>SKCR01029743.1:0-547862 GCA_019454045.1 Zanthoxylum bungeanum
TCCAGATTACATTGCTCAGATCAGGAGAGACAGAGCATCTACATCAGGTACTTTTATTTCTCCAGTTATTGATTTATCTTTGGCTTGTGAAGCCGTTACATCCAGCTGGATTTTAGATTCTGCTTGTCCCATTCACATTTGCAATTCGTTGCAGGTGCTGAAGGAAAGTAGGAGGCTGAAGCCAGGAGAGATGCAGTTGCGGTTCGGGAGTGGAGACTCTTTGGATGCAGTTGCAGTGGGAGTATGCGAGATCTCATTGCCGAATGGGACACTTTTGTTACATGACTGTCATTTTGTACCGGGATGTGTCGCTAATATTATATCACTTTTTGTACTTGATACAGAAGGATTTTGTATGAATATTAAGAATAGTTCTTTGTATTTATATGATAGAAATAATATTCAGATCCTTTGTTGTCCAAACCAGCATGGTCATTATACATTGCAAACTTCAAAAGATATATTAAATACTGGAGTTAATAAACGTAGATTACCTGAAATTAATAATACTGAACTTTGGCATATGAGACTTGGTCACATTGGCGTTAAACGCCTTACCCAGTTGGTTAGGAATGGTTTGATACCAGATCTCACCATTGAATCCTATCCAACTTGTGAATCCTGTATTCAGGGTAAAATGACCAAGGCCCCATTTTCTGGTGTTGGACACCGTGCCGTTAACTTACTGGAACTCGTACATTCTGATTGTCCGACGCTAAAAAACAGTATTCTGCGTCCAATTTTTTTCGACGCTAAAGTAAATTGTCCGACGCTATATTTTATATTTCGCGATGAAATAATTCGACGCAAAAATTCAAACTTTTAGCGTCGAAAATTGTCGACGCTAAAGTATATTAAAAAAGTATTATATGTAAGCTTACATCGACCATTTTTTTACTATTACCGTCGAAATATTCGACGCTAAAAGTTTGAATTTTTGCGTCGAAACTTGTCGACGCTAACGTATATTAAAAAAGTATTATATGTACGCTTAAAGCGGCCATTTTTATACTATTAGCGTCGAAATATTCGACGCTAAAAGTAAAAAAATTATTTTTTTAAAAATTAGTAATTAACTTATTTTTTGGTCTAAAATATTTAATTTAGTTGAAAAAAAATGTAATTAATAACAAAATGACGAAATATTATATTGAAATTTGTTTTAGAAAAAAGAAATATTATATTAAATCTATTTGTTCAAAATGTTTATACAAAACCAAATATAAAATTAATTGCTACTGTGATGGGGGGACGCTCGAGCCCGATGCACCATGACTCATTGAGGCCTCGAACATCTGACGGAAAGCCAGCAGTTGCTGTTCCAACTGCTCCATCTTCTTCTCGTGGTCCATCATCTTCTTCTCGTGGTCCACCGTGACCTATTGTAGTTTCTCCTTAGTCTGCTGCATCTCGTCTTTGGTGGTGACTAACTCGTCTCGAAGAGAGATATTGTCCGAATTACCACTATTGCGTGCAGATGACGTTGGCTTCTTACGAGTGCCAAGACCAACGTTGTAAGCTGTCTGATTCTTGAAAACCAATTGCGACAGCTGCTCATCTGGTATGGGATCGGACCCTGTCTCCTGAGTTTGATGTTAAAGTTCCATCATTTCGTTCTGTTTCAAAAAATAAGTTAATATTAGAATTTGAGAAAAAAAATTAACATATATAATATTAATTATTTTATTTTAAAAACTGAAACTTACATAGCAGCGTTCAGCTTCTTCATTTATCCATCTGTTCCTCTCATTGTAATACGTCACACGGAAAAAATCTGGAAATGATTGCACCTCACCTATGCTACTCTGTTATAAACATAAAATAAATTCAATATTATTCCAGATTAGTAAAAACAATTAACTGTTAAATTTTACGTTAGGATATATTTACCTCAGAATGTTCGGCACGATGTTGGATAAATGGCTTCGAACCTCCACGGTGGTTAAAACTCAAGTGACTTCGATTTTCCGCATTTGCGTGACATTTATCCTGTATTTACCAACACTGTAAGTACCGAAAACAAAGACAATTATAAATTTCCGTTTATTTCAAAATTTACCTCGTGTTTTTTGCTAGACCAAAGCTCACATAAGAATGTCCAATCTTGTTCCTCTATAAAATCAGGCTTGTGTTGTGGAGCATTTGAAGGTCTATGTTCGTCGAATATTGGTTTCAGGACTTTTGTTCTATAATCTTTATAACTTTTCCCCATGTGGTAGTCAATATATTGTTGGACATTCACTTGGGTCAGATCGAAGTCGAACCATTCCTACATGAAAATTGAGTAAAAATAAGTATAAAATAAAAATGTTAAATAACAAACAATATCGAAAACTTACAAGTAGCGAAGGGAATAGCTGGTTCATTTTCGTCTCCCACGGTATCTTTCTCCAAGATACGTAGTTTTGGGGAGCTTCATATCGAGCTGTAGCTCCTATGGCTGTATTAAACGCTGAATTATGTTGTCCGACTTGAGTGTGTCCATCATCTGATATCTCTATCCGGATACGGTCGTGAGGCTTAACGTACTTAGCCAACCCCAGGCCACAAGTACGTCCTCGACCCGTCACTGTACTGGACTCACCTGTGCTAGCAGAGAAATCACCAGGGCCAGTTGCCCTTGCTGATGTAGATGAAGTCGCGGTAGCCCGGTGCCATCTGCAAAAACTCGTCGCATTAGCGTCATCAAATTCCAAAGTTCTTATACATATACATACATATCCATACAAGTCAATACAACTTAACAAAAGCGCTTATAACATCGAATGCTCACTTTCGTTTTCAAATTCATTCATTCATTTATTCATTTCACATATGCATTCATTATCCATATAATCTACGAGTTCCATCATACACGTACATACACACAGTCACACACACAATCATCATACAACCAACCACGAAGCACATTTAACAACCAATACATCACAAGGCACACAATCAAAGAATACATACATATCACGACACACCAAACTCATCACACGACTTCTCATGCACACGCATAACCATAACAAACATTCCAAAACACATATTGTACTATATGAACTTTCGAATTCCAAAACACATACAAACATTCCAAACATACATATACATATTTGCTGTTGTTCTGGCTTGGCAACATCATCATCATCTCAAAATACTGCCCCAACTGTAACTACTACTCTATAAAATTCATCATCAACATAAAAAAAAAACACTCTATGAACTTCATCAAATTCACTCTTATTTTTCATCAATCTCATCCTCAATATCATCAATCTCATCCTCAATTTCATCAAATTCATCCTCATCAACAAATTTAAATCAACAAATGAGACTTACCTGTAATTTTCCTTCGTTCTTCACTGTTGGAGAATCGAATAGGAGAGGGAGAATCGAGTTTTTGCGAGCCGAGGAAGAAGAGAAGCACTGGTTTTAGGGATTTAAAGGGCATTTAACGTCGAATTAATTGACTTTTAGCGTCGAAGTCTTCGACGCCAAATATTAGGCTGCTAATGAAAAAATTAGGGTTATTTTTCCGGGAAATTTAATTTTTATTTAGCGTCGAAAAATAATAGTCGACGCTAAATGTAAGACATCTAGCGTCGAAATACAATAGTCGACGCTAAATGTAAGACATCTAGCGTCGAAATACAATAGTCGACGCCAAATGTCTTACATTTAGCGTCGATTATTGTATTTCGAATCTAGATGTCTTACATTTAGCGTCGACTATTGTTTTTCGACGCTAAATGTCTACCATTAAAAATAATAATTAAAAACAAATATATCATAGTTATACTATTAATCATTACGTTAATATTTCAACCATATCTAAAGAGTAATTAAAATCAACAACCATACATTATAATCCATAAAATTATTCATCAATCACAAAATATTGTAACTTCATAATTAATCACTATTATCGTCGGTATTTGAGGATTCGTGACTGGAATCTAAGTCATCTTCAGTGTCAAATTATTCTTCACTTGCTACTTCAACGCTCACTTCAGAATGAGGAATTAGCTCAACGTCTGTACTAGCTCGAGTTAATGTGATATTTTCAGGAACGTTGACAGTTGGTCCAAAAAATATCGGTTCAGGAACTTCAAAATTGCCGGAGACTTCTTGTGTTTCATCTGATATGTCAACTCTATCTTTCTCCTGCGTGTCCCAAATGGCCCTATGTTGTAACTTTTCTACCACCATCCATCCAGTTCCTAACTTAGGATCATGTATATATATCACTGAACGTGCTTGCGTACAAAAAATGTATGGATCATTCTTGTACCAACAACATTGAACATTAATTGACGTGAGATGATTACTAACTTGAATTCTCCTCTTTCTGGCATTTGTGTCAAACCACTTACATTGGAATAGCACAATATGTCCTCTGGGTCGATATATCAACTCAATGACCGATTGCAATACGCCGTAGAAGTCAATTACATCTGAGTTGTGTTCTCATTGGACTACAATTCCAGAATTTTGAGTCACATGAGTAACATCTCGCTGTTCGGTATGAAATCTAACTCCGTTGACAATACATCCACTGAACTCATAAGCCTGCTTTTGAGGCCCATAAGCCAAAGAAACCAACGAGGATTGCGAGTCCAATTGACCATTTTGCACTTGATTGTTAATCTGACAATGAAATATATGTGTTAATATAACAAACTGAAATGTCTAATGTTAGGATCAAAATAAATATAAAATATTCTAACTTACAGTTGTCTCAAACCATTTAGGAAATTCCTTTTTGTGGGTTTCATCAACATTATGGTCACCATCATATTGTAGCATTGTTAGATGTTGCCTACAATAAATTATCACGGTTAATGTATGGCAAAAATACAGTAATGATGCACTAGAAAAACTTACGTTAAATACGGTTGCACTTCATCACACTTACTCAATATAAACCAATGCGCACGTTGAACTTCCTGAAGGGTTAGTAATTTGACACCTACTGCCCCAAATGGTCTGTAATTTTGACGGAACACTGTGATCTCTTGGTTATTACTTGCATCTCCATCATAGTTTCGTGGCCGACGATTAAAATGAGTTTCAATTCTGCATGTACATCGAACAAAATGTTATTGCTTCACTTATTATAACAGCTTCAACTATTGAACCTTCAGGGCGTGCCTTGTTTTTCACATATTGTTTGTAATCTCCCAAAGCTCTGCAGATATGACAACAAGTTTGCATTAAGACTAAATTCTATGCACATAAAAACGATTACAAATTTTCTTATATAAAACTGTATATATATATATATAATATATATATATATATATAGTACCTCTCAATGGATACATCCATCTGTAATGGACAGGACCTCCCTGTGGATGCTGGAATTCGACCGAGGTCCACAATCAGAATTTGTAGGTTGGGGGCATTAGCGATCCTGCAAGACAAAGGTAGAGTGAGTGGGAGCAGACTACCCACCGGTGTGGTGGGTGCCGGGGGCACTCTCCGACGCCCAAGTCAGTAGCATGAAATGAGCGGTAATTATGTAAATGTAAAAGGTAGGTTTGATGTTACCTTGACCTCTTTGGGTGGCCATGAGGATGGTATGAAGTGTTTAAGAAATGTGAAGCTCTGAGAGCTTGTGTCAGAGAGCAGAAGCTGTAAGAGAGAAGTCAGGCTTGCTCCTCCTGTTTCTCGAATTGTGTTGTAATTTATAGATGAAGATGAATGACTTTTGCAGCTGGCATCATTCCCACAATGTGCTAAGATATCACTATTTAATGATCAAAGTGGAGCAATTAGGTTAAGTGGGGAATGTTAGGTAAGGTTTTGGCTTTATGTATGAATCAAGTGGAATAAGGTTTTTGTTGGGCTTTATCTTGGGCTTTCATCTCTGTCTATGGGCTTTATCTGACATTGGTTTCGAATGGAAAGACAGTTTTACCCCTGGCCCAAATTTGGCACGTACAGTTTGTCCCATACTCTCTAAGTCAAGAAGTCCTTGACTTGGAGAGTATTTCACTATATGTTGAATAGAACAAGATGTAAGAGTACCAGTCAAGAATGTACTAGTTCATGTTTCATACGACAGAGTGAATTCAATGCATGGATTATGAGTAGTCCAAGTCTTCAACTTGGCTTGACACAAGCCATGGGGAATGTCCCCAGTCGACTGAACCATAATACGGTTCAGGAGTATATTCCATACGACAAGTGTAAACTGGACAGAGGAAGTCCAGGTCTTCAACTTGGCTTGACACAAGCCATGGGGAATGTCAACGGTCGACTGAACCAGATGAAAGTTCAGGAAAATCTCTATACTACCGGTCAAGGACCAGAGGATCTAGACCAGATGAAGGTCATGTGTTGAACTTGACTCGTTATGAGCCATAGGGGATGTCCCCAGTCTACTGAACCAAATAAAGGCCAGGACAATCTCCGTACTACTGGTCAAGGACCAGAAGAGTCTTCAGATTTTTCTAGTCCAGATGAAGGTCAGGTCTTCAACTTCACTCTACATGAGTCCATGAGGGATATCCCCAGTCGACTGATCCGGACGAAGATCAGGATAATCAATTAACTCTATATGAGCCATGGGGGATGTCCCCAGTCGACTGATCCAGTTGATGATCAGGATAATCAATTGACTCTATATGAGCCATGGGGGAAGTCCCCAGTCGACTGATTCAGATGATGATCAGGATAATCCCCATACTACGGGTCAAAGGACCAGGGGAATTTACAATATCGTCTGACCAGATGAAGGTCAGGTCTTCAACTTGACTCTACATGAGCCAATGGGGGATGTCCCCAGTCGACTGATCCGGACGAAGATCAGGATAATCAATTAACTCTATATGAGCCATGGGGGATGTCCCCAGTCGACTGATCCAGTTGATGATCAGGATAATCAATTGACTCTATATGAGCCATGGGGGAAGTCCCCAGTCGACTGATTCAGATGATGATCAGGATAATCCCCATACTACGGGTCAAAGGACCATGGGAATTTACAATATCGTCTGACCAGATGAAGGTCAGGTCTTCAACTTGACTCTACATGAGCCAATGGGGGATGTCCCCAGTCGATTGAACCAGATGAAGGTCAGGATAATCAATTAACTCTATATGAGCCATGGGGGATGTCCCCAGTCGACTGATCCAGTTATGATCAGGATAATCAATTGACTCTATATGAGCCATGGGGGAAGTCCCCAGTCGACTGATTCAGATGATGATCAGGATAATCCCCATACTACGGGTCAAAGGACCAGGGGAATTTACAATATCGTCTGACCAGATGAAGGTCAGGTCTTCAACTTGACTCTACATGAGCCAATGGGGGATGTCCCCAGTCGACTGAACCAGATGAAGGTCAGGATAATCAATTAACTCTATATGAGCCATGGGGGATGTCCCCAGTCGACTGATCCAGTTGATGATCAGGATAATCAATTGACTCTATATGAGCCATGGGGGAAGTCCCCAGTCGACTGATCCAGTTGATGATCAGGATAATCAATTGACTCTATATGAGCCATGGGGGAAGTCCCCAGTCGACTGATTCAGATGATGATCAGGATAATCCCCATACTACGGGTCAAATGACCAGGGGAATTTACAATATCGTCTGACCAGATGAAGGTCAGGTGTTCAACTTGACTCTACATGAGCCAATGGGGGATGTCCCCTATGGAGGATGTTTCGTTGTCTTATGTATCAAGACGACCATACATATTGATAAAGGTACAGAGAGTCTACTGATACTAGATCTGATGAAAGTCTAAGAAGATTTCATTCTACAACACTTGAAAAAGTACATCAGAGTTTACATTACCCGATGAAGGTCCAAGAAAGTCTACACTCTACTATACCTAATAAAGATACATGAGAGTCTACAGATCCCGTATATGATGAAGATCCACGGGGGTCTTCATTCTTCATTCTACATGGTCTAATATGAGTCAATGAGTATTTTTACTCTACTAGACCTGAAGAAGGTCTATGAGAGTCTTTCCTTCTCATACTACTAGTTCTGATGAAGGTCTATGATACTACTGTCGAATGGACTATCAAATGGACCTGATGAAGGTCCATAAGGCACAGTCGAATGAACCTAATGAATATCTATGAGAATCTTCATACTACAAGACCTGATGAAGGTCACGAGACTACTGTCGAATGCACATGTCGCATGGACTTGATGTATATCTATCAAGGTTATTACTCATTCTGTTGATGAGGATTTATGAGACTACGGTCGAATGGACTTAATAAAGGTCTATATGAATCTTCTTTCTACCTGACCTGATGAAGGTCAGGAGACTACGGTCGAATGAACCTAATGAAGGTTCATGAAGCTATGATCGAATGAACCTGATGAAGGTCCATGTGAATTTTCATTCTACCTCTCCATGAGACTACGGTTGAAAGTATCTGTAGTATGGACTTGATAAATGTCTATCTAGGTCATCACTTACTATACTAGACCTGAAGAAGGTCTAGGATGCTACAATGGAATGAACTTGATGAAAGTCATCACTCTTCACTCTCCTATGAGACTACTGTCGACTGGATCTGTCGAATGGATTTTATGAAAATCCAAAGAATGAAATTACTTATTCTCTTGATGAGGATTTATGAGACTACGGTCGAATGGACTTTATGAAAGTCCAAAGAATTCATCACTCACTCTCCTAGACCTGATGAAGGTCCAATAGAATATGGAGATAAACTTGATTAAAGCCATCAATGTCACCTCCATTCTACTAGACTACGGACGAATGGACTTAATGGAAGTCCAATGAGGTCATTACTCACTATCATAGATTTGATAAAGGTCCAAGAGACAAAGGTAGAAAAGACTTTGAAAAATATCTATCAAGGTCATCACTCTTGACATTTCTACGATACTACCGTCGACTGGACTCATCGAACGGACTTGATGGAATTCCAATGAAGTCATTACTCATTATACTAGACCTGAAGAAGGTCTACGATGCTACAATGGAATGAACTTGAAGTCATTACTCTTCTCTCTTATGTGAGACTACTGTCGACTGGACTTGTCGAATGGAGTTGAGGAAGGTCCACGAAGCTACGGTCGAATGAACCTAATGATTATCTATGAGAATCTTCATTGTACCTATTCATGATACTACTGTCGAATGGAACTGACAATGATCCATGAGACACTGTCGTATGAAACTAATGCATGTTTATGAGAATCACCACTCTACTAAACTTGAAAAAGATTGGTTGACTGAACCTGTTGTAAGTCCAAGTGAATCTTCATTCTACATATTCATGATACTACTGTCGAATGGAACTGACAAAGGTCCATGAGACATGGTCGAATGAAACTAATGCATGTCCATGAGAATCACCACTCTACTAGACTTGAAAAAGATTGGTTGACTGAACCTGTTGTAAGTCCAAGTGAATCTTTATTCTACATATTCATGATACTACTGTCGAATGGAACTGACAAAGGTCCATGAGACATGGTCGAATGAAACTAATGCATGTCCATGAGAATCACCACTCTACTAGACTTGATGAAGGTCCATGAAGCTATGGTCGAATGAACTTGATGGAATGACTAAATGAATCTTCATTCTACCAATCTATGATGCTATTGTCGAATGGACCTGATAAGGGTCCATGAGACATGGTCGAATGAAACTAATGCATGTCCATGAGAATCACCACTCTACTAGACTTGATGAAGGTCCATGAAGCTATGGTCGAATGAACTTGATGGAATGACTAAATGAATCTTCATTCCACAAATCTATGATGCTATTGTCGAATGGACCTGATAAGGGTCCATGAGACACTATCGCATGAACCTAATGAATGTCTAAAAAAAATCTTCACTCTACTAGACCTGACAAAGGCCCGAGACTACTGTCGAATGAAACTAATGAATATCAATGAGAATCTTCATATTACATGACCTGATAAAGGTCATGAGACTACTGTAGGATGAACCTGAAGAATATATGTCAAGGTCATCACTCTTCTCACCTCTACGATACTACTGTCTAGTGGAGTTTGTCGAATGGAGTTGATGGAAGTCCAAGAAGGCAATGGTCGAATGAACTTGGCCTAAGTCCAAATGAATCTTCATTCTACCTGACCACGAAACTATTGTCGAATGGACCTGATAAGGTTCATGAGACTTTTCCAATGCTCTCCAGAGTTTATGGAAATCTATCCATAAAGTCTATAATGGATAATAATCTTCATACTACGTATGGAAATGATTACCCTAATATGTAGTATGGAAGAAATTGATGCTTATTGATGTCATTACTAATTATACAATACTTGAATTAGTTTAATGATACTACAATAGAATTAACTTTGATGAAAGTCACATGAAATTTCCATACTATCTAACCTGATGTAGGTTGGTCGAATGGACCAAATGAGGTCCAAGAAAATTTTCATTTGACTAGGCATGTTAATAGATTCCCTATGTAGTCTCGAGTTGGTGTAGTTAATGTAGCATGAAGAAGATAACTAACCTTTGATTTAGTCTGGAGGAGTTGACAATCATTCCAAGTAGTCTAGGAGAGATGGGAGTTTTCCATGTTGCCTGAAGTGGATAACCATTCACCTTATTGTATGACAATCTTTCCAAGTCTTTGGGAGCTAAAAAGTATGTTCAATAAATCGAAGTTACAAAGCTTGAGCTACTGTAGCATGCAACCCACGTGCACGATCAAATTGTGTTAGAACCCACGCACCGAAGGGATGCCAGAAGCCATGCACCATGTGAAGGACACACATGAAGGAAATGAGCCCAAATGCCAACAGCTCACTAACGCCTTCCAAGCCCACGAGCAAGAGGCCCACGCAATAAAAGGCTTATGTATAACTCGACTGTTAGTAACTCTTTTGGGATCAATCTATAATTTAAATTGAGCTATATATATATATTATATATATATAATATATATATATATATATATATATATATATATATATATTGGGCAGTGAGCGCATAAGTGATGTAGTGTGTGGTAGTGTGGGGAAATGTGGTATGGGCAGTATATGCCAACTGGTTGCTTGCAGGCTCTTGTTTAAAGTTTGAGACCTCTCATAATATATGATTTGTACATGGCCCACGTGTTTTTCTTGTTTTATTCAAAGTTGTGTGGTTGCTATCTTCTTTTCACATTCTCTTTAAAACTAGGCCCACGACTTTTCTTTTTAATCTTACGCCAATTTCATTTTTCTTTTGTCAATCAAAGCAAATCTGGGCCCACCTCTCATTTTTCTTTTAATTTTGGTCAAAGTTTGGGCAATTGCTTGTGTCTTGCTGCTTGTGGGTCTACCATGTGCCGAATGGAGTTTGATTTGGGCTGTTTTGTTTGGTTAGTGGGCCGGCAGGTTGGGTCTATTGGTTTGGCATATTGATGTGTGTAGAGAGGCGTGCGGCAACTTTGTAGGTGTCGAATGATGGTTGTGCACATGGAGTAGCTTTTGTGTGGTGCTTTTTGAATAATGTAGTATGCCTTGGCGTGTCGTAGTACATACCATTTGATTATGTGCTTCCTGTTTGGTAGCAAGTAATGTTTGGAATCCTGGGCTTTTTTTTTTTTTTTTTTTTTTTTTTTTATGCATGTGTATTAGCATTGTTGAATGGAATTGATACTAACATTTCTTCATTTCATGTCGAGTGAGACATCACCTAATAATGAATGTAGTGTCGAATAAAGCATTTTCTTATGCCAAACATCTCAAGCCCCATGTCGAATGAAGTATCCATCCAATGTTAGGCATGCGCATGTAGTGTCAAATGTAGCTTTTGGTAATTGGACTGTTTTTAAAGGTTATGTGCGTGTTTGAGGATATTCCTTTTGCATGTATAGTAGCTGTATGCGTGAAGCATAGTATGTTGTTGTCGGAAATTGATGCAAGTTGAAGCATGAGAGTTTCCACTCCATAATACCTTAAGAAAATCTTTCGTGTCGTATGAAGAATATTGGAATTCACCCCGTCGCATGACGGATATGGCCATTCTTCCAAGTCTTTGAGAGCTGATGATTTATAAAGAGAGAATGCTCAGATTTTCCTTATTGGTAGTTTGACCCCGGGTAGACTGGAGAGAATTACTCCAACATTTCTTTTTACATGGAAGAAGTGACTTGTCGTGATTGGTTGGCTGGAGAAATCTGATGGCTTCTTTGTTGATTAAATGGATAGTCGTCTGATGGTGGATTTTCACTTTCCATATTCTTGAATGCTTCTAAGAAATTGGGTTGATAAGATAATTGAAAAGAGTTATAGCCTCACGCCTTTGAGTGGCCAAGAATGAATTATGTTCCAGATACTATTGGAGATTAGTACTGGAGTTCTACATGGATCAATTTTCATCTTTTATTGATCGTAATTGTTTTGTAGAGTGGCTGATTATGCCACCACATGATCTGGTATCTGTTTGTAAGGATTGTAGACTGAGTGTCTTTGCTTGCTATGAATCGCCAAGGCCCCACGGTGGGCGCCAAATTGTGGATGCTGGAATTCGACCGAGGTCCACAATCAGAATTTGTAGGTTGGGGGCATTAGCGATCCTGCAAGACAAAGGTAGAGTGAGCGGGAGCAGACTACCCACCGTGGTGTGGTGGGTGCCGGGGGCACTCCGACGCCCAAGTCAGTAGCATGAAATGAGCGGTAATTATGTAAATGTAAAAGGTAGGTTTGATGTTACCTTGACCTCTTTGGGTGGCCATGAGGATGGTATGAAGTGTTTAAGAAATGTGAAGCTCTGAGAGCTTGTGTCAGAGAGCAGAAGCTGTAAGAGAGAAGTCAGGCTTGCTCCTCTTGTTTCTCGAATTGTGTTGTAATTTATAGATGAAGATGAATGACTTTTGCAGCTGGCATCAGTCCCACAATGTGCTAAGATATCACTATTTAATGATCAAAGTGGAGCAATTAGGTTAAGTGGGGAATGTTAGGTAAGATTTTGGCTTTATGTATGAATCAAGTGGAATAAGGTTTTTATTGGGCTTTATCTTGGGCTTTCATCTCTGTCTATGGGCTTTATCTGACATTGGTTTCGAATGGAAAGACAGTTTTACCCCTGGCCCAAATTTGGCACGTACACTCCCTTTCTAGCTTCAGCCGGTAAATGCACAGCCAGATGTACCATGACATCAAAGAAAACGGGTGGCAAAATTCGCTCCAGCTTACATAAGATTATCACGATTCCTCGCTCAAGGTCGTCAATAATAGATGTGCTTAATATCCTCTGACATAATTGTTTAAAGAAGCCACATATCAAGTACGACGTCGCATACATTCGGGGGGAGATAAGGTCGAATGCCAACAGGAAGGAGAATCTCGAGCAGCACATGATAATCGTGACTCTTTAATCCCGTTATTGTATCATCTCTGACCCAACGCCAATATTGGATGCATAATTATCAGGGAATTTAACCATTTTCAGCCAATCACAGAATGATTTTCTCTCCGATTGATTGAGCACATAACTAGCAGGAGGCTTAATAAAACCTCGAGAGGCGACTTGTAAATGCAATTCACTGCGAATTCTAAGATCTTGTAGGTCCAATCTAGCATTTACAGTGTCTTTTGTCTTACCCGGAATATTGAATAGTGTACCAACTAAACTCTCTCACAATATTTTTCTCTATATGCATTACATCCAAATTATGTCGCAAACTCAGAGTCCCCCAATATTCTAACTCAAAGAAAATACTCTTTCCTGTCCAATTCAACTCTTCAGGTAACCGTTTTCGATTTTTATCTCTATTATTAGGATGTTTACCTGGTGTGCTGTCTTTGAGATGTTGATGTTGGCAAAGTATGTCAAATGCAGACAATCGACTGGGCTTACTCTGAGGTTCATGTTGCCCGTTAAATAATTTACTCCTCCTCCAAGGATGACTCGACTCAAGAAATCTCATGTGCCCCGTGTATCCGATTTTATTCCGTAATCGTTGCGAAGGTGTATGACCCGCACAAACTGGACATGACATGTATCCATTAGTGCTCCATCCAGATAATGAACCATAGGCTGGAAAATCATTAATGGTCCATAATAATTCGGCATGCATCTGAAAATACTGCTCTGAAGCTGCATCATAGGTATGCACACCCACATTCCATAATGTTTGTAACTCCTCGATCAATGGTCTCAAGTAAATATTTATATCTTTACCAGGTGAACGTGGACCAGGGATAAGCAATGACATAAACATGAACGGATCTTTCATACATTTCCATGGAGGTAAGTTATATGGAATGACAATAACGGGCCAGATGCTATAAGAGTTGTACATATTCCCAAATGGGTTAAAACCATCAGAGGCAAGACCTAACCTGACATTACGGGGGTCCTCAGCGAAACGGGGGTACATGTCATCAAATTCGTTCCATTCGGTTCCGTCCGCAGGATGTCTAAGTATGCCCTCCGCACCGATCCTCTTTTCATGATGCCACATCATATCAGTCGCTGTGTGTCGTGACATGAACAATCTCTGCAGCCTGGGCGTTAAAGGGAAATATCGCAATATCTTTTGAGGCACTTTCTTCCCCATACCACGGACTTTGTACCGTCTTTCACAACATATCGGACAATGTTCAAGTGATTCATACTCGGCACGAAATAATACACAATCAAACTTACAAGCATGAATGGATTCATACCCCATTCACAGATCACGCAACATTTTTTTGCCTCGTAGTACGACTTAGGCAATTCGCTTCCAACCGGTAACATTTGGGCCAGTAACTCTAACATCATATCGATACTTTTGTTGGTCATTCTGTTGATCACTTTAATGTGTAATAATTTCACAACGAAATTCAAGATCGACATTCCAGCACCTTCGAATGGAATTTTTTTTGCCTCATCAAGTAGTTCACTAAATAAATTTTGATCATTTCCACTTAACACTGGCATATCACCACTAACACTATGACCAAGTTGTGGACCTTGTAAGTCATGCAAAATATCGGTGATCTCATCGTTTGCAGGTTGATTGTAACTACTGCTCCCTTCGTCGAAATCAAAAAACCGTGACTGAGAATGATACTGCTCACCGTGATAAATCCACGTATGGTAAGTTGGTGATATTCCTGGCATGTATAAATGATTATGAACTTCATCTAACCGCTTCCTTTTCCTATTCAAACAATTTGCACATGGACAACGAACACGACCTTCTGCATCAATGTGTTGCTTTGCGACTTCCATAAACTCAGACACTCCATTACGATATTCAACACTCAATCTATCCGGAGAGCTCATCCAATTTCTATCCATTTCAGCAGAATACCTAAATATAATAATATAATTATTAGATATCATTTTACAGTAATCAACATTACTAATTCAGTAATACTTTATTTAAGCATATATATATATATATATATATATATATATATATTTGGTTGATAAATTAAATAGTTTACAAAAAAATTATATTTTATTAATTAATATACTTACTCTACATATGAATCATAAATCATTAACAAACAACATATAAACAACATATATAATCATAAAAATTGAAAATAATAAAGAAATATGAAAGAATAATTACCTTATCGGAAATTGATTACAATTTTATTGAAAATTTTTAGGAGAGATGTGAGGCTGTAGAGGAGGAATTCTCAGATTTCAGAGGATGAAAATGAAGAGAATGAGAGAAAAAACAGAGGGGGAGAAGGGTTGGTGGCAATCTACATTTTAATCTATCTTTAGCGTCGAATATTCAAATTCGACGCTAATTGTTACCGTTTTTAGCATCGAAACGGGTTTTTCGACGCTAAATATCAAAAAATTAGCGTCGAATTAATTTAGACGCTAAAGAATCAAGGATTTGTCCGTGGAAACTTCATAAACCTTTAGCGACGCAATATATTGACGCTAAAAGTATATTTTTGGCGTCGACTCCGTTTTTTGACGCTAAAAGTGTAATATTTGGCGCCAAAAATTATTGCAATAATAGAATTATTCCGCGTCGAATATTATTCGACGCTAAAGTACTGATTGTAGCGTCGAAAAAAGCTGTCGACGCTAAAAAATTAATATTCGGCGTCGAAGTTTTATTCCGTCGCTAAAATATGACATATAGCGTCGAAAATGATATTCGACGCTAAAACTCACTTTTAGCGTCGAAACAGTATTCGACGCTAAATATTTGGACCCTAAAAGCCATAATTCTTGTAGTGTCACTAAGCAAATTCAAAAGAAACACATTATTAAGTTACACTTGCGTGAATAAACAAAAAAAAAAAACCAAAAAACACCTAAACTGGTTATGTAATTGGGTATAAATTGAGTTTTAATTTGGTTCCGAAATTGATTTTAAATTCGGTTCCCAAAAAAGGTTTCGGTCCAGCTAAATGGTCTGGTTCCGATTCCATCCATGACAGAACTGGAACAAGACTATTTAAATTCGATTCTTTTATTTTGGAACCAGAACCGATCCGATTCCAACCGGTTTCAGTTCTAAATCTGAAAAATCTGTCCAGTTCCAACCAGTTCCATCAGAACCGGTGCTCAGCCCTAGTTGAAACCTTTATATATGTGCAAAATTGGTTAGAGTCTCAGCTTTTATTGGACAACATATTCAAACATGAGACGTTGAATGAAGAATATGAATTATATGAAAAGATTGAAGTATGTATGATTTAATCAAAAGTCTAATTATTTTTAATAAATTATATAATTAATAAACCTAAGCCTTTTTTTTTAATGTAAAGTCTATAAAAGTAACACAACTGGAACACAATGCTAGTTGTATTTAAGCTTTGTTCATGGAGAATCTTTTTGTTGAGGATATGTCTTTGAGGTATTTTTAAAGTAATATTTCCAACTTCCATGTGATTATATGATGAGCAATCGTCATTTCTCAAATAGTGGTAAATTTTATAATTTCTACCATATCTACTTCTGTTGGACCTAATAATAGAATCCATCACCAGAGTATGAAATTAGGACCTCTATCAGAGTCTGACATAAGAACTTATCGTCAGAACCTGATGCAAGAACCTCTATCAAATTTTGAATTCAGGGTTCCCCAATAGAAAGTCAATATCAAGCTTGGCTTCAACAAAGGTAAGCGGAAGTCACATAAGGAATGAGCCCGGAATATCAGTTCCTTAATAACACGAATATTCTAAACAAGGAATTAGACATCCAATTGATTATTTTCCATTTCTTTAAGCTGGACAACAGCCCAGAATAGGGAAGTTCCAAGATTCTAGGGAGCGGGGAATGTGAATGGAATGTAATCACTGTCAGTTTATTTTCCTTGTAACAAAGTATTATAAATAGTGAAAGAAACCCTGAAACAAGAGATCGATCATTTAATATTTGAGTAATAACAGAGTTTTCTTTACCAACTTATATATTCTTATTTTAATTATATTATTTGTAGAGTTCTACTGCTCAAACAATTGGTATCGTCTGTGGGAGCCCGAGATGAAAAGTTATGTTTATGATTTCTACGATTACTAAACCCAAGAAAATTCACTCACTCAAATAAGTAAGAATGGTCTTGAGGAATAAGGAGTCTAGAATCTCTGCGTCCGCTGCTTATCAAGAGGAGGAAATATCCAACCATCATATGCCCATGATGGACATTTTGGAAATGAGAAACATTATGATAAAGTAGATGGAAGACTAGATGCATGCCATGAAAAAATAGTTCCAGGAACTGATGCAAGTCATGCAACAAGAGAATTAAGCGCTCAAAACCTAGGTCCAGGGAGTTGACTCCAGGAAGGACAAAAGGGAAATAGAAGGAAGAAGTCACCGTCGAGGACGTCATCGGGGAGGGACAGCTAGAGGAGAACTACAATGAAGGGCCTCCGGTAAGGATTTTCATCAAGATCGAAATGCCGATTCCGATGCAGAGAACTCCGAAAATCAGAGCCGAACGTGGAGAAAGATGGAACACAATGAGAAAGTAAAAGGTATGGATGTGATTCGTAATAAAAAGGATGTCTGCTGGCAATCAGAGGGATGACAATAGCTAAAAGGATCGAGGGCATTCAGGTGTAGGCCCTAACGGATCTGTCTGACCTAGCAATCAGAGGAATATCCTCCTCACCCTTTCATGAGTGAATTGAAGAGGAATTGAAGCCCCGAGACTTCACTCCACCCAGTTTCAACAAGTACACTAGGAAGTCAGACCCAGTTACTCACCTGGTTCAGTTTCGGCAGATGATCTCACTAGAAAGCATCAACAAGGTTCTGATGTGCAAGTTGTTCATCACCACTCTTGTTGGAAATGCCCTCTCTTGGTTCTTGCAATTTTCGGAAAGATCTATAAGGATTTTTAAAGATAGCGCAGAAGTTCATTAAGTAGTATTATGGCAATCGTCCCACTGAAGTTACTATGACGGACCTGTAATTAGAGTAGAAGTACGATGAACCTCCCAAGCAATACTTACAGAGGTTCTCTGACAAGATGAACACCGTCAATAACTTAGACTCTAAGTTAGCAGCAGCCTTCTTTGTCAAAGGGTTGGTCAGCAGGTCATACATTCATGAGGAGTTCCGGAAGGCACCTCCGTATGACTTGTCGGAAGTACGAACTAGAGCAGAAAGCCGACTAAAGGTGATAGAGAATAGAACTAGGATGTATCAAGCCGCTGTGATCACAGTGGCAGATCAAAGTCACAATAGCCAAACCAGGAGAACCGATTAATAGTCGAGGAAAAGTATGTCACAAGGAGATATGAAGGAAGTCAAAACTTTATGAGGTCCAACAAATGGGGATTCCATGAGAACAATGTGAGGGTCTGTTCGAGATCAGTGGGGACCTAGGTAAGAGAACCTACAAGTTATTGAATACTAGAAATAGAAAGGTAGTGCCTGGAATATGGAATGCGCATATGCTTAAAAAATATTATATATAAGAATCTCGTACTTCTTCAATTTAAATGAAATATTCTTACTATTTGATTGTCTAATATTCATTAGGTCGTGGACTTCACCATAAGCAAAAGAGGTTTGACTCATGATAGAAAAATCTGTTAGTACCTAACCATCTATAGAAGAAAACCCAAAACGTCAGAGCTAAATAAGAAATGCTTAACAGGGTCTGATGAGAAATGAGAAGACTTTGATGTATGGCAGAAAAACTCATCAGAGCATAAAGTTTCTGAATGTCAGGCCCTAAAGAGAAAATGCCTATCAAATTCTGACGAGAAGTAAGAAGACTCTGATGCATGGTATAAAAACCCATCAGAGTATGAAGAAACTGAACGTCAGACCCTAAAGAGGAAATGTCTATCAGGGTATGACGAGAATTAAGAAGACTCTGACGTATGGCAGAAAAACCCGTCAGAGCATGACCCTCTAACCCAAAGAGGAAATGCGTAACATGGTCTGACGAGGGAAGAGTAATCTGATGTATGGTAAAAAAACCCATCAGAGCATGAAGTTGGGCCCAAAGAGAAAATGCCTAACAGGGTCTGATGAAGGAAAAATACTCGGATGTATAGTAGAAAAACCCATCAGAGCATGAAGTCAGACTCAAAGAGGAAATGACTAACAAGGTCTGATGAGGGAATAATACTTTGATGTATGGTAGAAAAACTCATCAGAGCATGAAGTCAGGCTCAAAGAGGAAATGCCTAACATGGTATGATGAGGGAAAAATACTCTGATTATGGTAGAGAAATCCATCAGAGCATGAAGTAAGATTCTAGGAGGAAATGCTTATCATGGTCTGACGAGAAATAAGAAGACACCGATGTATGGTAGAAGAATCCATCAGAGCATGAAGTTTTTGAATGCCGTACCCTAATAAGGAAATGCCTATTAGGGTCTGACGAGAAGTAATAAGACTTTGATGTATGGTAGAAAAATGCATCAAAGCATTAAGTTTTAAAATGTCTTAACCACAGAAGAAATGCCTATCAAGGTTTGACAAGGAAAAACAAAAAGAAGAACTTGACGTATGGTAGAAAAACCCATCTGAACATGACCATCTGACCCAAAGAGGAAATTCCTAACAAGGTTTGAAAATAGAAGAATACTCTGATGTATGATAGAAAAAACCCATAAGAGCATGAAGTTAGGCCCAAAGAGGAAATGCGTAATAGGGTCTGATGAGGGATGAATACTCCGATGTATTGTAGAAAAACCCATCAAAGCATGAAGTCAGGTCCAAAGAGGAAATACCTAACATGGTTTGACGAGGAAAAAAATAATATGATGTATGGTAGAAAAATCCATCAGAGTACGGAGTTGGCCCAAAGAGGAAATGCCAATCAGGGTTTGACGAGAAATAAGAAAACTATGATGTATGGTAGAAAAAACCCATCAAATCATGAAGTTTCTGAACGTCAGACTATATAGAGGAAATACCTATCATCATCTGAAGAAGAGAATAAAAACTCTAATGTATGGTAGAAAAAACCCATCAGAGCATGGAGTTTCAACATGTTAGATCTAAAGAGCGAATTCCTCACAGAGTCTGACAAGAAAAAAGAAGACTCTGATGCATAATAGTAAGACCTATCAAAGTATGAAAATCCATGACATCAGACCCAAAGAGAAACAACCTGCTCAGGTCTGATAGGGAAAAATGAATCTTAGAAGACTCTGATGTATGGCCGAAAAGCCCATCGGAGTACAAAAAACCATAGTGTCAGACCCAAAGATGAACAACCTGCCAGGATCTGACAAGGACCATCTGGGAAGACTCTGATGTATGGCCGAAGGAGCCCATCAGATTATGAAAATCTAGAAAGTTAGACTCGAGAGAGAACAACCTATCAAGGTCTGACGAGAAGGGACAAATGCAAAATTCTTCAAAAGGCCGAAAACATCCATTGCCAGAATAAGTGTTACATAAAGGAAAGTTCTTGGATAGAAGCAGAACCTGCTGAAGAAGTGATTGCTCCTTCTGAATACGGTACAACAACTGGCAAAATAGCTGAAAAAGATTCCACGGCAGGTATTGACAAGCCTAGAAGTGCAGAAGAAGCTGGAAGAATCAAAGTAGCATGATGGACCACCTAAGCATCCAATACAGGAACATCCTGAGGGGAATCGGCCCCTGAATGGACCAAAGGGAGGTTTGGGTCAATATGAAGATGTGTGGTAGCACCTTGAAGATTTCGTAGCATCTTGGAAACCCAGACTTTCTTCAGCCACATCCTCAAAATCATCCAAAAAGCCGATTCTAAGGCCCCGACATTGGATATAATGGTCTGGATTGTAGTTATGATCCATGACCCACGTAGCCATGTCACATTCATTAAGACCTCCCTAGTAGGTTCTGTCAGCAGGATCCTTGATGCGGTCCTCTCAGCCAAGGCGATAATACTTGCATCATTCATCTGGCATATGACATTGTACCGAGCATGGGACTGGGAAACAAACATGCGGCCCAAAATACCTAGAAGTTCATTAAGGGCCCAAAATGTAGAGTATGAAGAGTATACTTGGTCGTTAAATACACTTGGCCATTGAAAATTTGAATTACCCCAAAAGGCCGTTTTCCCATCATTTTATTCAAAATAATACAAACAAAACAGAAAAATATTTGGGGAAAATCAAGCATTCGGTGAAATGACACGTGACTAGACGAAGAGGGCTCTAAGATCTCTTACCAAAACCAATCTCTATGACCTATCATCAGAGTCTAATAATATAACCCATTGTCAGAGTCTAAAATCAGGACCTCCATTAGAGTCTGACACTAGGACCTATTGTCAAAACCTGGTGCGAGAACCTCCATCAGAGTCTGAATTCAGGGCTCCTCGATAGAAAGTCCATATCAGACTTGGCTCCAACAAAAGCAAGTAGAAGTCACATAAGGAATAAACCCGAAATATCAGCTCCTTAATGACATGAATATTCTAAACAAGGAATCAGACAACCAATTGATTACTTTCCGTTTCTTTAAGCTGGACAATTCCAAGATTTTAGGGAGTGGGTCAGTTAGTGGGAAACGTGAATGAAATGTAACCGTCGTCATTTTATTTTCCTTATAACAAAGTATTATAAATAGTGAAAGAAACTCTGAAATAAGGATCGATATTTTGATATTCGAGTAATAACAGAGCGTTCTTTACCAACTTCTATATTTTTCTTTTAATTTTATTGTTTGTAGAATTTTACTGCACAAATATTTTTATTGATGGACTTCTTGTTGTGTGTTAATTGCTGTTTTTTGCTTAGGCAGAATTTATTTTTTTGCAATGAACTGGTGACTGATGAATTGATAAATCTGAACTATTTAAGATGAACAGTTATGTGGACATTGCCATTTGATCTTTAAGCTTTGGCAGTGATGTAGGAGAAGGATGAACTTGTTAACTGTTTTAGTGTTTTTGTTTATATAGAACTGTTGTTTATTTAGGCTATTTTGCTTTGGTTGAGTTTGAAAATTCCATGTTCTGTTATCTGCGGTTTCTTTGGTTCAATTTAGTTTTATGCAGTTTTAAATCAAACTATTTAGTTCTATTTGATTCGGATCGAATTAATTTTGATTCTGACTCTTATGAACTGATCGATTCTCAGTTTGATTCTGTTTGCTCTCGAACCGGTGAAATGATTCTCAGTCCGGTCGAAATGAAAATTTTAAAACACACTCAAAATGGGCTTAATTGCGGGAGACTCACTAGAAAAGTTTGGGCTTATCTCAAGGCCTGAACACTATTGCCATAGACTCCTCATGAGTCATGACCATCGAAATGGAATTAACTTTTTCCATGCATTTGGGAAGACTATTGCCTCCTTTAAATTAAGCTTATAATGACTGAATTCTAGGTATTTTAATTATTTGGTAAATCAAGTGTAACTTTAGCAAACAATATATTTGGGATGTATGTAATATTAACATTATTCAAAACAAATAAATAAACAAGCTGAAGGATGATAAAGTGATATATCTACAATATATTCAACAGATATTACAACTAATTATTTAAGAGTTGTTACATGTTATGGATGGTCATGAAATAGGTCTTGTAAAAAAATATTATAGGGCAACAAACAACATATCACACATTTCTAAATGCAAATGGCACTGGCAAAAGCAGCATTCTAGCAGCAATACGAAGGGTACTTTATTTTATAATTTGGTGTAGGGTTCAAACTCTCACTTTGATGTCATGGATTCGAATCCATGAAGTGCGTTTCTTGTAAAAGCCTGGGACAGCCATAGGTTTTACCTGCTTTGCTTAAGCCCGGAAGGGGCGGTTTGACGGCGGAATTTCCAATGATTTAAAAAAAAAAAATATTTGAGCATATGAACTGATAATGGTCTAAAGGGAGACTTTGAGTACAAAACTGTCAAATTTGTAATAGCTAGCTACTTAGATGGTCCTAGGATGACAATTAATTGAAATATTTCACATGTGAAAGGGGTTTCAGTGGTCTTCCCTGGAGAATAAATAAGCTGATGGGAATGGGAATGCAACATCGACAAGAAGATAGAGGACTGGTGAAAAAGAAACATTCAACAATTAATACAAGATCATGAGTTGTCTCTTTCACATAGTCCTCCATAAGAGACGACCATATCCACTCTTAATTAATAATCTTTTAATATTTCTTCCATGCACTTGTTCTTATATATACACATACACAATTCTTTATTATATAAGTAGATTGTTTTTTTTTTTTTTTTTTTTGACTTTGATTAAGTTATTTGATTTGTCTACAAGTAGATCACAACCCATAAGAGACATCATATCCGCTCTTATAAATCATGAGCTTAAATAAACCCAAAAGTTTGCTGGGAAGTTGTGGGTTGCCAATACTGATATTTTGAGTTCATTCATTAATTTCATGTGAGATATTTTCTTCAACACTTCCCCTCACGTGCAGTTCGATATTTTCTTCAACACTTCCCCTCGTATACAAGTGTAGCTCTGACATAACCCAAAAAATAATTTTGGATTGAGTTAAACCCATGAATTTTAACAGGGTTCAAAATTGAATTTATAGGTTTTATATACTACTATAATTACATAAGGATTTAATCATTCTTTTCAAAATTCCGTTGCATATATAGTTCATTTTGTTTTCAAAAAATTTCATGGTACTGTAACATATGATTATTCCTTTTTCTGAGTGAGATATGATATTAGTTTCTAATTAACAACACTCCCTACCGTTATCTTTCCAGTGACCATACTCTTTATATTTAAGAGAAAGAAAATATGTCATGCACATTAACTAATATTATCATAAAAATCAATAAGGATTTGAATTCTCTCACCTTTAGGACTAAGGATGGCAATGGGCCGGGCCGGGCCCAGGCTTTGAGAAGCCCGGCCCGAGCTCGGTCAGTAAAATTTAACCCGGCCCCGGAAAAAGCCATGTCCGAGTGTCTACCTGTTAGTGTCCTACACATGCCACAAGATCACTAAGATGATTTGTGTGTGAATAAAATAATAAAGTTTGAGGAAAAACTTACATTGATCGGTTGAAGATTTTTCAAAAATTCCTTGGATGATGGAAGCTCCAAGTTTTATGTTGAGTTCTAAATTCTTGGGTGAGTTTCCCTATCACCTTAAATCAACTCACAAAATGCTAGCTTGATGAATTTTTGCAACAAAAATTCAAGAACATAAGGGAGAGTATTCGGCCATGTAAGGAGAGAAGAGAGAAATTTTGTGTTGTTGACTTGTGTATTAGTTTCCAAAACCAAGTTGTTGTGTGTTTTGTTTTCCAAAAAGCAAAACAAGGTTGGTGAAAAGCAAAATGGTTTTCAATAAATTTTGCCAACCACTCACATCACACTTTTGACAAGTTGATATAAGTGAAGTGGGTCCCACCACTTTAAATTCAAAATTCAAGTTGGCTCACACAATAAGACTTTGGGCCCGGGTTCGTTTAATCCGACCAAACGAATTTTCCGTCGCTAAATAATTAAATCCAATTTAATTAAATAATGATACATCGTAAAATTATTACGAAAGTCGCTTACGAATTAATTCCAAATTAATTCGTTCGCTTAAATTAAAATCCAATTTTAATTTCGTATTGATATCCAATTTCAATTAGTATATCTGATATATTATTTTAGCCCAAATAAATAAATTAAATAGAAAAATCCAATTTAACTATTTAATATATTTTACCGATTAATTCTAAATTAATCGCGTTCTCTATTATGTACGAATTTAATCACAGATTAATTCTTACCGCAATTAATCCCAGATTAATTTTCTCTCTCATAATTAATCTCAGATTAATTTTATTCGAGTCAAATGTCATTGGTGAATCTTTGGGAAGTGACCCAAGAGATTCCTAGATATGTTGGCAGTAAATCCGGTTGTCGGACTATCCGACACGTGCATACCCCGTACCACGTTCTCACCGATTTACAAGATATGGTTGGCTTCTAGTAAAACACCGTGTCTACCCAATTCTCCAGAAATATCCGCGGAGGAATATTATCTGTATCAGACGTAGTAATACTATGCAATGCGTAATATGATCCAGTATCAGATGTCACATGCTAGGCCTGGGGGTGGCTCTGTGTCTGCCCCGTACGAAGCATATATCGAATCATGAGTAACTAGTCTCTGTAATCAGATAATCATGACCTAGTCATATTATCCCGATAGCTGCAGTATTTAAGAGTACTATTACCGTATCCTGCGTGACCATAATCTCTATATGACTGAAGTGATACTCCCATCTTGACATCACATCCAATACACTACGATTCTCAGTAAACCAGTACAAGCGTACACAGAACCTGTTAAAGCTCCGGATGACCAATACCAAAGCAAACTGATTGTCGCAATTATTA
The DNA here is from genome assembly GCA_019454045.1 of Zanthoxylum bungeanum. Classification (NCBI taxonomy): domain Eukaryota; kingdom Viridiplantae; phylum Streptophyta; class Magnoliopsida; order Sapindales; family Rutaceae; genus Zanthoxylum; species Zanthoxylum bungeanum. The sequence goes on from SKCR01029743.1 coordinate 25,731, forward strand.
GCGACGTAAGTCTCAGGTTAAAGATCACATACACCTACCCTGATTCGGATTCCCATAGACACATAATCATACTACCAATGGGATTCCGAGTGGGTCTATCCAGAGCGAACTGTTTACAGTCCAACGACTAACAGAACCTCTTATTACACTTGCATAAGTATCCAATACTTAAACATATGAGAACTATGCCGTTAAGCTTCCATAACGCGCACAAGTGCAATACTAGTTTATTCTGCATTATCGATGTCCAGTCTCGATAATACTACGACTAGAAATATTTAATAATTAAACCGTTCATGGATTAATATTGTCTCATATCTTATTAATCTGATTTAATCATAAGGACTTTTATCACTAATAATCCAAATAATCCAATTACATAATGATAAAATAGCAATTTCCTTTTGTCACATAGTTAATTTGTACAAAAACACAATGTTTATTACAAATAGTGATGCTATGGGTCATAATTGTCCAACAATCTCCCACTTGGCTCATAGCCAATCACACAAGTATCTAACACCTGAACTATGTACATGTCGCTCAAACTTTTGCTGAGATATAACTTTCGTCAGCGGATCTGCAATGTTGTCATCTGATGCGATCTTGTCGATCTTCACATCGCCACGATGTATGATCTCACGAATCAGATGGAAACGTCGAAGTATATGCTTGGATCGTTGATGAGACCGCGGTTCCTTAGCCTGTGCTATAGCCCTATTATTGTCACAATACAAAGGTACGGGCTCAGCTGCTAACGGAACTGCTTATAATCCAATTAGGAATTTACGGATCCAAACTGCTTCTTTTGTTGCCTCAGCTGCAACAATGTATTCTGCTTCTGTTGTTGAATCGGCAACAGTCTTTTGCTTGGATGATTTCCAGCTCATTGCTCCGTTGTTCAAACAAAATATGTACCCAGATTGTGACTTACAGTCGTCTTTATCAGTTTGGAAACTTGCATCAGCGTACCCAGTCGCCTCAAGTTCTCATTCCCCATAGACTAAGAAAACATCATTTGTTCGTCTAAAATACTTAAATATGTTCTTTACAGCAATCCAGTGACCATCACCTGGATCGGCCTGATAGCGACTAGACATGCTCAAAGCATATGAGACATTAGGTCGCATACATATAATGGCATATATGATCGATCTGACTACAGAAGCATACAGGATCTGACTCATTGTATCTCTCTCATCTTTAGTTTTAAGACACATGTCCTTAGATAGAGAGACGCCATGTGACACCAGAAGTAGCCCTCTCTTGGACTGATCCGTGTTGAATCTCTTCGACACTTTATCAATGTACGAGCTTTGGGAGAGTCCCAGTAGCTTTCTAGATCTATCCTGATAGATCCTTATTCCTACAATAAAAGCTGCTTCTCTCAAGTATTTCATAGAGAATTTTAATGAAAGCCAAGCTTTCACCGATTGTAGCATGGGAATGTCATTGCCTAAAGCAATACATCATCAACATATAGGATAATGAATGTCAGTGCGCTCCCACTAACCTTCTTATATACACAAGAATCATCTCATTTTGAATGAAACCATATTCTTTTATGATCTAATCAAAACATTGGTTCCAAGAACGCGATGCTTACTTTAATCCATAAATGGATCGGTTTAACTTGCAAACCTTGTTTGCATGTCTTGGTACGATAAAACCGTCAGGTTATTACATATAAACATCCTCCAAAAGGTTTCCGTTAAGGAAAGCAGTTTTGACGTCCATCTGCCATATTTCATAGTCGAAATATGCAGCAATAACAAGCATTATCCGAATGGATTTAATCATGGCAACATGTGAAAAAGTCTTGTTGTAATCGAAACCATGTCGTTGACGATAACCTTTCGCTACAAGCCTAGCTTTGTACGTTTGTATGTTGCCATCCATATCTGTCTTCTTCTTGAAGACCCATTTACAACCAATAGGCTTAATGCCTTCTGGTGTATCAACCAGTGTCCAAACTTGGTTGGTATACATGGAATCCATTTCGGACTTCATGGAATCCTACCATAAAGCGGAGTCGATACCTTGTATTGCTTCCTCATACGTAGCCGGTTCATCCTCCTCAATAAGATTAATGTCTACATGAGGTGAGATCATAAACCTATACCTCTCAGGTTGTTTTCTGAATCTCTCCGACCTACGCGGTTCTTGTGTATTAGAAGATTATGGAACAGTCTCATCCCTGATGGACTCTTCGTGTTCCGTGAAGGGGTCGGTGCCAAGAACATTATCACTCCGATTTTCATCGAGTTCTACTTTACTCCCACTTGCCACTACATTCATGAATTCCTTTTCTAGGAAAATCGCATGGAGAGCAACAAATGTTTTTTTTCTCTTATGGGTTGTAGAAGTAATATCATTTGGTTTCCCTAGGATAACCTACAAATAGACACTTATCTGATTTGGGTTCTAGTTTGGTACTATCCAAACGTTTAACATATGCCCAATATCCCCAAATCTTCAGGAATGAGAAACCCGATTTATTTCCTGTCCATCATTCATATGGAGTCTGTCCGATAGACTTTGATGGAACCTTATTCAAAATAAGTATTGCATTGTTTAATGCGTATCCCCAAAAGGGAATTGGTAGCTCTGTGCGACTCATCATAGATCTTACCATGTCCAACAAAGTTCAATTTCTCTGTTCAGACACACCGTTCAATTGAGGTGTTATGGGAGGAGTCCACTGTGAAAGAATACCATATTCTTTCAAGTAATTTTGAAACTCATTGCTTAAGTATTCTCCACCGCGGTCCGACGTAATGTTTTAATACTTTTACAGGTCTGTTTTTTTACTTCCTGTCGAAACTCTTTGAATTTCTCAAAAGTTTCTGACTTGTGTTTCATAATATACACATAACCATAACGCGATACATCATCCGTAAGGGTTACAAAGTATTCATATCCACCTCTAGCCTGGCTAGACATGGGCCTGCATACATCACTATGAACTAAGGCTAACAGTTCGGTGGCACGTACACCTTTATCACTAAAAGGTGTTTTAGGCATTTTGCCTAATAAACAAGATTCACAGACATCATATGAATTATGATCAAATCCGTCCAAGTATCCACACTTCGAAAGTGTGGATATACGAGTCTTGTTATTGTGTCCCAGACGACAATGCCACAAATAAGTTTCATATGTTTTACTCATTTTGAGCCTTTTGTTTGTCATGTTATATGTTTGAGATTCATTTATATTCAAAATATAAAGACCATTATTAACATCTGTTGCACATATCAAAACATCATCTTTATATACAAAATACCCAGTGTTCTGGAATACAAAGGTATACCCGCATCGGGTTAAACAAGATACAGAGATGATATTCCTAGTCAAACTAAGTACAAAATAACAGTCCCCTAAGTTAAGTACATGCCCCGATGGCAGATTCAAATTATAGATGTCAACGGCCAAAACAACGACTCTTGTCCCATTTCCGACTCGGAGGTCGATCTCTCCTAAAGCCTGTCTCATGCTAATCTGCAGATCCTGCACATCAGTACATATGTGAGTACCACATCCAGAATCAAAAATCTAATTTTTAAAACCAGTAGTGGACATGTTTATTTCAATAACAAACATACTTGAGGCTGGAGCCTTGCCCGCCCTCGCTTCCTTCAAGTCCGCCTGGTACTTACGGCAGTCACACTTCCAGTGACCCCGTTTGCAATAATGTAGGCAGACGTCTTGGGATATGTCATTCGTCTTCCTAGAAGATTGTGATGATTTAGCCTTGCCCTTCTTTTTATTTTTCTTCACACCCCCATAAGCCTTCGGCCAAGCCTTGGCCTTCTTGGATGTCGAAGTAAGATGCGCCTCACGCTTCTTGCCTTTTTGAAGCTCTGGCTCTGCCTCTTTCAGCATTTCCATCAACTCTCCAAGAGTCTTCTTTTGGTTTATCATATTGTAGTTCATGATGAACCCGCCCCAGCAATCGGGCAGAGACTATAAGATCAAATCTATAGAAGTCTCGGCCTCAAAGGTAATGCCCAGCTGACCTAGCTGTTCGATGTTAGCAATCATCTGCGACACATAGTGTTCGATAGATGTACCCTCTAACATACGCGAGCGAAAGAGATTCTTTTGTAATTCATACTTCTGAGATCTAAGGTTAGATCTGTGAAGGTCCTTCAATTTCAATATCATTTGGTAGAGATCCAATCCTTTGTTTTGACGATGAAATTGAGGGGTCATTGCAGCAAGCATGACAAACTGAGCAGTAAAGTTGGTATCTCGATGAGTCTTCCAAAGCTCATGATCAAATGCCCGCTCTTGTCCGGGCTCAGGCCCGAGAGGTCTCTCTATGACATAGAGCAACTTCTCGGATCCCAGGACTATCCTGAGATTCATCTCCCAATCTGGAAAATTCACGCCGTTAAAGACATTCTCGCCCATGATTATGTCCCTAACGCTAATTCTTCCAGCCATCTTGATTGCTATAGTCCAACAATCCAATCAACGATTTCAGGTACACTCAAATGTAATGGTTACTATAGTCCAACTATATAACCAACTACAAATGGAGTAGAGTTTGAATACAGTCTAACTGTTCAAAGAAAATAATAAATTAATTAGTCAAACTAATATTTATAATGACGATAAATAATAAAAGAGCGTGTATTAACGAGTATTAAACGAAATTGCAAATTTAATACAAGTCTCCCATTAATTTTCGACGAGCCTCTAACCCTCCGTTGAGTACTCAGGAAACCTAGTTTCCTAGTGGGCTAGGATCCCGTTAAATAATACACAACCTTGACTTTAGCCAACAAGCTGTATAAGATTTAACTAGGTAGATCTCTACGATCAATTGGATCTCATCCAATTCCTAGATCCGGTAGGTGGACCTCCAAGTCCAAAACATATATCCAATATATTTCCTAACATTTTCCTCTGAATCAACTAAGCCTTGGCTTTGGCTCAACAAGCTTAATAATTCCAGTTAAGCGCGACCCATTGATAGTGGGAAAACTTCGTAATCCACATCGATGAACAAAAGTGACATTGACTTTGGCCAACAAGTCACAACTGTCCAAGACATGCGATGTATAACAAAGCTCTCATGGTTCTGACCGGTGCAAACACACGCGTATAACGCAAGCGCACGTATCGTTCAAGTAGTATAAAAATATCGATCCCACGAGGACTTAATTCCTACTGTTGTTTTTAATTGTTGAATCTATTTATTTACAAATATCTAATTAAAGGGAGAAGAGAATGATTGTTTGATTGGTTGAATGTGATTGTGGTTTTGCTAAATAAATAAATAAATAAAAAGACAAAAGAAAATACTAAGGAAAATAACAAAAGACACAAAGATCTAGGGTTGTGAATCATTCTAATATCTTTTAAAAGATGAAGTGATTATTTTATGTTGTGTAATAAATCGGTTTACTAACCTGGAACACGAAATTATACGAAAGCCTCTGTCGATGGTCAGACGCAAATACCCAGTTAACCCAATTGAACCATATGTCTATGTCAACCAAATTATCTGGATTCATTAAGTTTGAGTTCCAATTATGGCTACCCCCCCCCGACAGGTATATGTCTATCCTGTAAGGAAATCTATTAAAGGGTTATCTATCCTCAAGGAAGATCGTGGGCTATTAAGTCTAAGGCTGAAACCTAAAATCCCTATGTCTAGTTCATTTTAGATTTACCACATCAATCTTATTGGTGATCAGACAACAAGAAGCATTAAGCTTAAGACTTAATAAGTAAACCTTTAAATTACCCAAACTATAAAATAACCACTTATAAACCGATGATATTAGAATTCATCACAACCCCAGATAACTAACACATAACTAGGGCTAGTAAAAACTTAAATAAATAAAAGACATAAAGTAAATGCTGAAAAGTAAATTGCTGAAAAGTAAATGGCGGGAAGTAAATGCTGAAATTAAATACTGAAAATTAAATACTGAAAAGTAAATGCTGAAAGTAAATTGCTGAAAAGTAAATGCTGAAAGTAAATTACTGAAAAGTAAATAAAGTAAAGTACAATAAAAGAAAATGTTGAGGTAAAAGGATCCACTTTTATTACTTCTATTTTAGATATCTCCCTTAATATAATATATTAACTTTGCATGATAATTACCAACCAGCCATATAGGCGGTATCCAGATTAAGTCAAATTAATAATTAATTACCAACCGACCAATCAGGCGGTATCCAGTTTAGTCAGGTTAAAACCAATTTAAATAATTACCAACCGACCAATATGGCGGTATCCTCGTTAAGTCAGATTTTAACTAGTTTATATATTATAATTAAGGGAGATTAATCTAAATATTAGTAATAAAAGTTTTACCTTTTACCCCAGCAAAGGGGAGTTACCTCCTCATTACTGAAAAGTAAAAACTGAAAATTAAAGAAAGAAAAGTATTGTGCGTAAAAGTAAATTGCGGAAAGTAAAAACTGAAAAGTAAATAAAAGAAAGTGCGAAAGCGGAAATTAATTACTAAAAGCTATAAATAAACAAACAAGATACAATCTTCTTAGTATTCTTAAGGAATTCCTTAGAAGAAAGTATGAATTTTACAAATGAAATGGCTTGGTATTTATAGGCAAAATTTTGCCTCCATCAAATCAATTATTAATTGCTCCACTAATTGCTCCACTAATTGCTCCACTAATTGCTCCACCAAATCCATTATTAATTGCTCCACTAATCTCTTATCATGTTTGGTGATGATTTGATAATTTTTATTATTTTTTTATTAATTTATTTTTTTGCTTTGAAAATGATTGAAAGTGACTTTAATAATTACACACTACACACTTCTGGATGGTTCATCAATTTCGGGCATAAACTATTCAGAATTCGAAATTATTGTGTCTTTAAATGTTGTAGATCTTTGCGTCTTCTTTAATATGGAACTTGAATCAGCTCAATCCGATATTTGAGTAAAAAGTTATGCCCAAAATACGACAGATGCGCAAAACTAGAATTTCCAAAACTGCACTTCGTCAAAACACCTTTCAAGTTTCCAATCTCCAAAATTAAAATATCAAGTCCAATAATTGCCCTTATTTGACCCATATTTCATCCTAAATGATTTCATTGAGACCCGATATTATTTTATCTGCAAAATAAACTAAAACACATCAAAACGTTCATCAAACTCGAGAAACTAAACAAAATATTAGGTAAATGGGGCGGTAAATATTGATATATTTTCCGCTCATCACACCCCCAAACCTAACATTTTGCTAGTCCTCGAGCAAAACACAAAATAAAATAAAATTAAACTAAGCCACTTTCGTAGGGATCACAGTTGCATTTAGCATATGCAACAAGCCTTTAAACCCCTAGGTGTCCCTAGTGGACGAGTTATAGTCTCGTGAGGGCTTACAGCAACGATACCCACAAACATTTTACAAAAGTAAAAAGATAATAAAACTAATGCACACAAAAGCAAAAAGACAAGAGAAAAGAGAAAAGAGAATAAAGAAGTTACTAGTTGTTTTGTTTCATTCTAAATTACCGAATAAGTAAATTCTCCGATTATTTTTACCATTCTCCATATACACAGCCAACAAAATATTAATCAACTCATTTTTGCCCACAACAGTCATAAGTGCAGTTGATAAGAGAGTAATATTTTTGTCCTAAAGTTTTATCAGAATTCACATATTTTTGCAGCAATGGAATAATTTTTCTGATTTTTTCTTGATTTTTCTCTATTTTTATTATATACAATATCTTCCATCTATGTAACGAGTGTTGGGTCGGTGGCTCCCAAACCAGTTGGCTTTATGGCACTAGATGTTAAGACACCATTACGGACTTAATTACCCAGACTTCAGATATATATATTTTTTGCAGCCTCTTTGATCCATGTAACGAGCTTTGGGCCAGTGACTCCCAAACCAGTTGGCTTTAGGGCACTAGGTGTTAAAACACCCTTATAGACTTAATAACTCGGATCTCATACATTTTTTTTTTTTTACTCCATTGCTTTTTGAGATGCTTCCTCCAATTAAACTAGAGCACTGAATATTACAAATTTTTCAATTTAGCTCATGTCCGTATGTTACTATATATGTTGATAATATATGCTAACTAAACATATGAAGATTCCTTTTAGTCCGTTTTATTGAGAATTCACAAACTAAATAATTCAAAATGAAATAAACAAAAATTAACTTGTTTCGAAATAGGCTTGAGATACTTCTCAGGAGTGGAAACTCCTTACTCGGCTATCTTTTACCAATTTCACATTTTTAGTCAAAATAAAAACACAAAAACACAAAATATTTTTGTAATTTTTGAAAATTTTCCAATTTTTTTGTATTTTTCGAAAAAATTTGGACTAAAAATAAAAACAACACACAAACTAAAAACAAGGTACTGATCAACTAATTCCCTCCCCCAAACCTAAATGAGACATTGTCTCCAATGTCTTAAACAGTAAAGGAGAGTTAAGAAGGTCGTACCTGGTTAGCTGAAATCTACAGGAAATTAAAGGTTAAGATCCAGATTAATTCTACGCCTCTTACCACGATCGTCCTCAAACAATTTATTTTTGAAAGGATGGGTCAACTTGTGGTTCATAGGCTATGAGTTGGTCTATTAGATCCAGAGCAGTTCTGGCAGTGAAGAGGAGTTCTTTCATAGGTTTTGACACGAACCCATTTCTTCGGGCATCATCAAGAAACACACAAAGAAAATCATAAAATCCATCAACATTAACAGTCCAAGCGGTTTCTGGTGTATGTTCAGGTTCGCCCAAGATAGAACTATAAAAATTTCCTCCAATGTACCCAAGCCACCTGGCAAAGCGATAAAAGCATCAGCACGGTTAATCATTTCTACTAGTCGTTCAGACATACCTGTCACGATCAGTTCCTCTCCGTTTGATGATCCAATAAGATTTGCCTCTACCAAGGGTTTTGGGATGATTCCCAAAACATGACTGCCTCCTTCCTGTACAGCCTTTGAAACGATCCCCATAAGTCCAAGATTTCCTCCGCCATATATTAAGTGCATATTCCTTGCAGCTAAGACTCGACCCAATTCCTGTGCTGCTTCTATGTATTGTGGCTTAGTACCAACACTACTACCGCAAAACACGCAGATGTTTTCAACTCGTCTTCTTGAAGTGGCTTCCATTTTTTTTTTGTATTTCTTTTTCAACTCTCTGATGCCTTCAAAAGTGCAATGACGGGCTGAATTTATAGTACCTGAAAAAGGGTGAGTAATAATAGCACTAATATCTTCCAAAGGACGATTGTTAGCTAAACAACAAAAGAGATCGTGAAAGGTCAAAAAGGTCTGGATCCTGTCTACGAAAATAAAGATAATTACAATAGAAAAGCGAATCAAAACAATAATTAAGGCAACGGAATTGTGTACGCAATACGCCACTCGCTTAGTATAAATTCATTAGGATGTGTCTCAAGATTTCATTCCTTATTCAGCCATCGCTAATGAATTGTTTCTCATCTTTGATTGCCAAACACAATTCCTTCTGTCTTAAAATGCTTCGTTTGTGCCTTTCCCTACAAAAATAACACACAAATTTAAAAGTTCACACAAAATATGAAAACAAATTACAACAAATTGCATGGGTTGCCTCCCTGCTAGCGCTAAATTTTTCGTCTTCAGCTAGACGTGACTGAAATTCATCTGTTAAGGAGGTTTCAATGTCGTTTTGGATGTCCGATTAAAGACAATCTCGTGAGCGTTGCTTTTGAAGGGTCTCTTCCAACGGTAAAATGGCAAAAAGAGTTGTCTCATTCAGTGCTCGTGCCACCTTTTTGTTCCTTGTTACTCCAATGGTTCCTGCAAAGAAAGAAAGAAAATCAGGAGGTCTCATATGATGCTTGACTTGGAATGGAAATTCCATTCTGTCAAGCTTCTGGTTGATATCTTTAATTTGTACTCCCCAAAACAGCGATGTTTCTCCTGAATGCTCTGGATCTTTATTAAGGTCAGACATTTGCTCCTCCATTTGCTCTGTTTCTTGCTCCACCTTCTCTTCACAGATGTATTTTAAATTTTCCATATTCAGCTCTTTATTTGTCGTCTGTGAAATACATGTTTCAAAATTGTCAACCTGAGGATGAAAAGAAATGTCAGATTTTAAGTCTTCATCCTCTAATATGACTGGAATGGATGGTTCAGATAGATCTTCTTCAAACATCATGGTAAAGCATGCTCCAAGATCTTCATTTTGAGGATTGAAAGTTTGATCCTCCGTTGTTGGAGCAGTTGGTACAAAAAAATCAGCTTCATCTTCGTCAGAATCTGAATAATAAAAGTCAAATTGAGACTTTGCTGGTTCGGGCTCCTGAACTGATACCTCTGGTTGTTGATACTGCTCAGCCTCCTCCTCTGTTAAGGTGTCATTGTAGATCTCTGGGTACTCGAAAGCTTTGTCAGTTTCATCTGATAATTCTTCTTGAGGTATGAAGTTCTGGTTTTCTGTTAATTGTCTGATCTGATATGTCATTCTCTGTATGGATTCTGTTTGACTCTGAACATTTTCGAGTTGATTCTGGAATGTTTCAAGCATTGTATCCAACTTTTCATCTCGTTTCTTGAACACATCTTTGAGCATGTCAATCATCTGATCTTCTTCTGATTGTTGATGAAGATCATTGTAGAATGGTGGTGGATAAGATGAAAAATGTGGTTCTGTGAAATGTGATGGCTCATCATACCATGAAGGATCTTGATAACTCTGCCACCCTGGATGATAGTTGTAATCGCAATAATCTCTAGGGTGGTTACCATTACATATGTCACATCTCCCCGTTGCGTTTTGTTTAGCAAATGTGGTATTGCTTGGTTCTGGCATCCAGTGATAATTGTTGGGCTGGACAACATGCCTCAGAAAACTGGACTGTTGCTCCCAAATTTGGGGTGTATTTTCTAGTAAAGCTCGTGATCTCTCAATCTCCCAATAATGTTCCATTTTTTCAATCACCTAAAATACAATAAAGAAATAAAAATTACGATAAAGAAAATTAGATACAAGTAAATTAGATAGCTTCAAAATTAATAACTCAAGAAAAATAAGTCCCCGGCAACGGCGCCAAAAACTTGACCGGTGCAAACACACGCGTATAACGCAAGCGCACGTATCGTTCAAGTAGTATAAAAATATCGATCCCACGAGGACTTAATTCCTACTGTTGTTATTAATTGTTGAATCTATTTATTTACAAATATCTAATTAGAAGAGAATGAGAAGTGATTGTTTGATTGGTTGAATGTGATTGTGTTTTGCTAAATAAATAAATAAATAAAAAGACAAAAGAAAATACTAAGGAAAATAACAAAAGACACAAAGATCTAGGGTTGTGAATCATTCTAATATCTTTTAAAAGATGAAGTGATTTTTTTATGTTGTGTAATAAATCGGTTTACTAACCTGGAACACGAATTATACGAAAGCCTCTGTCGATGGTCAGACGCAAATACCCAGTTTAACCCAATTGAACCATATGTCTATGTCAACTAAATTATCTGGATTCATTAAGTTTGAGTTCCATTTATGGCTACCCCCGCCCGACAGGTATATGTCTATCCTGTAAGGAAATCTATTAAAGGTTATCTATCCTCAAGGAAGATCGTGGGCTATTAAGTCTAAGGCTGAAACCTAAAATCCCTATGTCTAGTTCATTTTAGATTTACCACATCAATCTTATTGGTGATCAGACAACAAGAAGCATTAAGCTTAAGACTTAATAAGTAAACCTTTAAATTACCCAAACTATAAAATAACCCATTATAAACCGATGATATTAGAATTCATCACAACCCCAGATAACTAACACATAACTAGGGCTAGTAAAAACTTAAATAAAATAAAAGACATAAAGTAAATGCTGAAAAGTAAATTGCTGAAAAGTAAATGGCGGGAAGTAAATGCTGAAATTAAATACTGAAAATTAAATACTGAAAAGTAAATGCTGAAAGTAAATTGCTGAAAAGTAAATGCTGAAAGTAAATTGCTGAAAAGTAAATGCTGAAAGTGAAAGTAAATTACTTAAAAGTAAATAAAGTAAAAGTACAATAAAAGAAATGTTGAGGTAAAAGGATCCACTTTTATTACTTCTATTTTAGATATCTCCTTAATATAATATATTAACTTTGCATGATAATTACCAACCAGCCATATAGGCGGTATCCAGATTAAGTCAAATTAATAATTAATTACCAACCGACCAATCAGGCGGTATCCAGTTTAGTCAGGTTAAAACCAATTAAATAATTACCAACCGACCAATATGGCGGTATCCTCGTTAAGTCAGATTTTAACTAGTTTATATATTATAATTAAGGGAGATTAATCTAAATATTAGTAATAAAAGTTTTACCTTTTACCCCAGCAAAGGGGAGTTACCTCCTCATTACTGAAAAGTAAAAACTGAAAATTAAAGAAAGAAAAGTATTGTGCGTAAAAGTAAATTGCAGAAAGTAAAAACTGAAAAGTAAATAAAAGAAAGTGCGAAAGCGGAAATTAATTACTAAAAGCTATAAATAAACAAACAAGATACAATCTTCTTAGTATTCTTAAGGAATTCCTTAGAAGAAAGTATGAATTTTACAAATGAAATGGTTTGGTATTTATAGGCAAAATTTTGCCTCCATCAAATCAATTATTAATTGCTCCACTAATTGCTCCACCAAATCCATTATTAATTGCTCCACTAATCTCTTATCATGTTTGGTGATGATTTGATGATTTTTATTATTTTTTTATTAATTTATTTTTTTGCTTTGAAAATGATTGAAAGTGACTTTAATAATTATACACTACACACTTCTGGATGGTTCATCAATTTTGGACATGACATATTCTGAATTCGAAATTATTTTGTCTTTCAAAGTTGTAGATCTTTGAGTCTTCTTATTTTGGAACTTGAATCAGCTCAATCCGATATCTGAGTAAAACGTTATGCCCAAAATACGACAGATGCGCAAAACTGGAATTTCCAAAACTGCACTTCGTCAAAAACGCCCTTTCAAGTTTCCAATCTCCAAAATTAAAATATCAAGTCCAATAATTGCCTTATTTGACCAATATTTCATCCTAAATGATTTCATTGAGACCCGATATTAATTTATCTGCAAAATAAACTAAAACACATCAAAACGTTCATCAAACCCGAGAAACTAAACAAAATATTAAGTTAAAGGGGCGGTAAATATTGATATATTTTCCGCTCATCAGGTTCAAACACATCCGTGATTGACAATGATCTTGACTTTGGCCAACAAATCAAATCCAATCTAGGATCTTGAGAGAGAACCACTCAATGGAAGGAAACACTTAATATTTGATGTAAGGGCGTTTTCTTAAATTGGCAACCAATTTATTATCTTTGATTTGGTCTCATCATACACTATTAAGCATGCATTCTAAAAGCATAATAAGGCGCGATAAAATTAATAATGATATGCGGATGAATATTTAAACAAATTATTCCTAGAACAAATCTCTCTTTCACTATCCCGCTAGCACTTTACATTCTTCTACCCAATCACATAATACAATAAGAAACCTCATTTACATTGAGGGGAAATGTTGAGAACAGAAATACAAAGAGTATAAGAGGTGACAGGCTGGACACGCAAGTCCAATTTCAAATAAATACCATATTTACAATAATTTCCAAAATTGCCCACACCCGTCTAATATCCATCCGATATACATTATTCATACAAATACATCCAAGTATTCACACAAATCATGTTTTCAATCAATCTAATCCAATTAATTAATCTTCAATTAATGACCATCCAATGTTCATACAACGATTTGATTTGCGCGAGTCCGACTCGTTTAAGAATAAATACTCAAAGTAAGTATTCTTGAATTATATCGAACTACAATTTTAAATCCAATTTAAATTGTATTCAATACTAATTCTAGTTTAATTCAAAATTAAACAATTACACTTATTCATTTTAATGCCTTTAAAGACTTGGATTCCAAATCCAATCCAAATGGGTCTCAAAGGCCCAATTAACATCCAATGCCAATTCAATTAAAGTCCAATGGGCTTTCAATTAATTCTTTAGGCATGGGCTTTGGCCATTATGGATCAAACCCAAAATGCCAAGGCCCAAATAGGAATCACCTTATGCCAAAAATCAATTTTGGCCCATTAGGCCTAATTAATTTTTTTTAAAGGCTCAAAAGTCATATTTGGACTTTATGGAAATGGTTTTAGGCCCAATTAGATCCAATCCAATTGTCCAAAACCATATTTGGCCCAACCAAGCCCATTAGCCCAAATACAACAAATTGGATTAATATATTATTCTAAATATCTTATTAATCTAATGAAATTGCAATTAACACAATTAATTAATTAATCTAATATTTCCAAAACATCAATTAATCTAATTAATCATGTTTAACATTCAATTCATGTCCAACACAAATTGAAGCAAAATCAACTCATTTAACATGCTTCAACTCACGGCAAAGGCAAGAAATAACATCCAATTATGATTTCAATCCAATTAAATCAACAATCAATATTCATTTCATGCATACAACACATCCAATTGTCTAATTTTCAAAAAATCACCATGAGCATACTAGGGTCAAGTTTCGGCCATGATAAAAATTTGGGAATTTTTTGATCCAATCAATTTTTCACAATCCAATGATGCAGAACACTTAGTTATCATCATCTAATCATAACCAAACAACCAATTTAGAAATATACATGCTCCAAGCAAAATCCCCAAATTAAAGTATATAAACCCTAGAAATCAAATCAAGCTTAGGATGTCTCTGATACCATTGTTAGTGTCCTACACATGCCACAAGATCACTAAGATGATTTGTGTGTGAATAAAACAATAAAGTTTACGGAAAAAACTTACATTGATCGGTTGAGGATTTTTCAAAAATTCATTGGATGATGGAAGCTCCAAGCTTTATGTTGAGTTCTAAACTCTTGGGTGAGTTTCCCTATCACCTTAAATCAACTCACAAAGTGCTAGCTTGATGAATTTTTGCAACAAAAATTCAAGAACATAAGGGAGAGTATTCGGCCATGTAAGGAGAGAAGAGAGAAATTTTGTGTTGTTGACTTGTGTATTAGTTTCCAAAACCAAGTTGTTGTGTGTTTTGTTTTCAAAAAACCAAAACAAGGTTAGTGAAAAGCAAAATGATTTTCAATAAATTTTGCCAACCACTCACATCACACTTTTGACAAGTTGATATAAGTGAAGTGGGTCCCACCACTTTAAATTCAAAATTCAAGTTGGCTCACACAACAAGATTTTGGGCCCGAGTTCGTTTAATCGACCAAACGAATTTTCCGTCGCTAAATAATTAAATCCAATTTAATTAAATAATGATACCTCGTAAAATTATTACGAAAGTCGCTTATGAATTAATTCCAAATTAATTCGTTCGCTTGAATACAAATCTTATTTTAATTTCGTATTGAAATCCAATTTCAATTAATATATCCAATATATTATTTTAGCCCAAATAAATAAATTAAATAGAAAAATCAAATTTAACTATTAAATTTATTTTACAGATTAATTCTAAATTAATCGCGTTCTCTCTTCTCTACGAATTTAATCCCAGATTAATTCTTGTCGTAATTAATCTCAGATTAATTTTCTCTCTCATAATTAATCCCATATTAATTCTATTTGAGTCAAATGTCATTGGTGAATCTTTGGGAAGCGACCCAAGAGATTCCAGGATATGTTGGCTGTAAATCCGGTTGTCGGACTATCTGAACCATGCGTACCCCGTACCACATTCTCACCCATTTACAAGACATGGTTGACTTCTAGCAAAGCGACCCAAGAGATAATATTCCAGAAATATCCACAGAGAAATATTATATGGATCAGGCGTAGTAATACTATGTAATGCGTAATACGATCCAGTATCGGATGTCACATGCTAGGCCTGAGGCTGGCTCTGTGTTTGCCCCGTACGAAGCATATATCAGATCACAAGTAACTAGTCTCTATAATCGGATAATCATGACCTAGTCATATTATCCCGATAGCTGCAGCATTTAAGAGTATTATTACTGTATCATGCGTGACCATCATCTCCATATGACTGAAGTGATATTCCCATCTTGACATCACATCCAATATACTACGTTTCTCAGTAAACCCAATACAGGCGTAGACAGAACCTATTAAAGCTCTGGACGACCAATACTAAAGCAAACCGATTGTCGAAAATATTAGGGACGTAAGTCTCAGGTTAAAGATCACATACACCTACCCTGATTCAGATTCTCATAGACACATAGTCATACTACCAATGAGATTCCGGGTGGGTCTATCCAGAGCGAACTATTCCCGGTCCAACGGCTAACAGAACCTCTTATCACACTTGCATAAGTATCCAATACTTAAACATAGGAGAACTATGTCGTTAAGCTTCCATAACACGCACAAGTGTAATACTAGTCTATTCCGCATTATCGATGTCCAGTCTCGATAATACTACGACTAGGGATATTTAATGATTAAACCGTTCATGGATTAATACTGTCTCATATCTTATTAATCCGATTTAATCATAAAGACTTTTATCATTAATAATCCAAGTAATCCAATTACATAATGATAAAATAACAATATCCTTTTGTCACATAGTTAATTTGTAAAAAAAAACACAATGTTTATTACAAATAGTGATGTTATGGGTCATAATTGTCCAACACTACCGGCCTGGCCTGACTCGGGCTTGGGCTCGGGCCAGGCTTTATCCGGCCCGATTTTTTAATAATATATAATTTATTATATATATATATTTATTTTTTAAAAAAATATCGGGCCAGACCATATATATATATATATATATATTTTTTTTTAAATTTCGGGCCAGGCCGAGCCCGAGCTTATTATGTTGAGCCTGGCTCGGGATTTTTTAACCCCGGGCAGGGCCCTGGCTTTTCTTCCATCCCAATTTAGGACATATATTCTAGGCTTATACTTGAGTAGTTTTCATTATATAATTTCTATAATGTCTGAAACGTTTAGGTTAAAACTACAATTTCTATAATTCTCTTTTTGGTCTTGGTCATATTGGAAATTTAGTGTGAACACATGAACCAACTACTTAAAGACCATTAAGAAAAATGTTGTAAGCGCCATTGTACTCGATGAAGGATTTTGATGATACAACGATAGCGACTTCGATGTAAATTTACGAGCATTATAAAAAGATGTCGAAACATAATGGATGTGAAGATTCAAGAGCTAAATGAAAAAATCAAGTGAAGTCTTATAACTTAGGGCTCTCGATATAAGTGAGTTGATAATTCAAGTATTCTAAGCTCATAGGACTCATAAACATTCATAAAATGTATTTGGGTAATATGCATAATGTTTTAATATTCAAAACCTGTGTTTTTGCACTGTGATAAGCACACCGGCCCCTGAACCGGCATACCGGTGTTCTTACTTTACTTTGGGTAGTTTTGCATGCTCTTTGGAACCGGGCTACTCCATACCGATCTCTTATACAGGTCAGTCTGGAGTTTGCATAGCTACTGGAACCGGTCCACTCCATATCAGTCTCTATACCGGTTAGTAATCCGATAGGTCACGCGCTGTACGTTCAATTGTCAAATTGGATATAGCCGTTTGAATTTACAGGATCGACATACCATAAACTATAGACCGATGTATCGGTTTCAGGATAAGCTGGGGTAATTTTCACTTTCAATATAAATTGAATGCCCATTTCATTTTTACAAAGTTCTAACAACCTTATTACATTTAATACAAAGTAAAAATATAAAGTTTTCTTTAACCTTCATTATCATACACTCTCTTGATCATCAAAGCTCACACACTAAGCTTTGATACACATTTAGTGAGCTTGAAATTACTTGGGTTAATAACTCACACCTTAATCTTCTTTATCTATTGTGAGTACCCAAGTTATGATGTAAACTTTTCATAACTTAAACACTTATGATTGTTAAATCCGTTATTGAGTGGAGATACTTAAAAGAGTGGATTTGTAAAAAGGTTTAAGAGTGAACCTATGGATAATACTCTTGTGTAAAGGTTTGAAGTGAACCTAGGAACAAAACTCTTGGTTTGTGAGTGAGCCACCGAAAACTCTCGGCGTAAAGTGTGGATTCACTATTACATAGTTGAAAGCTTTAAGCGTGGCTTGAAGGAGTGGACATAGGCAAAGAGTTGGCCGAACCACTATAAACTACAATGTCAAATTTCTCTATCCCTTAACTCTTTTATTTATCGCAAGTTTATTTTATATCTACATATTGTTTAGTAACTTGCTTTTGGGAAATATATTGTTGAGTATATTAATTGAGAAAATTATACATTAAGCTTAATCGGTAAAACTACTAATTAAGTGGTTTAAACTTGACAAGATTTTTAATTCCATATTATTTTATCATATACACAATTCATCCCCCTCTTGGTTATAGTTGTTGGTGTTGTTTAAGTGTGCTTGTAGGAAATTTTAATTGGTATTAGAGCGAGGTTTTCTCAACAAAGACTTAATCATTCGAGAATAGATCATGGCCTTTAGAAGCTGCTGAACAAACTTTGCCGAGGGTTTTTTTACAAATAGACCTTTATTCTACACCAGAATCGGCTACAATTATTCGAAGATAAGGATGTTGAACTACCTCATTGCCGTTGATGTGCAATCATTCAAAGCGATAAGTAGATGTTCTAAAATGACAATGAAGAAAGATAGCAATAATATGAATTTTCCAAAACCGAAATCTGAATGGACCGATGGGGACTACATGGAAGTATCAAACAGTACAAAGGCTCTCAATTATTTACTTTGCGCAATTGACTGGAGCCAAATCAATAAAATTCAGGAATTCGGAAATTTCTATGATTATGGAAGTCTTTGGAGATTGTGAATGGGGGAACTAGGTAAGTTAAAGAGTTAAAGATCAACCGGTTCATGTGTATGTTGGATAGCTTCAAGATGTAAGTTGATGAAAATATTAAGGAGATGATTTCAAGGTTCACCATGATTTTCAATCAACTAAGTGCTTTAGGATAAATATTAGGATAGAATTCAGGTTTCTTTCTAAGAAGTATAGAATTTACACCGCCTCCATCAAAGAATCTAATAATGTCAACACCTTGAAATTGGATGACTTGGTGAGCAAATTATTAGAAATATGAGAAGGAAATCAAGAAGGATTCAAGGGAAGAAGAAAAGAAAAAATAAAAAGAGAATAGCCTTTAAATCATTTGTGAGAAAAGAGGATAGTGTATGCTCAAGTGATGAGGAAGATGATAGTGATGAAGACTTAGTATAATTGACAAATAAGTTCAAGAAATTCCTCAAATCTAAGAAGGCTAAAGGAAAATTTTGAATGGGTGAGAAGAAAAAGGAAAATTGGCTAAGGAAGTACAAGAAGGATAAAATCTCTCAAAAAATCGGGTCACATAGTTGCCGATTACTCATTTAAGAGATTCAAGAGAAAATTCAAGAAGAATGCAATGAATGCAACTTGAATCGATAACGACTCTAGCTCATCCGAGGAAGAAATATTGCCTTTATGGCAATTGAGGATGGTGATTTCTTCATTGCGAGTGAAGAACAAAAAGGTACATGATTCCTCCGAATATGATGAATTACTTGACACTTTCAATGAATTACATGATTTATATGATTCATTAATAAAGAATCATAAACTACTCAAAAAGGAACATCCATCATTATTACATGATCATGTATCAATTGTTGAGAAGAATGAAATACATGAAAAATAAATTATATGCTTAAAAGATGAGAAGGTAAAACTTGAAAAGAGCATGTCAAACATGTCATTTAGCTCATATAGTACATGTGAGTACAATACCTTGAAGGATAAAATATTGCATTAAATAAAAAGGTTGTTGATTTGCACTCAATAGTAACAAAATTCACTTTGGGAGAGAAAAAATTTAAAATGTTACTTGGTTCCCAAATATGTGATTTCAATAAAGAGGGTTTGAGATATAAGCCTTACAACAAAAGAATTTATTTGAAAATGTTTTTTGTAAAGGCATCCACCTCTTATACACATGTAACTAGTGATGTAAATATCAAATATCATGCATGAAATAGGAAATGGCATAAAATTTATGATTGTATGAGCAAGAAAAAAATTGTGAATGTTGCATGGGTTTCAAAAGGATGGACCTAAGAAAATTTGGGTACCAAAATATATTTGAATGATTTTGTAGGAAAAGATTTAGGAAATGAGATTAATGAGAAATGCAAATGATCCCAACGACTCAACACAACAAGTGAGGAAAGAGTTCAATAAGAAGAATATCAAATGCAACCTCAAAATAACTAAGTTTCATAGATGATGGATTTGTCACTTGGTAACAACAGTAAAAAGGTAAAATCCATGCTTACCAAAACATTGGTACCGTTTCCTCCACCTTATTTAAGTATGCTTCAATTGTTGATATGAATTGAACTAAATTGTGAAGCATGCTATTGATTAGATATTTTGAGCTAAATTGTATGAAATTATGCATAGTTTGTCTTGTTTGATCTTAATTATTTGATTTAAGCATTAATGAAACTTATTGAGTTAATTGATAATTTGGTTGAATCATTAGAATTGCTCAAAAATTGATTGAGGCATAATTGTAATCTTTACCTACATTATATGATTTGATTGTATTCATAATCACAATTGGTATCACATTAAGTTTATTGCACATATATGACATTTGTGATCCTTTTTGTTGAATTGCACAATGATATGAATTGCATGAGTATTGCATCTTTTGAATGTTTTTGGCAAATGGGAAATTGATATTGAAAATATTTTGCTTGATATTGACATATATGATCATTTTTTATACTCTTTTGATATGTCTTATCATTGTTCATTCTTGGTTGAAAATGAAATGCATAGATATTGGTATAACTTGAATGATTTTTATGATTTATGCATGGATATTAGATTCTATTGTAAAATGGGAGAAAATGCTAGTTGTGCATGTTTATTAACTTTATTAATATGTTTTGTGCACATGTTGGTTTATATCTCTTAGTGTTTAATCTTTGCTTCTTCATTCTTTTTGCTAATGGCAAAATGAGAGAAATCATAAGAATGAGATAAAACTTGTGAAACTTATGGGACCCCGACCCTAGTGTTGAGGGGGATAAAATTTGTGCTAATGTATTTATCTAAGTGTTTATAGAGCAATATTAAAAGACAATTACTTGTTGAAAAGGAGTTAATGTTGAGATGGAGTTATAATCGTCAACAAATTTGGAACTCTCAAAGATCACAAGTTTTAAAGATTGCCATCATCAAAAAGGAAGAGATGGTAAGCGCCATTGCACTCGATGAAGGATTTTGATGATGCAATGATAATAACTTTGACGCATATTCACGAGTATTACAAAAAGATGTCGAAGCATAATAGATGTGAAGACTTAAGAGTTAAATGAAGAAATCAAGTGAAGTCTTATAGCTTTGGCTCTCAATGTAAGTGAGTTGATAATTCAAGTATTCTAAGCTCATATGACTCATACACATTCATAAATGCATTTGGATCATGTTCATAATGTTTTAATCTTCAAAATCTATATTTCTGCACTATGACCGGCACATGAACTAGTATACCGGTGTCTTTGCTATACTTTGGGCAGTTTTGCATGCTCTCTAGAACAAGGCTACTCCATACTGGTCTCCCATACCGGTCAGTCTAGAGTTTGTATAGTTACTGGAACCGGTCCAATCCATACCAATGTCCATACCAGTCAGTAATTCGGTAGGTCACGCTTTTAAGCTCAACGATCATATTGGATATAATTGTTTGAATTTGCAAGAGCGGAATACCGGCCACTATAGATTGACATAACGTTAGGACATAGAGCTGTGGTAGTTTCCACTTTCACTTTAAATTGAATTCCCATTTTATTGTTACAAATTTCTAACAACCTTCTTATGTTTTATACAAAGCAAAAACATAGAGTTTTCTTTAACCTTCATTATCATACGCTCTCTTGATCATCAAAACTCACACACTACACCTTGATACACATTTATTGAGCTTGAAATTACTTGGGTTAGTAACTCACACCTTAATCTTTTTTTTTTTATCTATTATGAGTACCCAAGTTGTATTGTAAACTTCTTATATCTTAAACACTTGTGATTGTGAAATCTATCGATGAGTGGGGATACTCAAAATGGTGGATTTGTAAAAAGGTTTAAGAGTGAACCTAAGATTAAAACTCTTGTGTAAAGGTTTGGGGTGAACTTATGAACAAAACTCTTGATTTTTGAGTGAGCCATGGAAAATTCTCGGTGTAAAGTTTGGATTCACTTTTACATAGTGGAAAGTTTCAAGAGTGGCTTGGAGCAGTGGACGTAGGTAAAAAATTGACCGAACCACTATATATTATTGTGTCATATTTCTTTATCCTTTAACTCTTTTATTTATCGTAAGTTTATTTTATATCTATATATTGTTTAGTAACTTGCTTTTGAAAAATATATTGTTGAGCATATTGATTGAGAAAATTGTACATTAAGCTTAATCAGTAAAGTTTCTAACTAAATGGGTTAAAATTGATAAGATTTTTAATTCCGTATCATTTTATCATATATCAAATTCACCGCTTCTTGGGTATAATTATTATTGTTTATGTGTGATTGTAGGTAATTTCTGATGTGACCTGGTGGGTGCTCCGTTGACGGGCGTTGAACTTAAGATTTTCTCTCACGCAACAAGTTTTGATCACATAGAATCTTGTTAATTTTTCCTAACAAGTTCCTGATTATAGAGCTTTAGAAACTAAGAAAACCCCTCGCTATTTTTTCTATAAGTTTATTATTTCATTATAAAGAAAAAGATAATTTGAACCCTTAATTCGTATATATGGAGATTAATTTTCATTTAGCGGATCATTATTGATTAGATCCCATATAAGATGAGAATAAAACTCGAATACTGATAAAACAATGTCTGAAAGTTGTAAGAAAAAAAGCCTAAAAACTAATAATTACTTGAATTCTTTATTCACTTACGCTAATGTGAGGAATCGAACCTAATATATAATATATGAAGTATGAGTGTTTTAACTAATTAAGCTAACATTTATTGACAAAGAACCTATACTTGTATAATAGTTTAAAAACTTTATTTTACAGTGAGAGAATTTATCACCGAAGTATTACATGAAAAACTTTTCCTTTGAGAGACAACGACACTCATGTCTAAATGTCTAATGATTAAGTTTAAGTTGCATACTTTCCAAAATTTTAGTCAAAATATAATGACATTGTCTAAAATAGATGTAATTGAAAGTTCAAACTGGAAAAAAAAAATTAAAGAATGGTGAGAATAAAATGTAATAAAAGCAAATGATATCCAACGTTTTGTAATTCAATATTTTATTTATTTTATTTATTTATATGTACATAATGTCTTGATTTTTGTCATATTTATATGACATAATGATTTTGATTCTTATTATATGTGCATATTGTAGGAACCGATTTCCTCACGCAGCGGAAGCGACTTAGGCACCAACATCGACCTTGAAAAAAATTTATACCCTCTTCCTCTTTGGCCGAATCCGACCAGCCCTTTAAAATTAAAGTTTCTATTTAAAATATCTAATATTTTAATTCACTAGTGTTTATAAGTTTATGCGTGGCTAAAACATAACTCTATTTTAAACTAGTACATAATTAGTGATATAACCAATTTTAACTCTTAAAATTTTTATTCACTAATTCTCATTAGTCTCAACTAATATTTTACTTAATTAAACTAATTTAATTGAGTTTGATTTAGTGACCTAATTAATTTTAACTCTTAAAATTTTAGTTCACTAACTAGTTTAAAATTCAGAAATTCAAAAGGGACAAAGTTTTAATTAAACTATTTAATTAATATAAGCGTCTTATAAATTCCAATAGTACGTGGAATTATGTCCCGAGTGCAGACCACACTACCGTCCATTCGGAATCGGCTATGGAATTTACGTCAGGGTTTTCTTCTAATATACCAAGGGAAAATAAAATTCACTTATAAAGCCCATTTATATTAAATTTTTGAATTTCCAATTTTAAACCATTAAATCAATTAATCTTATTAATTTGTTTTCATGCATATAATATTCCAATTTAACTCTTTTAAATTTCATAAAATCACATTTAATGACTAGAATATACATGCATCTATTACATGTTATAGCATGTGAAAATACAAGAGTAGGCACCCTAAGCTATATGACATGTTATTCAAACATTCCGAAATATGCATACATATAACATAAAATAAAATTGCATTGACCAGCCTCTTATTTTTCCTATACTAATCTAATTAGTACAAAATATTTCAAGGCATCCATTGGTCTTCAAATCTCACTCCATAGAGGGGTGTTGAGTCTTTGGCGGCATCGGCACTCCAAAATGCATAAAATATTACAACTTGAAATTTTTACATAGGAAAATAAATTTACAACACTTGTAAAAAAATTGGCCTTATGTCCTTACATTCCCAAAACCAAAAACAACATAAAAATAAGAGCCGAAAAATTTACGATCAATGCAATACATTTATCTCATGAATTAAAAAACAAACATTCATCACGTGAATATAATAATATGCCTACTAATCACAATATGCATAAAATAATTTATATCTTATATAAATCATTAAAACATAAACTTTTAAATGAAAAGAAAATGGTTAATAACACTTTTAAATCTCGCTCTTGATGGCAATAAAAGGAACCGATTTCCTCGCGCAGCGGAAGTGACTTAGGCACCGAGATCGACTTTGAAAAAAATTTCCTACCCTCTCCCTCTTTGGCCGAATCTGACAAGCCATTGTGCAATTATTTTACTTCTGTTTTTGACTATTTTTCAGCCCAGAAACGTCCCCGAATAGCCCTCAAACAATAGCTTAGATCTGGACCATTTTGCACCCAAAATACGCACACAGCTCACCCAAATCATCCATGTTTTGTGTGTACAATAGCAGTATTTCGGGTGTAATATCCCGGGTTTTTCGGAACAGTATTGGAAAGTTTTTGAATTAAAGTGAAAGATTTGGAAATGGATTGTATTCGAAAATTAGACTTTATGTGTTGGAAAATAGGTGAGAATATTTTTAAGTGAAGTTTCATCGCTTTGGAAAATGCGTGGTTCTGAGAACCGGTTACGCGATTTCTGATTTTATCGTTATACGCGCTAAAGTTTCTTGTCCCAGCTATAAAGATAGCAAACGAACTCCGATTGAGCTGATACTTGAACCATCAGACTCTTTTTTCCGAGACGAACAACTTTCGCGTTGAATACTTTTCGAAATTTCTACCAGAAAAGCTTCAAAAATACAAAATTTTTAGAAAGTTGTATGCAGGGGCCTGATTGTAATTTTTGGGGGTGTGAATGCAAATTTCAGAAATTTTCCTATAAATACCCCATACTTTCTTCTTTTGCAAAAATGGCAAAGGACCACAAATAACCCCACACGCACCCCTGCCCCCAAATCCACGTTTCTGTCGTCTCTGTCACGCCGGTGGCTTGCCGGCCATTTTCGGCCGGTGCGACGGGACAGAGGGGTGCGCCGACCACCCATCCACCTTGTGGTGGCCGGAGGCAGCCCCAGGACGCCGGCGAGCGGTGAGAAAGAAAAGAAAACACATAAGTTGTTGGTATTCCGATCACAACTCGTCGCTTCATTTCACGGCTCGAGCCACCCACCAAATCGAAGCTCTCCGAGAGTACTACAAGGCTGCGGTATCGGTTTTGCGAAATGGCGCTTGGTTTTACGAGAATCGAGAAAAGAAGATTCAGATGAATAGTGACCCATAATGAACAGTAACTCCGATTGGAATTCCGTCCATTCCAGCGTGTTCATGAGATCGTTTAGAGTCCGTATATGGCCTCGAAATCTCGATAACACCTCTCGGTAAAAATCCAAAATTTTTAAGTTTATAGTTAAATGTTTGGATGTATCCAGTAGCTTCGTAGAGTTATGTATTGATATAAATTGAATTGATTGAGTATTAGTTTATTGAATATGTGCTTTTGGTAGAATCTAAGTGAAAACGAAACGAGTTTGATCGATCCGATAGAATATGTATATTTTGGGTAAAAGTGGGTTTTTGCATATAAGGATGTGTTTGGTTTTGATAACAGTACTGAGTTATTTATGATATTATGAACATGTTTGGATAAATCCGGGAATTTTCGGAGGGTTCGTGACCTTTCCGTAGCGTTATCGGAAACATTTTCTGAAGATTTTTCAAAAATGCATAAATCGGGATTTGAGAGAACTAGTGGTTTAGAATAGTTTATATCGATGTTTTAAGATTACTGAAACTGAAAGTATTGAAAACGGACTTGATTTGGTTGTACTGGAAAGATCAGAGATTTTGTTATAGTTTAGTCGAGAACTCCGTAAGTTATGATTCTGACGGCTTTTCGCTATTTGTTTTGGCAGACTTGACTAAGACCTGGAGTGCTCGCGAAGCCAGGTAAGTAACCAATGCGATGTGTACTCGAATAGTTCTTTTCGTGTTTTTAACGTGTTTGTATATATATATATATATGTAAAAACAATTGAAAGGTTTAGGATAGTTGAATGATGGATTTGAGGAAAAACTTCGAGATCGTGAACGGTTGAATTAGTCGATACCATCACAGGTATGCCCTTTGTCATTTCTATGATATGAAGTGAAAAGTTTGATGATTTTGATGGCTATATGTACATGTTGATGCATTCAAGTGTATGAACACGTAATGGTTTGTATATGTATGTGATGAAAAGTTGTGAATAAGTTTATTATCGTTTCGCACATGCAATTATTTATTTAGAGGTTGGGAATGTTAAGTGAGATGAAGAAAGAATATAAGCTAAGTCTTCTCCAAACGAATATGTTTATTTGGTAAAGATACTGAATTAAAGTTTCTAGATAGAAATTCTGAAAATGAATATGAATGAACAATAAATGAAGAAATATGATGATTGTGAGAGATAAGAATAATAAGGTGTATACTCGTATATTTGAAATATATATATATATATGAGTATTTGAATGATGTTTGAATTATTTATCGTATATGTGATTGTTTATGAGAAATTATGTGATGAGTTTATGTTATATGATGTGTGGCCTGTGTGTATGTTTGATTGGATGATTTGCGTGGTAGTAGTGGAGCTGGTTAGGAATTCGTTCGGACAGAATTCATATCATACCTATTCTAAAATAGGTAATGAGTCTCGTACGAGCATTGTGTGCGTAAGCCATCCATATGTTTGTATTGTTTGACAATATGTTCTCTGGTGTATTGATTATTTTGTGCGCTCCATGGTGGGCTACACGATGATTGTATGTATGTATGTGTGTATGATAGAACTCGTAAAGTATACAGATATTGTATGCTTATGTGAAATGAATGAATGGATTTGAAAATTAATGTGAGCATTAGATGCTATAACGTGTATTTGTTAAGTTGTATTGGAACATATGTATATGTTTAAGAACTCTAAAATTGTAATTGTATGTATATAAGAAAAGTGTGTTATAGTATGTACGAGTGCATATGAATCCCGAATGTTAAGCTATTGTAAGGTTACCGTATTTGAAGAAAGATAAAAGAGGTTTGTTTTGGTATAGAAGAAAGTTTATTTGGTTTATCGAATTGAGGGTATTTCATAGATGTGCATTCATAATAAAGTTTAAGAATGTGACTTCAAGTTTCTTGTGATTGGAATGGTTTCTATGTAAAAGGACATATTGTATGATTTGAATGTTTGGTTAACAGATTGGTGTATATGTGAATATGTAGACATGAGAATTTGACATGGGTTAAGCATAAAGGATAATAATAAGCTAATAAATCGAACTTGTAATAATTTAGTAAATTTGATAAACTGTTGATATGTTTGATTTGTTTGTTTGTAATAATAGCATGGTTACTTACTGAGTTTTAATAACTCACACCAAACCAGTTGCTAGTTTTGCAGGTTGGCTACCAGATGGGTCAACCACTCCAACTTTGAAGTCATGTTCGAGACATGGATCACCCAAGCGGCAGTCACCCTCGCAAGTGTCATGGGAAAATTTTTAAAAGATTAGGATATCTGATTTATTTTTTTATTTATCGTGCTGACCACGTGGTTTATATTAATTAGTTAAAGCTTTGATTGTTTATGATATGGTGGGCATAGAGCCGTTGAGTGTTGATAGATAGTGTGGGCGGAGCCCTTAAGATATGACTTTGATGAGATTTGTGTGGACCTGAGGTCCTTTTATTTGTTTGGAGTATTCTTGGATTGCCTTTGATGCTGGACTGCGATTCAGGTTGTCCAGTTTTATGATACATCATGCTGAATTTTAGGTGAATTTAGAGGCTTATGGAGATGGGGTAATCCTATCTCCTGCCGGTAGCATCCTGCCTCTGGCGGGGTGTTTCATCGGGTCTGAATTTTTCCACCAAAAAATGCCCACAATACCCTTGAAACACCTCTTTATATTCCTAAAATTTTCTGAACAAAACATGAAACAAATCGAGCCTCTAAATCAATTTATAGAGGTAGCAATGATCAGATTTTCTGCTTACTACCGTGTGTGTAGAGAAGAAATAAAGAATTTAATTCCAGCTTCGAATGGTCTATCGTGCTATATGTCAGAACCAATAAAACCAAGGGTGGGCTAGACTCACAAGAACAATCTCCAAACTCTTTAGAGATCAAGATTTATCATACCAGAATTTTTATTTTCTTTTTTTTCTTTTTCTTTTTCTTTCAACACTTGAGAGAAAAAAATAAGAACAAGTGGCTAGGGTTTAATTTTGTAGTTTAATTTAATTCAAGAATTCGCACTTTGAGTACTTATTCGCAAAACGAGTTTGACTCGAGCAAAAATCAAATCGTTGTTTGAACATTGGATGATCACTAATTATCAGATTAATTAATTGGATTAGATTGATTGATAACATGCTTGTATGAATACATGGTTGCGATGCATGAATAATGTATATCAGATGGATATTAGTCGGGTGGGACAATTTTGGAAATTGTAATAAATTTGATTTATTAATTGGACCTGCGTGTCCAGCCTTATCACCTCTATACTCTTTGTATTCTTTTCTCACCTATTCCCCTCAATGTAAATGAGGTTTCTTTAGAAGTGTAGTATAACTGGTAGAAGTAAATACATGTGATAGTTGGAGAGAGAAAATGAGAGATTTGATCTAGGATCAATGTAAAATATCCATCCGCATATCATTATTATTTTATTTCATATACGCTTTATTTTGTGTTTAGAATGCATGTTTAAGGGTGTATGATGATGAGACATTAACAAAGCTAATAAATTGGTTGCCAATTTACAGGCGAAAAACCCTCGTTCAATATTAAGCGTCTTTCCTTCCATTGAGTGATTCTCACTCAAGATCCTAGACGGCGTTGGTTTGTTGTCCAAAGTCAAGGCCTTTGTCTGTCGAAGATGTGTTTGAATCACGAAGGCTTTGTTCCATATCAGTGTCTTGTCCAAGTTGTGGTTTGTTGGCCAAAGTCAAGACCACTTCTTGTCCATCGACACTGATTACGAAGCTTTCCATGGTCAATGGGTCGCGTTTGACTGGGATCACTAAGTTTGTTGTGCCAAAGCCAAGGCTTAGTTGATTCAGAGGAAAAAGGTTAGGTAATACATTGGATGTATTGGCATATATAAGATATATGTTTCGGATTTGGATATCCCCCTACCGGATCTAGGAATTGGATTGGATCCAATTGATCTTAGAGATCTACCTAGTTAATTATCATACAATTTGTTGGCCAAAGTCAAGATTGTGTGATATTTAACGGGATCCTAGCCCACTAGGAAACACGGTTTCCCGAGTACTCGACAGAGGGTTAGAGGCTCGCCGAAAAATAGTGGGAGGCAAGAATTGAATTTGCAATATTCGTTCAATTACTCGCCACACGCGCTCATTCAAATTATTTCGTCTTTAGATTAAATATTAGTTGGACTAATATTTAAATTGTTGTTTTAATTGACAGTTGGACTGTATTATAGTTGATTATATATAATTGGATTATATTAATCAATATATTTGAATTAATTAATTTCAGTTTACAGTTGATTTTATAATTGGATTATAGTAATCAATGTAATTGAGGTTAATTAATTTAGATTATATTTGAATATATAGTTGGACTATTATAATCATTATAATAAATAGTACCACAAATCGTTGATTAAATAGTTGGACTATTAGAATCAATATATAAAAATGAAAGATTAGTGTTTAAGACATAATCCTGGGTGAAAATGTATTTAACGACTTTAATTTTCAAATTGGGAATAAATTACAGGATGGTCTTGGAAAAATAATAAGTTATTTTATTTGATAAAATAATATATTAAGCCTAAGCCTGGAGTTAAGCAAATAAATGGAACATGATATTTGGAATATTCATGTAATGATAACTTTAGTGCTTAATCCACTATACTTGTCATATAGACTCCTTAATTTCTTTATCAGAACTAAGGATTAGATTCTTAAAGTGTGATATTGAAATTGAAGGATATTCAAAGATTAGATCTTATAAGTACTTTTAAAATTGCAATAAATAATTCTTGGAGAATCAATATTCTAGAAACCCGAGGCTTGGCCAAAGGCTACCGGAATATTGAAAATGGCAAAGGCAAAATCATTATTATCTTCTAGGAAGATAAAAGGACATATCCCAAGAAGGAATTGATGACGAGCAAGGCTCTAACTTCAAAAATGATTGTCATAATTATGTTCACAGCTAGTATTAAAATTAGATTTTAGATACTTAGTGTGATACATAAAATATATATTGATGTTCAGAATCTGTTTTGAACAGGATACTGACTTCAATTGAGATTTATCTGCGAATTGCAAACAGGACGAAAGTCACTGTTTTAACCATAGATACCTAAGTTTAGGAAATACCCTCGGGTGTGTACCTAAAATTGGAAACTGTTATAATGTAACTAGTTTGACTAGATACATTATCTTTATATCAGTGTTTAACCCGCTGCGGGTGAACCTTTATATTCTAGAACACTAAAGTGTTTCATTATATAAAGATGATATTGAGATAAACACATTAGATGTGAATAACAGAATTTATATTTTGAATATAAATAATATCTCAAATATATAACATGACAAATAAATAGCTCAAACTGATTTGATCAGTTAAGAAACTTAATTGTGGCATAGTTGTCAGGGACACTATTAAACAAGAATCGTATATCCGCACTTTTGAAGAGCGGGTACCAGGACTAATTTGATTACATTCAAATAAAGTCTACGAATCTAATTTATTGGGCAAAGTGCCTAAAACACATTTACTTGGTAAAAGTGTAAATGCCACTGATCTGTTAGCCCTAGTTCATAGTGAAACAAGTGGGCCCATGTCTAGCTAGGCTAGATGTGGATATGAATATTTCGTGACCTGTATGGATGTGGCATCACGTTATGGTTATGTGTTTCTTTTGAAACACAAAACGGAAACTTTTAAGTTTCGACACGAAATAGACAAACAGATCGACTAAAGTATGAAACCGTCACGATAATACCGTAATGGAAAATACTTAAGCAATAAGTTTCGAGTATACTTGAAAGAGTATAGTAATCTTTCAAAGAGGACTCCTCCCGGAACACGTCAGTTTAACGGTGTGTCCGAACAGGATTAACTAAATTTTGTTAGACATGATAAGGTTAATCACGAGTCGCTCTGAGCTACCATTTCCTTCAACGGATAAGCATAAACAGTGCAAGAACTTATTTAGAATAAGGTTCCATAATAATCTGTTTGAAAGATTTCATATTAGATATGAACGGGAAAAGAAACCGGGTTTCTCATTCCTGATAAATTTGGGTATGCTAGACATACGTTTGGATGATACCAAACATGAACCCAAATTGGATAAGTGCCAAATGTAGGTTATCCTAGGGATACTATAAGTATTGTACTTATACACCTCACAAGAGAACAATTAGATTGTTTTTCACCATGCGGTTTTCCTAAGAGGAATACCGATATGCAGTGGTAAGTGAGAGGATAATATAACTCTATGAAAATCAAAGTAATACTGTTCAAGGCACCGAATCTTAATGGAACATAAATAGTTCATCAAGGATGAAACTATACCATTAATCTTCGAATACACAAGAACCGCGTAGGTCGGATAGAGTCAGAAAACAACCTGGGATATGGGTTTCTGATCTCACCTCATAAAGAAGTCTATCTTATTGAGGTATACTAACTAACTACGTATGTGGAAGTGATACAAGGTATCGACTCCCTATTATGGCAAAGTTCCATATAGTCCGAAATGGATTCCATGTATATCAACAAGTTTGGATACTAGTTGATGTGCCAAAAGGCATTGTGCTTATTGGTACTATATAAGTCTTCAAGGAAGACATACATGGATGGCAACATACCAACGTATAAAGCCAGGCTTTTAATGGAAAGGTATCGTTATCAACATTGTGTTGATTACGATTCAACCTTTTACCTGTCGCCACGGTAAATCCATTTGGATAATGCTTGCTAATGCTGCATGTTTCATTTATGAAATATGACAGCTTTACGGGAAAATCGCTTTCCTGAAAAGGAAACCTTTTGGAGGATGTTTACAACATCCTGTCGGTTTTGACGTAACTAGCAAACAAGGTTTGCGGGTTATTCGATCCATGTTTGGATTGAAGCAAGCATTAGGTTCTTGGAATTATCGTTTTGATGTAATCATAATGATTTATGATTTAATTCAAAACGAAATGATTCTTGTGTATATAAGAGGGTTAGTGGGAGCGCACTGACAGTGGATGTCCTATATAAAATAATGATAATATGTCATTTCTTGGAAATGATATTCCCATAAAATAACTATCGACGAAAGCTGGCTTTCGAAATACTCTCCGAGAAACCGTATATTGAAAAATGTACGAGACCTGATGTCTCATACGCTTTGAGCATAAGGATTCACAAACAGGCCTATCCAAGTGAAAGTCACTGGATTGATGTTAAGAACATCCGTTAGTATCTTAGAGAACTAAGGATGCTGTCTTAGTCTATGGAGAAAGAGAACTTGAAGTGACTGGGGTCACTGTAGCTAGTTTCCTATAACCAATAAAGACGACAATGGTACTATATAGTTTGAATAACGGTACAGTGAGCTGGAAATCTTCCAACCAAGATACTGTTGCCGAATAAACAACAAATGCAGGTTAATAGCAGCAGTTGAAGCATCAATAGAAGCCATCTGGGTCAATAACAAATCTAATTAGATTAGATATGGTTCTGTTAGCAGCTGAGCTAGGCGTCAGCACAGGCAAAAGAATTAATGGTCTCATCAACGATCCAGATACATACTTCGATATTCATCTGATCCGTTCGGATCATACATCGTGGCGATGTGATGATCGAATAAATCGCATCAGACGATAATCATGAAAATCCACTGACGAAAGCATTTCTCAGCAATTTGAGCCAACCGTATATAGTTCGGGTGTCAGAGACTCGAGTGACTGGCTATAGGCCAAGTGGGAGATTGTTGGACAATTATGACCCATAGCGTCACTATTTGTACAGATCATGGTGTTGTTGTACAAATTAACTATGTGACAAAGGAGATTGTACTCTTATCATTTGTGATTAGATCACCTAGATATATAAATGATGAGAGGTCCCTATGATTTGTTCCTGGACGGAGAATGATATGAGACAGTATCAGTCCACGTAGGATAAATCATTAAATATCCCTAGTCAGAGTATTATCGAGATTGGACATCGATAAATACGTAAAAGACTAGTATTACACTTGTGCGCGTTTGTGAGGGCACAACGGCATAGTTCTCATATATTTGGGTATAGGATACTCATGCAAGTGTAATAGGAGGTGGTGTTTTACCGATGGTACGAGAAACAGCTTCGCTCTGGATAGACCCCCCCGCGGAATCCCATTGGTAGTATGACTATATGTCTATGGGAGTCTGCAATCAGGGTAGGTGTATTTGGTCTTAACCTGAGACTTGCACCGCTAATACATACGACAATCAATATACTTTAGTTGAGGTCGTCTAGGGCTTTAACCAGTTCTGTGTACGCCGATGCTGGGTATATTGAGAATCGTAGTGTGTTGGGTGTGATGTCAAGACGGAAGTGTCACTCCAGTCATATGGAGATGATGGTCACGTAGGATACGGAACTCGTTCTCTTAAATGCTCGAGCTATCGGGATATTATGACTAGGTCATGTATATCCGATTATAGAGACTAGTTGCCAGACATCCGATATGTACTTCGTACAGGGCAGACACAATTCCAGCCCCAGGCCTAGCGCGTGAACATCCGATACTGGACAGAAATACGCAGTACTTTGGTATACTACGCTTGATATAGATCACATATTCCTATAAGGATATTTCTGGAGAATTGGGTAGGTATGGCGCTTTGCTAGAAGCCAACCTTGTCTTGTAAATCGATATAAACGTAGTACGAGGTACTTACGTGTTCGGATAGTCCGACGACCGTATTTACTGCCAACATATCCGGGGATCTCATGGGTCGCTTCCCGAAGATTCACCGATGATGTATAACTCGCACTTTATTAATCTGGGATTAATTAGAAGAGAGAAAATTAATCTGAGATTAATTACGGAGATATTTTATCTGGGATAAAATATTAGTTAAAGAGAGAGAACGATTAATTTGGAATTAATCGATAAAATAATATATTCGATATATTATGCGAAATTGGATTTCGACGCAGAATTAAAATTTGATTTTAATTCGGACGAACAATTAATTTAGAATTAATTCGTTAGCGACGTGAATACTGATTTCGCTAGGCGTAATCATTTAATTACGAAGCAACGAAAAAATCGTTAATTTGGAATTAGCGAACCCGAGCCCGGGATTATTTGCGAGCGCATTCGCATTTCGAATTCGAGTGCGGCACACAAGTCAAATTGCAAGTCACATCAAGCGTCAAATCATTAGTCACTTTGAGTGATGTGACAAGTTGTCACTTGATTTGATTGATTGATGTAATAGTTGAAAAGCATTAATGCTTTTACTTTTGACTTTTTGAAAATTGAAAAAGTGGTATATGGCTTTATTATTTTGGAAAATATAAAAAGCATTTTACACTTTTTTCTTTTTTTTGACTAATTCTCTCTCTCTCCACACGGTTTCCTGTGAAAACCCTTTTCCCTCTCTTTTCTTCTCCTTCTCCTTCACGGTTTTGGAACCGTTTCTTCCTCTCAAAATTTTTGGTTTTGACCGAATCAAGAGGAAGCAAGGAAGAAGACTTAGTGCTAGCACACCATGAGTGATACAAAGGTGATAGGGCAATGAACTTGTGAGCATGGAATCGTTTTTGGAGCTTGAAGCTTGGAGCTTCCATGGAGTCTACCCATGGCCGAATCTTGGAGAGACAAGAAGGACCAAAACCGAGCAGTCCAGCAGTATAAAGAGCTCCATTACCGAGAGTTTGAGAAGCTTGAAGACTTGTGTTCATCGCGTTGCAAGATCCGATCAATGTGAGTATGTATTCCGCCTTACTCCTTTGTGTATTCATGCGAATTTTATGCTTGATTTCATGATCTTGGGACCTAATTAGAAACCAACAGTTTGTAGTACATTCAGGATTCAAATCAATCCATATGTGATCATCTAGTAGATTGAAATGAATTTCTTTATTTAACGGATATTATAAGAAATTTATTTCTATCTGGGTCCAGTCTTATATGATCACATCATATAAGGTGCCTTCATTCTCATGTCACCTCATGGACGATCCCGGATCAAGGTCGCCATACAATTATAGAATGGACCGCAGCTATAGATAAACTACAAATAAAATACCCACTTTGTTTGCTCTCTATGGACTATTTTAGATTACTAACTTCAGAATTAAATCTTTTTATGTATGACACTCATACACTAACTCTGAAGGCATATAAGTAATTAAGGGTAAACAAAGATAATTTACAATATGCGATTTAAATCAAATATTTGACAAATGTGATCATCTAGTGGTACATTCAGGAGTTTGATCATTTACATATGCAGGATTTTGTAGTACATTCAGGATTCAGATCAATCCATATGTGATCATCTAGTAGATTGAAATGAATTTCTTTATTTAACGGATATTATAAGAAATTATTTCTATCTGGGTCCAGTCTTATATGATCACATCATATAAGGTTCCTTCATTCTCATGTCACCTCATGGACGATCCCGGATCAAGGTCGCCATACAATTATAGAATGGACCGCAGCTATAGATAAACTACAAACAAAATATCCACTTTGTTTGCTCTCTATGGACTATTTTAGATTACTAACTTCAGAATTAAATCTTTTTATGTATGACGCTCATACACTAACTCTGAAGGCACATAAGTAATTATGGGTAAACAAAGATAATTTACAATATGCGATTTAAATCAAATATTTGACAAATGAATAATGCACATTTTATTTCAAAACAAATAATTTCGTTTACATTACATGAAGTTCTAGTGCATATATTCCAACACATGTCATAATAGTCTTGAATCTTGATATATAAGTCTCACACAATAATCATTTTCTTGTTGTTTATGCATGTATAATAATGCTGATTATATCATATGTGCATGTAATGACATTAATGGAAAGATTTTCATGTGAATCTAATCACAAAAATGAAATTGTCTACAAGCACCTAAATAATAACAACTATACCCAAGTGAGGGTGAATTGGGTACTAAACACAATAATGCGGAATTTAAAATTCTTTTCAATTTTAAACTACTTAGTTAATAACTTTACAAATTACGCTTAGGAATCAATTTTCTCAAATAGCACACTCAACAATTAATTTATCCAATGACATATTTTGCTAATGATATGGAAATACAATATGAAACTTTCAATAAATTAAAGAGATAGGATTAGAGAAATTGACACCGTAATTTATAATGGTTCGGTCAACAAATGCCTACATCCATTCCTCCAAGCCGAGCTTGAAGTTTTCTACTATGTAAATGTGAATCCACACATTATTGTTAGCGATATAGTCGCATATTAGATTTTGATAATGCAACGAGAGTGAAGTCTTCGACGCACAAAAGTGACACAATATAAGAAGATGTCGAAGCACGACGGTGGTGAAGAGCGAATAATGTGAAGACTTGCACACATTGAAGATTTTATGTGAAGTTTTAGCTTAGGGCTCTATTTGTAATGTGAATTGTTTATTCTAGTGCCTAAGCTCATAGGAAACATGCACATTCATTTAGATGCATTAGATTCATGTACAAAATGCTTTAAAACCTTCATATTTGCATTTTTGGTCCCTTACCGGTGTCCATATCGGTCCCTTACCGGTGTCCATACCGGTGAGATGCTCTATTTTGCATACTCATTAGAACCGGCACGGACCTTACTGGTCCCATACAGGTTACAATACCGGTGAAACTATGGAATGCATAGCTACTGGAACCGACACATACCAAATCGGGTTCCATACCTGTCCAATACCGGTAAACCTAACAACTAGTTCCTTTACTGGAACCGGCATGACCTAAATCGGTCATCATACCGGTCAAGCCATTCTCACTGTACACTCACTGGAACCGGCAAGGACCATGCCGGTCCTCATACTGGTGACCATACCGGTGTAACAAATATATTTTTAACGGTGATATAGCCGTTGAGAACCGTTGCAAAGCCAGACCTGCATACCGGTGTCTGGAGGCCGGCATACCGGTCTCAGACAGCGAGTTGGGGCATGTGTTTTCATTTTGCTATAAATTGAGCCCCAACTCATTTTTGCTTGGTTAGAGAACTAGAGAACCTTCATACACATTCTATCAAGGCAAAACAAGAGTGTTTCTAAACCTTCATATTCATACACACTCCACATCAAGCTCATACACTACACCTTCATATACACTTGTAGTGAGCTTAGATCACTTGGGTAACCAACTCACACAATCTTCTTTATCATTGTGAGTGCCCAAGTGTATTTTACAACTTATTTATACAAAACACTTGCGATTTGTGAAATCCCATTGTTTGGGTAATTGTAAAGGTTTTCGAGTGAGCCTACATAGAAAACTCAAAGTGTAAAGGTTCATAGTGCACCTTGCGTAAAACTCTTGGTTGCGAGTGAGCCACAAAACTCGTTATTAGTGAAAAGCTTCAAGCGTGGCTTGAGGGAGTGGACATAGGCATTGTTGGCCGAACCACTATAAATCTCGGTGTCGTTTTCTCTATCCCTTAACTCTTTACATATTGCAAGTTTTATTTATTACATGTTTATCTATTAGAAACTTGCATATAGGTTGTTTATTACAATAGAGAAAATTGACCTTAAGCATTAATTGATAAAAGAGCTTAAAATCGACAAAGATTTTTAATTCCGCATATTTTAGCCGTAACCTAATTCACTCCCTCTTGGGTATAAAGTTTGGTTATTGCTATTGCTTGTAGGGAATTTCAATTATACCACGAGTTTTCTGTGGCCCATTCACGAATCAAGAGTTTTATTCCTAAGTTCACTCCAAACCTTTACACAAGAGTTTTATACCTACGCTCACTTCAAACCTTTACACAAGAGTTTAATATTGAAGGTTTTACAACACAATTGGTTACATACACAAAGATAAAGAAAATTTAAGGTGTGAATATATATCCAAATAAATCTAGACTCTAAAAGATGATGAAGGTGTATGTAATGAGCTTTGATGATCAAGAGATTATATGAATAAAAAGATTGATGAAACTCTTTATTTTTACTTTGTAAAAAATATATAAAGATGAGAGAACTTGTCAAAAATGAAATGAGGAATCAATTTACAGTGAAAAAAAAAATTATCCCAACTCTATGTCCTGAGATCGGTATGCCGGTGTCATAAACCAGTGCGCCAGTCTACCAATTTAAATGGCTATAAGAATATAATCGTTGAACATATAAGTGCATGACATTCCAGATTACTGACCAGTATATATACCGGTATGCCGGTTAGTTGACCGGTATGAGGACTGGTATGATCCGTCCCGGTTCCAGTAGCTATGCAAACTTTAGGCTGACCAGTATAAGAGACTGGTATGGAGTAGTCCGGTTCCAAAGAGTATGCAAAACTATTTAAAGTAGATCAGGGGCATCGGTATGTCAATATCAGGGACCATGCATAGTGCAAAAAACTCAGATTTTAAAGATTAAAGTATTATGCACATGACCCAAATATATTTTATGAATATGTATGAGTCCTATGAGCTTAGAATACTTGAATTAACACTCACTTACATTGAGAGTCCTAAGCTATATAACTCTATTTGATCTCTTTATTGAGCTTCATCTTCACATTCATTTTTTTTCGACATCTTTTTGTATAGCTTTATGATTGTGTCGAAGTTGCGAGTGTTGCATCATCAAAATCCATCATCAAGAATAATGGCTCTTACAATCTCCTATTGTTTGATAATGACATCCTTTAAAACTTGTGAGCTTTGAGAGTCCGAAACTTATCGCCAATATAACTCCTCTTCAACTTGTGTTCTCCCTTTCAATATGTGATTGCTCTATAAATATTTAGAAGAACATATTAGCACACAATTGCTCCCCCTTAATACAAAGGTTGGGGCCGCATAAGTTTCACAAGTTTTATCTCATCTCCATGAATATCTTCCCCTTTGCCATTAGTAAAAAGATTGGAGAAGCAAATATAATATGCAAAGAGATATAAACTAACATGTGCAAATGACATTTACAAGTTTCTCCTCTTTTTCCATAAAATTCAATATTCATGCATAAATATTCATCAAAATCAATCAAGTTATACCAATATCCATGAATTTCATTATCAACTAGAAACGATCAATGGCAAGGCATATCTGATGCGAATCATCCAAAAGGATCACAAATGTCATAAATGTGTAATAAATCCAATGTGATACCAATTGTGGTTAAAAATACAATTAAAATAAGAAATGTAAGCAAATATTACACATTTGCGTCATTTTTCATTTTTTGAGCATTTGAAATGATTCAAACAAATTATTACTTAATTCAATGAGTTTCATTAATAATCAAATCATGCAATTAAGATCAAATAAGGTAAATCATGCATAAGTTCATACAATTTAGCTCAAAATGTCCAATCAATAGCATGTTTCATAAATATGTCCAACTAATGTCAAATATTAAAGAATCTTAAGTAGGGTGGAGGAAACGGTGCCAATGTTTCCGTAATCACTAATTTTACCTTTATCGTTGTCATCAAGTGACAAATCCACCATTTATGAAACTTAGTTGTTTATGAGGTTACATTTGATATTCTTCTTATTGAGTTTTTTCCTCACTTGTTGTGTTGAGTCTTTGAGATCATTTTCATTTCTCATTAATTACTTTTCCTAAAGTTTCACCTACAAGATCATTCAAACATATTTTGGTACCCAAATTTTCTTGGGTCCATGGGTGTTAATCTTGGTTTCTTTGGGAACCCATGCATTCACGTTTGCCTTCTTGTATATAGAATCAAATATTTTATATCATTTCCTATTGCATGCATGATATGTGACATTTGCATAACTAGTAGCATGTGTATAAGATAAGGTGGATGCCCTTATAAAATAGTTGTTCAAGAACTTTTATTTGATGTAAAGTTTGTATCCCAATCCCCCCTTATCAAATACATACATTTGGGAACCAAGTAATATTTTAAAAATCTTCTCACCCAAAGTAAATTTTGTTACAATGCTATGCAAATCCACAATCTTTTTGTTCAAAGCAATATTTTCATCCATCATAGATTTGAAATCATATGTAGTAGAATTAGATGGCATGCTCAAAATACTCTTTCCTAATTTCACATTTTCGTCCTTTAAGCTACAATTTTTTTTTTTCATGCATTTTATTTTTCTCAAAAATTATTGCATGAGCATTTAATAATGATGAATGCTCATTTTGATCAAACAACACATCATTTTCATACTTGGCTTTTTAGCAAATATCATCATTATCCAAATCATGAATTTTATCCATACATGATGCATGTTCATGTTGAAGTAATGCATGCTCTTTCTTAATCAAATTAAATTTCTTTCTAAGAGCATCATATTTATAATGCAACTCTTTCAAAATGTCAAATAATTCATCACAATCGAAAATTTCATTATCATAAGTAACAATGCTTTCTTTTTCCGATTCCACTTTAGGATTTTCTATAACCATAAATGCCAAATTACAAATTTCATCATTTGATGAGCTAGAATCAATATTGCATTCATTCAATTGACTATTTCCCTCGTATAGCAATTCTAATGATTTCCTTAATTCATATGCATTTGCAAATTTAGGAATCCTATCAATTATACTTTTATCTAATGCATCATATAAAAATTTAAGTGCATTAGAATTTACCAAAGTTTTTCTTCCGTCCATGATCTCTAAATATCCATAAATGTTGTAGGCGAGTAAGAATATGAGCATCATTCTTTTCCAATATTTGAAGTCTGTTTCGGCATAAAATGACGGTCTATCAGTGGATGCAGCTTCGGCAAAGTTGTTGTGTAGCTTGTAGAGGTCATTTGATCTTTTCTCGGATTGTCAAGTCTTTTGCGAGAAGTCCAAACTCTGATACCAATTGAAATTGCCTACAAGCACATAAACAACAACAATTATACCCAAGATGGGGGTGAATTGGGTACTAAATACAATAATGCGGAATTTAAAAATCTTTTCAAATTTAAGCTACTTAGTCAGTAGCTTTACCAATTAAGCTTAAAAATCAATTTTCTCAAATAGTACACTCAAAAATTAATTTATCCAATGACAAGTTTTGCTAAATAATATGGAAATACAATATGAAACTTGCAATAAATTAAAGAGATAGGGTTAGAAAAATTGACAATGTAATTTATAGTGGTTCGGTCAATAATGCCTACGTCAACTCCTCCAAGTCGTGCTTGAACCTTTCCACTATATAAATATGAATCCACATACTACACCATGATTTTTCCGTGGCTCACTCAAAAACCAAGATTTTTGTCCCTATGGTCACTAAAACCTTTACACAATAGTTTTATACATAGGCTCACTCCAAACCATTACACAAGAGTTTGATATTGAAGGTCTTACAACACAATTGGATACACACACAAAGATAAAGAAGATTAAGGTGTGAGTGTATATCCAAATAAATCTAAGCTTTAAAGATGATGAAAGTGTATGCAATGAGCTTTGATGATCAAGAGAGTATATGAATAAGAAGATTGATGAAACTCTATATTTTTACTATGTATAAAATGTATGAAGGTGATAGAACTTGTCAAAAATGAAATCGGGACTCAATTTATAGTGAAAGAGAGAATTGCCTAAACTCTATGTCCTGAGACCGGTATGCCAGTGTCAGGGATCGGTATGACGGTTTGCCAATTTAAATGGTTATAAGAATATGACTGTTGAGCATATAAACACATGACCTACCATATCGCTAACCGGTATGGATACCGATATGCCAGTTAGCTGACCAATATAAGGATCAGTATGATCCGTCCCAATTTCAGTAGCTATGCAAACTCTAGACTAACCATTATGTGAGACCGGTATGGAGTAGTTCGGTTCCAAATAGTATGCAAAACTGTTCAAGGCAGAAATGGGACAGTGATATGCCGGTATATGGGGTCGATGTGTCGATCACAGTGTACAAAACTTAGAATTTGAAGATTAAAGTATTATCCACATGACCCAAATGCATTTTATGAATATATATGAGTCTTATGAGCTTAAAATACTTGAATTAACACTCACTTACATTGAGAGCCATAAACTATAAGACTTTGTTGGATTTCTTCATTGAGTTTCATCTTCATATCCATTTTGTTTCAACATCTTTTCGTATAATTTTACGATTTGGTCAAAATTACGAATGTTGCATCATCAAAATCTTTCATCACGGCACTTACAAAAACATCACTATAAATTGGATGAAAATGCTCTATTTGTTAATATTGTTAGGGAATTGTAGCTTGTAATTAAAGTGTTTGGTAAAAAAAATTGCATTTAGTGGTTTGGATTTGGGAAGATGAATTTATCTATTACATATTTATCGAATTCAGAGAGTGTTTTTTGTAAGAGTCTGTGACAGCCAGGAATTTTACCTGCTCCGTTTAAGCCCGTAACAGGTGGTTTAGCGGTGAGGTTTCCAACGATTTCCAAAAAAAAAAAAAAACTCTACTATTTCTATTAAAACATTATTTAAAATTTATATTTATCAAACACTATTAACTTTTATTTTACAGTAGTAAACGACACAACATCACATAACCAAATGGAAAAAAGTTAGGAAAAAAATCATTTTAACTCTAATAACTACTGTACATGATTTTTACGTTTTTTTGGTTGTTTTAGTGGCAGTCTTATAATAATAAGTTTCAGTGTACATATTACTCATATATAAATTGTATTTTCCGCTTGGGTGAATCACACTACACATTTTGGTTTCCAAATAATTCCCTCTTTTAATCGGAAATGACTCCTCTACTAATCTTGACTTTTAAAGATCCAGCTACACGTTTACATTATTAGTTAGGTAGGATGTAGATTTATCATTTATTGTTTCTGTTTTTATCATCTATTAGTAAATGAATCTGAAAAAGACAAGTTAAAGATAAGAAGATTTTGAAAATTGTCCCAATTACGTGGCTTGGTGATTTAGGCTTTAAGATATGATCTTGAGATTTTAGGTTCGAATCCATGTAATATATTTCTTGTAAGAGTTTGAGAGAGCCAGAAGTTTTACCTGATCCGCTTAAGCCCGAAATGAGTAGTTTGACGGCGGGATTTTTAACTATTCCAAAAAAAAAAAGACTTTGAATAAAGTGTTAGATATTTTTTGTATTCTGTTTTTTATAATTTTTTACACGTATATGTATAGCAGCAAATTTAGGGGTGTTCACAGCGACCCGACCCGACCCGTCGAGTTTCTGCATTTTAAAATTTAATTTCGGGTCTGACCCAACCCGACCCGAAATTTCGGATCGGGTCACGGGTTTAGTTAATCAAACTTGGGTTTGACCCGACCCGACCCGATGTAATGATATTATATTTATAATACATATATTTTTAGTGGTACGACGTTAACAACGAAAAGGCGTAGCACAAATGGTAAGGTTATTTGGTTAAGCTGAAGAAGGATGTCGAGTCTCACATTTTGCAATTTGGAAAATTAATTTTTCATAAAAAAAACCAAATGTTGTAGAGATTCGAACCGGCAACTTCTTTGAAACTTTGAAAATTCTTAACCATTTCTGCTACACGCAATATTGAATAACTTCTGTCAAGAAAAAAAAAATA
Organism: Zanthoxylum bungeanum; assembly: GCA_019454045.1. Lineage (NCBI taxonomy): Eukaryota > Viridiplantae > Streptophyta > Magnoliopsida > Sapindales > Rutaceae > Zanthoxylum > Zanthoxylum bungeanum. The sequence continues at coordinate 70,101 of SKCR01029743.1, forward strand.
TTATATTTACTATATATTATGTTGACCCGACCCGACCCGCAGTTTTTTTGACCCGACCCGCGCGGGTAACCTTCTCAAAATTCGGGTTTCGGGTCAGACGACCCGAATGACTCGACCCGACCGGGTCAAAAAAAATTCCCGAAAACCCGACCCGACCCGTGAACACCCATAGTTGTAATAGATAATTAATATTCAATTGTTTATAAATTCTTATTTAATAATTACTGATCATAATTTATAAAATGACTGAATTAGATAATTAAGGAGAAAGACTTGTGGGAGATAGGCGTACGGATGATGTGGTATGTCCGCCCACTAATATTACGAATGATGTGATATCTCACACACACACACACAAAATTTAAAATTAACGAAAATAAAAATTAGTAAAAGGGTTTGTAAAACCTTAAATAAAAGTGTGTGAATGTATCATTTTTGAAATTATATTTACTGATGATTAATTAAAAGCAGTTCTGTGAGCATTCATATGCTGTTTCTCCCGTTCAAACATTATAGTGATGGGAAACAATTGAAATTCCCTCCTTGTCATATCAGCCATAGAAATTTCTATCAAACATTTCACAAAAATGATATACTCACATACATTTTTACTTAAGGTTTTACAAACTCTCTGACTGTAGCTATAGTGAGAGAGTTAGTAAAATTTTAAGTAAAAATGTGTGTGAGTGTATCATTACTCATATAATTTTGTCCAAATCGACATGAAGCTAATGAATAAGATTACTTTTCATCTCTCAAGGCAAAAAATTCCACTAATTAATTTCTCTCAAGGCAAGTTGTAGTATAAATATAAATTAAAGAAAGCTGCGAGAGTAACCAAAGGCTTTTTCTCTCTCAAGGCTCCAGCTCTGTTAATGTAAAAGAAGTGATCAAAAGAACAAGCAGTATGGATCCAGTAACTGCTCATGACCAACGGCAACACAACTCAGAAGAAGAACAACAAAGTGGCAGCGGCGGCGGCGACGACGACAGCAAAAGGAGACCACGGGGCCGGCCTGCTGGATCCAGGAACAATCCTAAGCCCCCCATCGTCATCAACAGAGACAGCGCCAACGCTCTCCGCACACATATAATGGAGATTGCTGATGGTCGTGACATTGTTAATAGTGTTGCCACATTTGCTAGGCGAAGACAAATGGGTGTTTGCATATTGAGTGTCACCGGCAGTGTAACAAATGTGACTCTAAGGCAACCGGCATCAGAGGGGGCAGTTTTGTCTTTACAAGGTTGTTTTGAGATATTATCACTATCCGGATCGTTTCTGCCACGACCAGCACCACCTGCTGCGTCAGGACTGACCATTTATTTAGCCGGTGGCCAAGGGCAGGTTGTGGGAGGCCGTGTTGTTGGGGCACTTATGAGTTCGGGTTCGGTTGTGATTTTGGCTGCGTCGTTTAGTAATGCTGCCTATGAGAGGCTTCCTTTAAATGAAGAAGAAGAACCACAGCTACTGCCAATGCAAGGGGGTTCAATTGGGTCACCAGGAGCTGGAGGAGGAGGAGTCCCGCAGCAGCCGCAGCAAGTTATGGGGGTCGCAAGTACGAATTTATTTCAAGGGTTGCCATCTAATCTCTTTAATTCTACTCAGTTACCAACTGAGGATTTATGGGCCACTGATCTCCCTCCATATTAGCTATGACATATTTCAAATGAATCATTTAGCTGCATATAATCATCATCGTGCGTCACCTTCAGCATTACAAGAGTTGCTAAATTTGTAGCTAGAGAATCCTCTGGTTGTTCCAGTTTTTTTAGAGCATTTAACTATTCTCTGTTTCAGATTTGATGATGAAAAGGTTAAATGCTTGCGTGTTGATTGAAGCAGTACTGTGTAAATTTGGTTTCAGTGAGTTTTAAAAATTCTTAATTATCCAAGGTTTTAACCCTATACGGAATTAATCACAATTAATTAAGATAAGTCTTAATTAATGTGCCTATAGATTCTCAACAAGCAACAACAATATAAACAAACAAAATAAATTGCGGAAAATAAATCAATCACACAAAATCAACACAATAATTTTGGTGACGAAGTGGAAAACTCGTGCGAGTAAAAAAAACCACTTCGGGTATCTCGGCTACCAGCCCAATCCACTATATAGAGAAAAAATTACAGCGATGGTCAAAACCTATGGTGGCGACTCCACCGACTCAAGTACCTCTAGACTGCAAGAACTCAAGGAACTCCTCAAGCCCGTAACCCACAGTTTTCTTTAGAACCTCTGAAGTCTCTGAGCGGATTATCTCTTCACTTTTAATCGCCGGAACTCCGACTACCAATCTTCCTCCTTGAGAACTCTTAAGGATTAGGAATTTTGAGTTAGGTTGTGTTGAAGGTTTATCAAAGAGAGATTAACACCATTAACAAAGAAGACAAGAAGATAAAAAAGTCTTCAATAGTGGAATCAAAGAAGGTTGGAAGCTTTGAAAGATTTGGGCTCAAAGGATTTGTGTTTCAACACTTGGGCATGGTGGCTACATGTTCTATTTATAGGTAGGGTGAAGATTTAGGGTTTTTCAAAGTGAAAAGGCTGAAAAACTCGTTCAGATCGCAATCGCATTCGAACGATTACTCGAACGCACCATGAACGCGTGCCCACTGGAAACACTCGTTCGAACGCTACTAGAATGCACCACGAACGCTGACTATCTGGAATGTTTCGTTCGAACGCTTCCTCGAACATACCACGAACGTATGCTCTCTGGAATATTTTGTTCGAACCCAATGGACAACGTGCCACTAACGCCACACATTTGAACGCTGCAATGAATGCAGCACTAACGAAAATGCTCCAGCTTTGCCAAAAACCAGTCCAATTGCTCCAAGATCATCAAGACTTGTTACAATTCAATTGAACTTATTTTGTCATGGACAATGTCAATAAAAATGGAACTTACAATCTCCCCCTTTGGCATTCCGTGACAAAACACTACCTAATACAAAGACTACGGTAAAAGATCCAAAAAGAAAATAGTCAACTATCAACCATCAAAACTTTGATTTATTACATAAGGACTCGATCTAAAACCTAATATAGTAGTCTTGAAATCAATGCCACCCCAGCAACAAATCTGCTTACCTGAAACATCCACAAACAACAATATACCGTGAAAAGCATTTGGATTATCAAGAATAAGATTAAGCATGTATAAAACTCATGCATGTACAAGTAGATATCCTTATACCCCTTAATCTTAACTTTCCTTAAAACGGAGATATGAAATGGATATTCTACGCTACTACTCCCCCTTAAACCACTCTCCCAATTTTTGTCACGAAATAACAAATGATGAAAGTACCAGGATAAAGAACATGAGATAACTCATACAAGGGAATATGCAAACAAAACTAACTCCCCCTCAGTAACAGGCCCACATAGTTAGCTTGAAAACAAACGGGAAGTAAACACTCATAGATATGCAAAGAAAGAATGTATGTAAAAACTTGAAGCATACACAGACACACAATGAGGTAAAAATAATTTTTTATCAAAAACTGACTGAAACAGTACTTCAAGTAAATACAATGATACATAGTCAGTATTCAGCTATTTATGACATGAAATAATATGCATCACTTTAGATTTGGCTAAATATAACACTTATGCATATGACATAAACACCAAAACATAACAAACACTTGCGTGAAAAAATAAGTGCACAACGAATCAAGGCTTAAGACCTTATTTTATTAGCTGGACACAACCAAAGAAATCCATTTCTTAACAAACCAAATCCACAAAATAGATGTTCAAACCCAGCACCACTAGGACCTGAAAATAAGCAACATTGGTTGCATGCTATGTTATTTTCCCCATAACTATCATGAGCTCATAAATAATGACTCTTTCGAGTGAAGGGTTCTTGCCCTTATCTTTTGAATTTGGCCCCATTGGCTCTTTTGCACTTGAGTCTCATGTAAATTTCCTTTTTTTTGTTATTTTATTTCTTTTTGCTTATACAAGGGGATAACAAAGTCATCCAGTCAAAGGTCACACTATTTAGTGAACAAAGTATGGTAAAAATTAGATTGCTAGTCCAAAAACTCATACATGCGACAAAGCATTGACAAAATAAAATCGTGTATGTGAAGTGCAAGCACAAGATATACCAAGAGTTTTTATCACACACACTAATGCATATAGAGCATCAAGAAAAATAAAAGCATGTTATATAAACATAACCATATATCCTAAATACCAGGATCACATGCACATGTTTTTCATGCTCGAACAAGTCATAAAATATTTTTGATCTTTTGTAATTTATATTTTTTGATTTTTCAGTTTTGACACGCACAAAAAAAAAATACAAAGACACAATATGGCTTGTCAAAATCCAATGGTACGTGGAGTTGTATCTCGAGTATATATCATACAACCATCCATTCGAAATCGGCTATGAAATTTATGTCCGGGTTTCCATCCTATATACCAAGGGACAAATAATAAAAATAAAACACACACACCCATATGCAGTTAAACGAAAATAAACGTGCAAAAACATAAAAACACACACGCACACACATGCAATGGGAAAATAAATGCAACTTCTAGGAAGAGTTACACCGAAATGCACTCTCATCATGCCTATCAAGGCATTCAGAAGTAGTTGGGAAAATATCTTGCTTCCTCACCCAAACTTTCTTATGAATCTCTTCCACTTGAGAGTTCCTAGTCAACACAACAAGTTTCTCACTAAGGAATTTAGCTTGTTTGGTTAGTGTAGAAACTTGAGACACTAGATTTGAGGAGTCAAATATAGGTGACACAATATTAGGCCTTTTCTTATGTTTGTGCAACATGTAGCACTTAGGCCTAATGTGTCCTGCTTTGCCACAGTGATGACACACATGCACAAACCTCGAATGAGAGCGATATTTACCCATAACACCTCTAGATCGAGGTTGAGACACATGATGAAGAACAAAAGAAGGAATCACATTACTACACTCATCAGGCTTCTTACCTAAGTCATGTTTATGAGGGTTAAACACAGCTCTAGACGATGACGCCTTGTTGTTTATGTGGGACACTCAGTTCTAATGTACCTATATCTTTCACATTCATGGCATTGGATACCACGGGGTATACTACCCATATCCTCTCTAGGCTCTCTCCAGCTATGTCTACTCTCTCTAGGCCTATCCTTCATATCCCTATTATTGCTACTGTCACTATTCTTAAGCTTAAGAAATTTCTTAAACCTCTTTGCAAACATGGCCAAATCATGATCCGTGAGGGTATTATCATCATCACTAGACGGATCATGAGTAACTTTCTTCGTGATCTTCATCGCTATAGTTTTTGGTTTTTTATAACCAGGAAGTTTCATCTCATAAACCTGTAGTTTTCCTACGAGGTCATCAAATTTAAGCTGATCGAGGTCATTGCTTTCCTCGATGGTAGTAATCTTGGGTAGGAACTTATCAGACATGTATTTAAGGATCTTCCTAACTATCCTACTGGTAGGGATAGTCTCACCTAGGTTAAAGCTTGAGTTAATTAAATCGTTAATCTCAGCGTATAACTCATTAAAGGTCTCATCATTTTTCCTCTGGGCGACCTCAAACCTAGTAGCGTGATCCTGAAGTCTATTATTTTTAACAGACAATGTGCCCACTTGCACAGTCTGCAGGATGTCCCAAGCATCCTTGGCTATCTCACACATAGAGATTCTCCTAAATTCAGTTGAGCACACAATACCATGTATGGCATTAATTGTCTTGCTGTTCCTATTGCTAGCGTAAAAATCATCCTTGGACCAGGTCAATTTATCTTTATGGGAAGAGACCCCATCAACTATAACCACGAGAGGTTTCCACCCGTATTCTACTGTCATCCAGACCCTATCATCTAAGGATTTAAGGAACGTTCTCATCCGAACCTTCCAATGTAAATATTCCGTGCCATCAAAAAATGGTGGACAATTTAAAGGTTGACTACGATCCATAGCAACTGGGTCAAAGATCGAGTTCAGGCTCTGATACCAATTGAAAGTTTGTAATTATCCAAGGTTCTGACCCTATGCATAATTAATCATAATTAATCAAAACAAGTCCTAAATGAATATATGTATTTGATATTTAATGTAAATATCATATATATTTAATATATTTGTATTTAATTAATCAATTAATTATTTAATTGTTAAATGATTAAATTAATTAAAATATAAATATGTTAACATTTGGATATTTGGATTAAATGATTTAGTTGCCTTTGTTGACTTAATTAAAATATCTTTAAAGTGTTTTAGATATTTTATCAAGTTGATTAAATTGAAACCAAATGAAATTGAAATTACATTTCTTGTATATGCTTGTTGTATTTTCGGCCAAGGCATGTTTTTGCACAAGTATATATTGTTTTGTTTCATTTTGGGTTTGATTAACCAAATTCACTTTACAAACTCCATTAAAAAGGAACAAAGGAAGCTCGAGAGGAAGAAAGGCAAAAAAAAAAAGAAAAACTTGGATTTTAGTGAGTTTTCTTAACTTACTATTAGAAAGGAAAATGTTCCTTATGTTCTAGGATACATCTTGTGATGTTATTATGTTATTATTTTCTTTATTCTTTGTGTTTTTGATGAATGGAAGTTTGGTAAAAGTGTAAAGCATGTATGAACTTGGAAGTTTATTACTAGTGTAGTAATAAGCACTCTTTTATGGTTTTGGAAATTTTATTGCTAATCTAGAGTTGTTGACCCACTCTTAAATGACCTAGATTTGATCTTGAGTTGTTTCATTGTGTTGAGACTTCGGTTGGATGAAAGAAACATGATTGAAGTAATTGATTTAACCAATTTGGTCTAATTTGTTCAATTTGAAGAATTTGAAAATTAGGGTTTAAGACCTCATCCAAATTTGGGGCTTTTCATTTATGTTGTGTATAAGGATGTGTATATGATGCATATAAAGTTTCATGTTGATTGGATTTCATTTGGATGTGTCTTGAAGCATGGAAGTGCAAAATGCACAATTTGGAACCTTAGTGAGGCTCACGGCCAAGTAGTGAAATTTGGGGATTTTGTTGCTTTTAGTGTTTTGATGTTTTGAACATGCTAAGTTCATCTTAGAAATGATTTAGAATCATTCGAAATTGATTTGATCGATTTCGGATTAAAATGAACAAAATACCAAGTGTAAGGGCAATTCGGTAAATTCACTTAAATTTGATTTATTAAATTTTATTTCATAATTTGATTATTGTGTATCCGAGAAAAAGTTTTGAAATCGGGAAATTTTATTTTCCATCGTTTCCGTTGCTTTACCAGATTTAGCTCCTAAAACCTCTACAAAATGGTATCAGAGCGAGTCTGATTCTAGGCCCCCTAAAATGATTAGCCTTTATTAAATCAATGTTTAATCATGTTTTCTTGACTTTATACATGCTTATTATAATCTAATTTGGTTAGATTTAGTGTGTATGACACTTAGCGGAAAATCCCTGATTAATAAGGTTTTAATGTAATTATGTATTTGATCCATGTTATGTGGTCCGTTTGTCAATACGGTTTATGAATACTTCTCTGTGACTACATCCGAGACCGTGCCTCTGCTGTGAGGGTGTAGCCGATAGAGATTTATTTATACCGGATGTATATTAGATACTAGATAAATTCAAGCGAAAGCGGAATTCCGAACGTGCCCTAGCTGTCAGGATTACGTAAGTAACTTGAGTTTATCATTGACGAGTTTAACCTTGGTACATCCCCTTGTGGGCCTGCCTTCGCAGCGACAACGAGAAACGACCAGGACCGGAAACCCATGAGTCACTATTGAGTGATTGACAAATGAGTTGTCTACCTGATGAATATACATAGGCGAGACCGTGCCTCTGCTGTGAGCTGAAATATATTCACGGGATCCACTTTTCACTATTTGTATTTAATTTAATTATTAAATCTTTATATTCTGTTTGGGGATTACAGTATTGCATGATTTAGTAGGAGGGGCATTTTTAGACTAAAAATCCATGATCTAGTTTATGCTTTTGATATTATATGAAACTGCTTAATTTCTGCTAACCGTTTTCGTGATCTATATGATAGATTTTCGATGGTGGCACCATCCACAAATTAGTTTGCGCGTATGCTTGATGCGAACAAACTCAAAGGCGCTGAAAACTTCGCTGACTGAGACTTGGATTTGAGGATTGTCCTCAATTCTGAGAAACTAGGATATGTTCTTGAGGGTCCGTTGCCACTTGCTGTTGGTGCGGATGCTACGGAGGAGGAACACCAAGTTTTTGAAACTTGGAAGAATGATGATTTAAGAGTTAAATCATACATTCTTAGTTCACTGTCTCCGGGACTCAAGAAACAGTATTATGACATGTCAGTTGCCTATACAATGATGACTAGATTGAGACAGTCATTTGAGAACCAAGAACAAGTGATTGTTCACAAAGTCGCAATGGAACTGTTCCATGCGCGGTTGGATGAGAGGCAAGCTGTTAGCCTGTATGTTCTTCAAATGATCGATTTGATCGATCAATTGAGGCAACATAATCTCATTCTAAATGTCATTCTCAGTAGGAGTGTCATTTTTGGTTCTCTCTCAGCTTCATATCGCCAGTTCGTGATGTATTTCAACATGAATGAGACTATCTGTACCTACCATGAGTTACATAGGATGTTGCTCACGGTGGAGGAGGACCTTAAGAAGGGAGTACCGACTTCTCTTTCCGCTTCTTCCCAGGCCTGGCCAAAGGGAAGAAGAAGAAAGGGAAGAAGAAGAAGGGTTTTGGTCCTCAACCGCAGGCAAAGATAGCTAAGCCCAAAAATGCTTCTGAAGACAAGTGCCATCACTGCAGTAAAGTCGGGCACTGGAAAAGGAATCGTCCTGACTACATCGCCCAGCTGAGGAGGGAGAGAGCATCTACATCAGGTACATTTATTTTTCCAGTTATTGATATATCTTTGGCTTGTGAAGCCGTTACATCCAACTAAATTTTAGATTCTGCTTGTCCCATTCACATTTGCAATTCGTTGCAGGTGCTGAAGGAAAGTAGGAGGCTGAAGCCCGGAGAGATGGCAGTTGCGATTCGGGAGTGGAGACTCTTTGGATGCAGTTGCAGTGGGAGTATGCGAGATCTCATTGTCGAATGGGACACTTTTGTTAAATGAATGCCATTTTGTACCAAGATGTGTAGCTAATATTATACCACTTTTTGTATTGGATACATAAGGCTTTTTTATTAATATTAAGAACAGTTCTTTATATTTATATGATAGAAATAATATTCAGATCCTTAGTTGTCCAAACCAGCATGGTCATTATACATTGCAAACTTCAAAATTTATTTTAAATACTGGAATTAATAAACGTAGTTTACTTGTAATTAATGATACTGAACTTTGGCATATGCGGATTGGTCACATTGACGTTAAACACCTAATTGGTTAGGAATGTTTTGATACCAGATCTTACCATTGAATCCTATCCAACTTGTGAATCTTGTATTTAGGGTAAGATGACCAAAACCCCATTTTCTGGTGTTGGACATCGTGCCACTAACTTACTGGAACTCAAGCATTCTGATGTATGTGGTCCACTAAGTCAGAATGCTCACAGTGGTTATTCGTACTTGTTACCTTTACCGATGATCTGTCACGGTATGGTTATGTCTATTTGATGCGACATAAATTAGAAACCTTTGAAAAGTTCAAAGAGTTCCGAAATGAAGTAGAAAAACGAACTGATAAATAAATTAAATGCCTTCGATCTGATCGATGCGGCTAATATATAAGTGGTTAGTTCATGGATTATATGAAGGAGAATAAGATTCTCGCTAAATATACTCCTCCAGGTACTCCACAGCACAATGGTGTGTCTGAGAGGAGAAATCAGACTTTATTGGATATGGTCCGATCAATGTTGAGTTTCACAGATTTGCCCTATTATTTATGAGGCTACTCTCTTTTAACAGCTGCACATCTTTTGAACAAGATTCCTTCAAAAGATGTTCCTACGACTCCGTATCAGATATGGTTCGGTAGGAGACCAAATCTTAATTATATTAAGGTTTGGGGTTGTCCTGCCTATGTCAGGATGACTCAGCAAGATAAGTTTTCTCCTCGAGGGCAAAAGTTTAGGTTTTTGGATATCCTTCGAATACGAGCGAATATCTGTTCTATGATACGGAGCATCGAAATGTGTTCGTAGCTCGCTTCGCAAAATTTCTAGAAGTAGAATTTTTGTCAGAAGGTGGTAATCATAGACAGGTTGAGCTTGATGAAGTCCAACCTGAAAACAACGAACCAACGGAGGAACTTGAAGTTCAAGTAGATGAAGGACCTTCAACACACACACTCCGTAGGTCGGAAAAGGTATCTAGACCTCCTGAACGCTTGTATTTGATGCAAGAAAGAGTCTGGATGTTCTCTTAGTTGAAGAGACAGATCCTTTCACCTATAGAGAATCGATGTTGGACATCGACTCTGTGAAATGGCAAAGTGCCATGAAATCCGAGATAGACTCAATGCATGAGAATCAAGTTTGGGACTTGGTTCCGCTTCCCGAAGGAATTGTTCCTATTGGTTGTAAATGAGTTTACAAAAAGAAGCGCGGGCCTGATGGTAAGGTTGAGACTTACAAGGCCCGACTGGTAGCAAAAGGTTACATGCAGCGACCTGGCGTCGACTACGATGAAACTTTTTCGCTGGTAGCAATGCTTAAGTCTATTCGGATTTTGCTTTCTATAGTTGCGTATCATGACTACGAGATTTGGCAATTGGATATCAAAACAACTTTTCTAAATGGATTTCTTGATGAAGAAATCTATATGGAACAGCCGGAAGGTTTTGGGTCCAGCGAAAACTCGGGCATGGTATGTAAGCTTAAGAAGTCCATTTATAGACTTAAACAAGCTTCACGAAGTTGGAATCTTCGATTCGACGAGATTATTAGATCGTTTGGTTTTCTCAAGAATTCAGAAGAATCATGTGTGTATCAGAAGGCCAGTGGGAGCATGGTCGTATTTTTAGTCCTATATATTGATGACATCTTAATCATTGGGAATGCTTTAGGTATGTTACAAAGCGTCAAAGCATACCTCTATAAGAATTTCTCCATGAAGGACCTGGGAGAAGCTTCCTATGTTTTAGGGATAAAACTCTATAGAGATAGACAAAGGATGCTGATTGGGTTATCACAATCAACGTACATAGATAAGATCTTAGAACGGTATAGTTTTGGTAACTGTAAGACAAAAAACATACCGTTCAGATATGGGATTCATCTTTCAAAGAAGATGTGTCCACAAACAGAAGATGAGAAGGTTAAAATGTCTAACCAACCTTATGCTTCGTGTTTGGGTAGCATAATGTATGCAATGTTATGTACGAGGCCTGATATCAGTTTCGCTGTTAGCGTAACTAATCGATATCAGTCCAATCCAGGTAATGATCATTGGATGGCCATTAAACATATCCTCAAGTATCTTAAAGGTACTAAGGATAAGTTAATAATTTATGGAGGAAACGAACTGCAAGTTAACGAGTATACGGATTCTGATTTCCAATCGGATCCCGATGATAGAAAGTCCACATCTGGATTCGTATTTAACCTTAACGGAGGTGCAGTTTGTTGGAAGAGTTCCAAACAAGGATCGACAACAGATTCCACCACTGAGGCGGAATATATTGCAGCTTCTGAAGCTGCAAAAGAGGCTGTGTGGATAAAGAACTTTATCACAAAATTAGGAGTTGTCCCAAGTATCGAGAATGCGATTCCGTTATACTGTGATAATACTGGAGCCATTGCGCAAGCAAAGGAACCGAGGGCGCATCAGAAGTCGAAGCATGTGGAACACAAGTACCACATCATTCGAGAGATTATGTCGCGAGGGGATATTGTCGTGTGCAAGGTACTGAGTGAAGATAATGTAGCAGACCCACTGACGAAGGCCATACCTCCGAAGTTGTTTGATAAACACGTGGAGTCGATGGGTATTATATACAATCGTTATTGGCACTAGAGCAGGTGAGAGATTTTGTTGGGGTTAGTGCTCAGAGCGCCAATTCCCGATTGTATTTCTTTTGAATACTTCTGTAAAACATTATTATTATGAATAATATATGCAGTTTCTATAATATAATGTATCTTTTTATATGGTAAAGACGTAATGACCTTAGAATGATTAGTCATGGTACTATTGTAAAAGCGTCGCAAATGACATTGAGTAGTATCATGACGTTGTCATTCTCAGACAGTTCCTGGTCAAGGTTTACACTACTTGGTCAGTAAAGTAAACCCGTTGAGACCGATACATGTCGTATAGTGGAATATATGATTCCAATGGTTTCTCAATGAACCATTAGTCTTGGAGACTAGTATAGACGTGCGAGTGTTTATAGCGGATAAACACCGAACGACTCACCGAAGATTCTTAATGGATGGTACACCAACGTCAATAAGAATCTTCTCGGGTTGAGTAGCACTTGTGATTCTTAGACTTGAGATGCCATTGTGGTCACGTGAGACATCTTCTACACTTAGATGGCAGTCACGTCACCGATCTATTTAGATCAGACCTCCGCCTGTTCGTTGGGTGTAGATAGATCCTCAGGGTGTCCTATGTGTATCAAGATAGGATCCGTCAGTTCTATGTACCGAGCATAGGTAGTCCATATGATTAGCAATCAGATAAAACCATGGGCCCGTGGTAAAGTTTAGAAGCTAGTTCTAAACATTCTTTTAGAGATTGCTAATAGAATAGTCGACTAGATAATCCCCATAGAGATTTGACATTTACATATATATCTCTGGGATTTATCCGGATATTTATGACGGAGGAATTATACATTTTCCATGACCTTGACCTGTATGATTCAGCGAGATTATCCGTGATCGTCATAATTTACGGGTGGATAAATTATGGATACGAAATTGGATTTCGCGACGGATATACCTGAATCTAGAGAGTCTCAATAATGAAATATACTCGTAGAGCACTAGAGCAACATTTATAAATAATATTGATTATTTATAAAGTCGTTTAAAGGTTAAACGCAAAATACATGCTAAATGAACCGATAGTCATTTGCTTAATTATTGTGTCTTTACATTTAATACTTGATTAATTTAAATACACATTAATTAATAGTCAAATTGAGATATTTGACTAATATCCTAAATGAATATATGTATTTGATATTTAATGTAAATATAATATATATATATATATATTTAATATATTTGTATTTAATTAATTAATTAATTATTTAATTGTTAAATGATTAATTAATTAAAATATAAATATCTTAACATTTGGATATTTGGATTAAATGATTTAGTTGCCTTTGTTGACTTAATTAAAATATCTTTAAAGTGTTTTAGATATTTTATCAAGTTGATTAAATTGAAATCAAATGAAATTGAAATTACATTTCTTGTATATGCTTGTTGTATTTTCGGCCAAGGCATGTTTTTGCACAAGTATATAATGTTTTGTTTCATTTAGGGTTTGATTAACCAAATTCACTTTACAAACTCCATTAAAAAGAAACAAAGGAAGTTTGAGAGGAAGAAAGGCAAAAAACAAAGAAAAGATTGGATTTTAGTGAGTTTTCTTAACTTACTATTAGAAAAGAAAATGTTCCTTATGTTCTAGGCTACATCTTGTGATGTTTTTTTATATTCTTTTCTTTATTCTTTGTGTTTTTGATGAATGGAAGTTTGGTAAAAGTGTAAAGAATGTATGAACTTGGAAGTTTATTACTAGTGTAGTAATAAGCACTCTTTTATGGTTTTGGAAACTTTGTTGCTAATCTACAGTTGTTGACCCACTCTTAAATGACCTAGATTTGATCTTGAGTTGTTTCATTGTGGTGAGACTTTGGTTGGATGAAAGAAACATGATTGAAGTAATTGATTTAACCAATTTGGTCTAATTTGTTCAATTTGAAGAATTTGAAAAATTAGGGTTAAGACCTCATCCAAATTTGGGGCTTTTCATTTATGTTGTGTATAAGGATGTGTATATGATGCATATAAAGTTTCATGTTGGTTGGATTTCATTTGGATGTGTCTTGAAGCATGGAAGTGCAAAATGCACAATTTGGAACCTTAGTGAGGCTCACGGCCAAGAAGTGAAATTTGGGGATTTTGTTGCTTTTGGTGTTTTGAACATGCTAAGTTCATCATAAAAATGATTTAGAATAATTGAAAATAGATTTGATCAATTTCGGATTAAAATGAACAAAATACCAAGTGTAAGGGCAATTCGGTAAATTCAATTAAATTTGATTTATTGAATTTTATTTCATAATTTGATTATTGGGAAATTAAATAAATATGTTTATTTAATTAATCCGAGAAAAAGTTTTGAAATTGGAAAATTTGATTTTCCATCGTTTCTTCTGCGTTACCGGATTTAGCCCCTAAAACCCCTACAATTAGCCTGTAGCGACGGAATAGAGACAGATTTTTCCGTTTCTATTTCCCAATTTTCTTGTAGTGTCAAAGAATTACTCCTCTTTAAAGGAAAATTTTACTATGCAATGGTGATATCACATCACTAATACAACAACACAATACTATATTGATACGGGTATTAAATGGTAAAACAATTACTAAATAAATGATATTTTTTATTCAACACAATTCATATATGATATATAATTTGATTGACGGTACTACGTTACCCTACCCATATAAAAATGGTACTAAAGAATTACTTCTTTATCGTAGGTACAAGGTAGTTCGGTTGGTAAGCTTCAGCTAATTTATATAATTTAATTTTATTATTAAATTAGAAAATTAAAATAAAAAATCCTATAACAATAATAAAACTTATTATATTTTTCATTTCTTTCACTTTCAATTAATTGGCCAACTAATCACTTTTGCAAACTCAATGATAAATGGACACTTAAATACTCCAACTTTATGCAAACAAAATTCCATGTCCAAGTCGTCCAAGCTTTAGGAAAATTCTTCTGCAAACAATAAAATAAATAAGTATAAGAAAAAAAAAGGCCTAATTCAATTAAATTAATAATCTTAATCATTAATAAACATACATTTCCAGAAATTCAAAAGAAATAAAATATTAATTTGTCTGAAAATAAAAACTGAGGGAGAGAAAATCTCTTTAATGGAAATAAGAGTTGTGAGTGGGAGAAAAACAAATTTTTTACTTGCTGCTTGTTGGTTATATAGTGTCATTAAAAATCAAATTAATATGCGACAAACAAATCAAAGGACAAAATCAGAAAACTAGATCTACATTACATGCAAAACCCTAAAACCTTGAGAACCAGAAAAACCTTATAATAATGACGAATGATGTGGTCCGGATCGAGAAGATTCTCTGTCCTTAAGAACTTATCAGCCCCGTCTCGGTGCTCTACGGATTTTGTGGCTAATGTTCTCACAGGATAACCCGAATTCCTCTTGTTCAAGGGGCACACCTTAACAAGATCTCGAACTTGGTACTGGTGGAATTCTCTCTGACTCAAAACCAAAATGAGACTCAAATTTTATGGATGCAATTCGGATTTCTTTCTGTGTGTATTAAGGAACATAAAAGCTTCCTTTTATAAGCATGGAAGGGTGCCTCAAGGGCACCCTTTGGGTTGGGGTGTATCCCTCCAAAGGGTTGTACCCCTCATATGCACCCCTTGGAACATAGGACTATGTTACACACAAATGGAGGACATGTCCCTATGGGGTACCATCCATGGGACATGTCCCTCCTCCATCCAAATCATTATATTTGAAGATTCGAATAATTTACAACAATCCCCCACAATTATTCAAATATTCATGCAGACACTTGAGAGAGTTTCCGTGAACTAAAGTTGCATCGAAATAGGTATCTTTCGCCTTGAACCTTTCCTAGTGAATGACAATAAGATTTACTTGGCAAACCAGTGACCCATAGTCTTGAACTGTTCTGTCGTTGGTGTAAACCAAGACAACTGCCAACACACAACTTTACTTCGACCATTTCCCGTTCTACGGTTGTGTTCATTTAGGCCCTCAACAACGGTCCTGGATTCATCAAGTACTTTAGGGTAACCCGCCTTTAAAAGTTCCCATGGAAGCGGCCTCACTTCTTACTTGAAATAGGTGATCTACTATGAAGAGGTAATCTACCTTTACCCCCATTAGGACTCATCTCCTAATATGGTGATCATTAAAAGCCTTAGTTTATCCTAACCTTGACAGACAGCACTCTACGTCATTATCGGAATGGGAAAGAGTACAAAACTCTTCAGTGCTTGTTTTGAATTGTACAAAGTTTCTGTTGTCCCTTTTGAACCTAGATCTTGGGATCTCCAGTCAGCTAGGTTGGGTTTCCACAGTGACAATTCTTAGATTATAGGCTTCAAGCCCATTTCCCTCGATGACTTCTCAACTTGCTCTCGAGGTAAACCTTTAGTTAGTGAATCCGCTAGGTTTTCTTTCGACTTAACTTAATCGATCGATATTATGCCACTTGAGAGCAGTTGACATATGGTATTATGTCTCTGATGTATGTGTCGAGACTTACCATTATACATTGTATTATGGGCTCTCCCAATAGCCGATTGGATATCACAATGTATGATAATCGCTGGCACCGGTTTGGGCCAACTAGGAATATCCTCCAGGAAGTTTCTAAGCCATTCTGCTTCTTCCACTGTTTTATCTAAAGCTATGAACTCTGATTCCATAGTAGACCGGGCAATACATGTTTGCCTCGAGGATTTCCATGACACGGCTGCACTACCAAGTGTGAAAATAAATCCACTCGTAGATTTGGAATCCACTGTATTACATATCCAGTTAGCATCGCTGTATCCCTCTAGAACAGCCGGATATCTCGCATAATGCAGCCCATATTTTGAAGTTTCTCTCAGATACCTCAAAACTCTTACTATGGCTTTCCAGTGGTTATGTCATAGATTGCTCGTATATCTGCTAAGCATGTTCACAGCTTGAGCAATATCAGGTCGTGTGCAATTCATGAGATACATCAGACTTCCGATGATTCTCGAGTACTCTAATTACGATAGGCTTGAGCTAGTATTCTTTGATAGATGAAGAGTTATGTTAGCCACTCCCAAATCTTTCATATCAAATTTGCTGGATAACACTTTCTTGGTAGACTGAATCAGTTCATGATTACTACCAATTATCAGCATATCGTCTACATAGAGACACACAATGACATATCCTTTTTGAGTTGATTTAGTGTACACACTCTTATCACACTCATTGGTTTTGAACCCACTTGACAACATCTATTTGTCAAATTTCTCATGCCATTGTTTAGGTGCTTGTTTTAATCCGTACAAGGATTTTACAAGTTTACACACCTTCTGTTATTGTCCAGGAACATGACCGGCGTAAACACACACGTATAACGCAAGCGCACGTATCGTTCAAGTAGTATAAAAATATCGATCCCACGAGGACTTAATTCCTACTGTTGTTATTAATTATTGAATCTATTTATTTACAAATATCTAATTAGATGGAAAATAGAATGATTGTTTGATTGGTTGAAAGTGGTTTTGCAAAATTAAATAAATAAAAAGAAAAAAGAAAATACTAAGGAAAAATAACAAAAGACACAAAGATCTAGGGTCGTGAATCATTCTAATATCATTTAAAAGATGAAGTGGTTATTTTATGTTTGTGTAATAAATCAGTTTACTAACCTGGAACACTAAATTATGCAAAAGCCTCTGTCGATGGTCAGACGCAAATACCCAGTTTAACCCAATTGAACCATATGTCTATGTCAACCAAATTATCTGGATTCATTAAGTTTAAGTTCCAATTATGGCTACCCCCGCCCGACAGGTATATTCCTATCCTGTAAGGAAATCTATTAAAGGGTTATCTATCCTCAAGGAAGATCGTGGGCTATTAAGTCTGAGGCTGAAACCTAAAATCCCTATGTCTAGTTCATTTTAGATTTACCACATCAATCTTATTGGTGATCAGACAACAAGAAGCATTAAGCTTAAGACTTAATAAGTAAACCTTTAAATTACCCAAACTATAAAATAACCCCTTATAAACCGGTGATATTAGAATTCATCACAACCCCAGATAACTAACACATAACTAGGACTAGTAACAACTTAAAAGTAAAAGACATAAAGTAAAAATACTGAAAAGTAAAAGACATAAAGTAAAACTGAAAAGTAAAATAAAATAAAATAAAATGCTAAGGTAAAAGGAATTACTTTTACTACTACTAATTTAGATATCTCCCATAATATAATATTAAACTTGTGATAACATACCAACCAGCCATATAGGCGGTAACATGATTAAGTCAAATTAAGTCCAACCGGCCATTAAGGCGGTAAAAAGATTTGTCCATGAACCTGCCATATAGGCGGTAAGAAAGTTTAATTACCAACCGACCAATCTGGCGGTATCCTTGATTAGTCAGGTTAAAACCAGATTAAAATGAATTACCAACCGACCAATATAGCGGTATCCTTTTTAAGTCAATATTTTAAATAGTGAATATATTATATTTAAGGAGATTAATCTAAATAGCAATAGTAAAAGAATTACCTTTCACCCTAGCTGGGGAAGTTACCTCCTCATTACTGAAAAGTAAAAACTGAAAAATTAAAGAAAGAAAAGTATTGTGCGTAAAAGTAAATTGCGGAAAGTAAAAACTGAAAAGTAAAGAAAGAAAGTGCGAAACTGAAAATTAATTACTGAAAACTAAAAATAAACAAACTAGATACAATCTTCTTATTTATTCATTAAGAATTTCAAAGAAGAAAGTATGAATTTTACAAATGAAATGGCTTGGTATTTATAGGCAAAATTTTGCCACCATCAAATCATCAATCAATTTCTCCACCAATTACATTATTAATTTCTCCACTAATTACTCCACCAAATCCATAATTGCTCCAATAATTTCTTATCTTGTTTGGTGTTGATTTGATAATTTTTATTAATTATTAATTAATTAATATTTTGCTTTGAAAATGATTGATAATGACTTTTAATAATTACACTCCACACACTTCTTGATGGTTCATCAATTTCGGTCATGAAATATTCAGAATTCGAAACTATTTTCTCTTTCAAAGTTGTAGATCTTTGAGTCTTCTTTAATCTGGAACTTGAATCAGCTCAATCCGATATCTGAGTAAAAAGTTATGCCCAACATACGACAGATGTGCAAAACTGGAATTTCCAAAACTGCACTTCGTCAAAACGCCCTTTCAAATTTCCAATCTCCAAAATTAATATATCAAGTCCAATAATTGCCCTTATTTGATCCACATTTCATCCTAAATGATTTCATTGAGTCCCGATATTATTTTATCTACAAAATAAACTAAAACACATCAAAACATTCATCAAACCCGAGAAACTAAACAAAATATTAAGTAAAAGGGGCGGTAAATATTGATATATTTTCCGCTCATCACACCCCCCAACCTAAGATTTTGCTAGTCCTCGAGCAAAACAACAAATAAAATTAAAATTAAACTAAGCCACTTTCGTAGGGATCACAGTTGCATTTAGCATATGCAACAAGCCTTTAAACCCCTAGGTGTCCCTAGTGGACGAGTGTAGTCTCGTGAGGGTTTACAGCAATGATACCCACAAACATTTTACAAAAGTAAAAAGGCAGTAAAACTAATGCACACAAAAGCAAAAAGACAAGAGAAAAGAGAATAAAGAAGATAATAACTAATCAGGTGAAACTTCTACTACAAGTTTCTAGTTGTTTTGTTTCTTTCTAAATTACTAAATAAGTAAATTCTCCGATTATTTTTACCATTCTTCATATACACAGCCAACATAATATTAAACAACTCATTTTACCCACAACAGTCATAAGTGCAGTTGATAAGAGAGTAAATTTTTGTCCTAAAGTTCTATCAGATTTCACACCTTTTTGTAGCAATGGAATAATTTTTCTGATTTTTCTGATTTTTTTCTTTGATTTTTCTGAATTTTGACTTTTTATTTATATACAATACCTTCCGTCTATGTAGCGAGCTTTGGGTCGGTGACTCCCAACCAGTTGGCTTTAGGGCACCAGGTGTTAAGACACCCCTACGAACTTAATTACTCAGACTTCAGATATATATATTTTGCAGTATCTTTGATCCATGTAACGAGCTTTGGGCCAATGACTCCCAAACCAGTTGGTTTTAGGGCACTAGGTGTTAAAACACTTACAGACTTAATAACCCGGATCTTAGATACTTTATTTTTTTTTATATCAGAAATGATTTTTTTTTTATTCCATAACTATTAATAGATGTTTCCTCCAATTAAACTAGAGCACGAAATATTACAAGCTTTTCAATTACAGCTCATGTCTGTATGTTACTATGCATGTTGATAATACCTATCAAATGAGCATATGAAGATTCATTTTAGTCAGATTTATGGGAGATTCACAAATTAAATAATTTAAAAGGAAATAAACAAAAAAATTAACTTGTTTTGAAATAAATTTTTGAAATACGTCTCAAGAGTGGAAACTCCTTACTCGGCTATTTCTTACCAATTTCACCTTTTAGTTAAAATAAAAACACAAAAATGCAAAATATTTTTGTAATTTTTGAAAAATTTTCAATTTTTTTTTGTATTTTTCGAAAAATTTTGGACTAAAATAAAAACACAATACAAACAAGTACTATTAACTATACCTCACCCCTAAACCTAAATGAGACATTGTCCCCAATGTCTTAAACAGTGAAAGAAGAGTTTAGAAAATAATACCTGTTAGCTGAAATTCTACAGGAAAATAAAGGTTAAGATCCAGATTTATTCGTCGCTTCTTACCATGATCGTCCTCAGACCATTTTATTTTTGAAATGATAGGGTCAACTTTCGGTTCATAGGCTATAAGTTGGTCTATTAGATCCGGAGCAGTTCTGGCAGTAAAGATGAGTTCTTTCATAGGTTTTGACAGGAACCCATTTCTCCGAGCATCATCAAGAAACACACAAAGAAAATCATAAAATCCATCAACGTTGAGTAGTCCAAGCGGTTTCTGGTGTATGTTCAGGTTCGCCCAAGATAGAACTATAAAAATTTCCTCCAATGTGCCCAAGCCACCTGGCAAAGCGATAAAAGCATCAGCTCGATTAATCATTTCTACCAGTCGTTCAGACATACCTGGCACGATCAGTTCCTCTCCGTTTGATGAACCAATAAGATTTGCCTCTGCCAAAGGTTTTGGGATGATTCCCAAAACATGACTGCCTCTTCCTGTACAGCCTTTGAAACGATCCCCATAAGTCCAAGATTTCCTCCGCCATATATTAAGTGCATATTCCTTGCAGCTAAGACTCGACCCAATTCCTGTGCTGCTTCTATGTATTGTGGCTTAGTACCAACACTACTACCGCAAAACACGCAGATGTTTTCAACTCGTTTTCTTGAAGTGGCTTCCATATTTTACTCTGGATATCTTCAAAAGTGCAATAATGAGTTGAATTTATAATACCTGAAAATGGGGGAGTAAAAATAGCACAAGTATCTTCCAAAGGACGATTAGTAGCGAAATAGTAAAATAGATCGTGATAGTCAAAAAGATCTGGATCCTGTCGGAGAAAATAAAAGAAAACAACAAAACAAATTACAATTATTAGCAAAAGACAAAGAGAGATATATAATATTAACAAAAATAACGGGCTTGATTGACGTCTATGCGTCAGGGACAAGCTTCCCATCCAATTTTCTTATAAATTGGCAAACATGGTCTTTTGAGTCAGATTCCCGAGACTTAACTGTTCTTTCTTTTTGAAATTGTGTATGTAATTTGCGAAAGGCTATGTGAACATGTCCACTGGGATGCGTCTCAAGAGTCGAAGATAGATCATCTAAAGACTCCTTACTCAAGCCATCCTAATGAAGTTAATTTGTCTTCGCGATTATCAGACACCATTCCTAAAGAACGACAACGAGTGTTGCAATTAAATCGTGCACATTTGAAAAAAACACCATTTGCTTAGCTCTACGTTTCTTTGCATAGGGCTTCTTCCAAAACCAGGCAGATGTGAAATAAAAGAGTCAGAAGACTCACCTGCCAATCAGACTCGTGCTTCAATTACCCAACGAATATCATTAGGCACACCATGGATCGTCAGTAGTCTCATCCGTTCCAAGCGAGTTTTTGTAAACATCAGAGAGATTTTTGAGGGAGAGAAGGAAATTGCTTGCGAAGATGCGAGCAAGAGCTTCTCCATATTGAATGAACTAAACCTGCAAAAATTAAACACAAAAAAATAAAACACACCAAATCACAATATATACACAAATTGCATGGGTTGCCTCCCTGCTAGCGCTAAGTTTAAAGTCGTCAGCCAGACATGACTTCTCGAACGTTAAGCTGGATCTGAAAGTGTAACACTTCTTTTTGTCGCTCAAATGATTCTCCCCAGTAGTGCTTGACACGCTTGTTTTAACCTTGAAAGTTTTGTTAGCGTCAGGATCATGTATCTCAACGGCTCTATTTGGTAAAACTTTGGTGATCACAAATGGACCTGACCACCGTGATTTTGGCTTCCATGGGAAGATTTTCACCCTTGATTTGTTAACAGTACCTTCTGCCCTGGTTCCAGTTGTATGCGCACTAACTTCTCATCATGTCTTTTCTTGCCCTTTTCTTTGTACAATTTGGCATCTTCAAAAGGCTGATTGTGAAATTCCTCCAATTCGTTGAGCTGGTGGAACTTTTTCTTCTGTTGCTTGTAGAGCAAGAATTGGCTCTTTCAGTGCAAAAGATGCTTTATCTTTAGGCTCCACAGACAATTGACATGTTTTAAGTTTGTCAGTAGAACTTTGTCTTTTATCAGAGTTCTGAATGGTACTGTGTATCACATCGAGTTTGAAACATTCCTCATTCTTTTCATCATCTGGAAAATTCATGGCCTTGAAAACATTGAATGTTACTTCTTGGTCCTGTACCCTCATGGTTAGTTCTCCTTTTTGTACATCAATAATGGTTCGACCTGTAGCCAAGAACGGTCTCCCGAGGATGATTGGCACGTCTGCGTCTTCCTCCATATCAAGGACAATAAAATCTGCTGGGAAAATGAATTTGCCAACCTTGACCAGCACATCCTCAACTACGCCTCTTGGAAATACGAGCGTTCTATCAGCAAGTTGCAGTGAGACTGAAGTTGGCATTGTTTCTCCAATCTGTAATTTCCTGAAAATAGAAAAAGGCATCAAGTTAACACTAGCACCTAAATCACATAAAGCCTTACCAAAGTTATGTTCTCCTATGACGCAAGGAACAGTGAAACTGCCAGGATCTTTCAACTTTGGGGGAAGTTTCCTCTGAATGATAGCACTGCATTCTTTGTTAATGCTACTGTCTCGTAATCCCCCAATCTCCGCTTTCGTGAAAGAATATCTTTCATGAATTTGGCATAGGTGGGCATTTGTTCCAACGCTTCTGCAAATGGAATGTTGATATGCAGCTTTTTGAAGATCTCCAGAAAACCGGGAAAATTGCTTGTCCAATTTATTCTTCTGAAGACGTTGAGGAAAAGGTGGAGGGGTGGAGTGATCTGTTCTTTTTCCTTTGCTTCTTTTTCTTCCATTTTGCTTTTTGTTTCTTTTGGAACTTCCTCAGCAGTTGAATTGACTCCAACATCTTTGTTGATTTCAGTACCGCTCTTTAACATGATGGCATGACATTGTTCCTTCCCCATGTTTCTTGGATTTGGCTCTGTGTTGCTGGGAAGGGTACCTGGCGGTCTGTAACTCTGATCATTTGCCAGTTGTCCCATTTGATTCTCTAGTGCTTTAATAGAAGCAGATTGACTTTGAATTAATGCCGCTTGAGATTGAAACATAGCATCATATCTTGCTGCTTGAGAGTCGTGTTTTACTTCCATCTTTTCAAGTAGGTCAACACTTCTGTTATTCCTGATTCATTTGCAGCTCCTGGCCTTTGTTCTGTTGCTGGAATTCAGGTGGATAATTCTGCTGTGGCCTGAATTGTTGCTCCATGATAATTAGGATGATTCCTCCACCCTGGGTTGTAGGTGTTGGAATATGGATTGTTTCCCTGTCTGTTAAAATTGTTGACATAATTCACCGTTCTTCAGGTTGAGTTGACTCTGGTGCTCCTCCATATGTTGAACTTGTTGCTCCAATATTGCTTTGAGTGTTGAGAGTCTCCATGAATTTGCATATCTGGTCCAGTTTGGCACTAACTGCTGTGTTGGCTCCAACTTCATAAATTCCTGCAATTCTTTGAATCAAGCTCCTTTCTGTTGGCCACAAGGAATTGTTATTGGCCATCTCTTCGATTAGGTCCCATGCTTGATCTTCTCCTTTTGACATCAAAGCTCCTCCAGCAGCAGCATCAATAGTGGTTCTCATCAATCCAGAAAGTCCATTATAGAAAGTTTGGACTTGAAGCCATTTTGGAATCTCATGGTGAGGACATTTCCGGAGCAGATCTTTGTATCTTTCCCAAGCTTCGTACATGGATTCTGAATCTTGCTGCACAAAGGATGTGATGTTATTTCTCAGTTTTGCTGTTCTGGCTGGTGGAAAGTACTTTGCAAGGAATTGGTGGCTAGGGTGTTCCATGTTGTGATGGAACACTGCTGGTAGTGAATTTAGCCAGGCCTTTGCTCTGTCTTTCAAAGAGTATGGAAAAACCCGCAATCTCATTGCTTCTTCAGCTCCTCGTTGTAATTGAAAGTGCCGCAAACTTCCAGGAAGTTGCTGATGTGGGCGTTAGGATCTTCAGTTGCATTCCCTCCAAATTGAACTGACTGCTGAATCATCTGAATGCATGTTTTGATGTCACACGCATTTGCTGGTAAGGGAGGAAGTACAATACAGGAAATGAGTCTGTCAACCACCGGAATGGTTCTGTCTCGAATGGGAATTGGTGGTGCAACGTTCAAAGGTTCAGGTTCCATGTTGACTAAAGCTTCTTGGCCTTCTCGCCTTTCCCTTCTCAACTGTCTGATGGTTCTTTCAATTTCTGGGTCAAGCGGTCGGAGTTCAAAGCTTCTGGTTCGTCTCATGAAGTTTCTGAGAACCTAAAACACAAGAAAACAAAAACAATAATTAAAAAGAAATTAGATACAAGTAAAGGTATCTAACCCCTAAACTAATAGTAAAAGATAAATAAATCCCCGGCAACGGCGCCAAAAACTTGACCGGCGTAAACACACACGTATAACGCAAGCGCACGTATCGTTCAAGTAGTATAAAAATATCGATCCCACGAGGACTTAATTCCTACTGTTGTTATTAATATTGAATCTATTTATTTACAAATATCTAATTAGATGGAAAATAGAATGATTGTTTGATTGGTTGAAAGTGGTTTTGCAAAATTAAATAAATAAAAGAAAAAAGAAAATACTAAGGAAAATAACAAAAGACACAAAGATCTAGGGTCGTGAATCATTCTAATATCATTTAAAAGATGAAGTGGTTATTTTATGTTTGTGTAATAAATCAGTTTACTAACCTGGAACACTAAATTATGCAAAAGCCTCTGTCGATGGTCAGACGCAAATACCCAGTTTAACCCAATTGAACCATATGTCTATGTCAACCAAATTATCTGGATTCATTAAGTTTAAGTTCCAATTATGGCTACCCCCGCCCGACAGGTATATTCCTATCCTGTAAGGAAATCTATTAAAGGGTTATCTATCCTCAAGGAAGATCGTGGGCTATTAAGTCTGAGGCTGAAACCTAAAATCCCTATGTCTAGTTCATTTTAGATTTACCACATCAATCTTATTGGTGATCAGACAACAAGAAGCATTAAGCTTAAGACTTAATAAGTAAACCTTTAAATTACCCAAACTATAAAATAACCCCTTATAAACCGGTGATATTAGAATTCATCACAACCCCAGATAACTAACACATAACTAGGACTAGTAACAACTTAAAAGTAAAAGACATAAAGTAAAAATACTGAAAAGTAAAAGACATAAAGTAAAACTGAAAAGTAAAATAAAATAAAATAAAATGCTAAGGTAAAAGGAATTACTTTTACTACTACTAATTTAGATATCTCCCATAATATAATATATAAACTTGTGATAACATTACCAACCAGCCATATAGGCGGTAACATGATTAAGTCAAATTAAGTCCAACCGGCCATTAAGGCGGTAAAAAGATTTGTCCATGAACCTGCCATATAGGCGGTAGAAAGTTTAATTACCAACCGACCAATCTGGCGGTATCCTTGATTAGTCAGGTTAAAACCAGATTAAAATGAATTACCAACCGACCAATATAGCGGTATCCTTTTTAAGTCAATATTTTAAATAGTGAATATATTATATTTAAGGGAGATTAATCTAAATAGCAATAGTAAAAGAATTACCTTTCACCCTAGCTGGGGAAGTTACCTCCTCATTACTGAAAAGTAAAAACTGAAAAATTAAAGAAAGAAAAGTATTGTGCGTAAAAGTAAATTGCGGAAAGTAAAAACTGAAAAGTAAAGAAAGAAAGTGCGAAACTGAAAATTAATTACTGAAAACTAAAAATAAACAAACTAGATACAATCTTCTTATTTATTCATTAAGAATTTCAAAGAAGAAAGTATGAATTTTACAAATGAAATGGCTTGGTATTTATAGGCAAAATTTTGCCACCATCAAATCATCAATCAATTTCTCCACCAATTACATTATTAATTTCTCCACTAATTACTCCACCAAATCCATAATTGCTCCAATAATTTCTTATCTTGTTTGGTGTTGATTTGATAATTTTTATTAATTATTAATTAATTATATTTTGCTTTGAAAATGATTGATAATGACTTTTAATAATTACACTCCACACACTTCTTGATGGTTCATCAATTTCGGTCATGAAATATTCAGAATTCGAAACTATTTTCTCTTTCAAAGTTGTAGACCTTTGAGTCTTCTTTAATCTGGAACTTGAATCAGCTCAATCCGATATCTGAGTAAAAAGTTATGCCCAACATACGACAGATGTGCAAAACTGGAATTTCCAAAACTGCACTTCGTCAAAACGCCCTTTCAAATTTCCAATCTCCAAAATTAATATATCAAGTCCAATAATTGCCCTTATTTGATCCACATTTCATCCTAAATGATTTCATTGAGTCCCGATATTATTTTATCTGCAAAATAAACTAAAACACATCAAAACATTCATCAAACCCGAGAAACTAAACAAAATATTAAGTAAAAGGGGCGGTAAATATTGATATATTTTCCGCTCATCAGAACATTAAACCCTTCTGGTTGTTCCATGTAAATCTCTTCATCCAATTCACCATTCAAGAATGCCGTCTTTACATCCATTTGATGTATTTCAAGACCAAATATAGCTGCTATGGCTATGAGCATTCTTATCGATGTGATACGAGTCACTAGTGAATAGGTGTCAAAGTAATCAAGGCCTTCCTTTTGTCTATAACCTTTTATGACAAGTCTTGCCTTGTACTTATCTATTGATCCATCTGTTTTCATCTTCCATTTGAATATCCATTTGTAGCCCAGTGGCTTACAACCTGGAGGAAGATCAACCAACTCCCAAGTATGGTTATGTAGGATTGCATCAATCTCACTGTTAATAGCCTCTTTCCAGAGAGGTGCCTCCGGAGAAGACATAGCTTCTTTATAGCTTTAAGGCTCATTTTCTAACAAGTATGTCAGAAAATCGGGACCAAACGACTTAGACGTTCTAGCTCTTTTGCTACGTCTAGGTTCGATTATCTCAACGTTTGCATGTTGATCTGATTCTTGGTGAACCTGATCACTGTCTTTGACAATATCAATTATTCTTTTGAGAGACTATGTTCTTTGTCTTTCCTTACAAGGAAACGTCTTTTCAAAAAATGTCGCATTCCTTGACTCAATTATCATATTCGAATTGATGTCAGGAATCTCATACTTGTGTACCAAGAATCGATACGCACTACTGTTGCGAGCATATCCAATGAAAATGTAATTAACAGTTTTGGGTCCTATTCTAACCTTCTTAGGTTTAGGAACCATTACTTTGGCAAGACACCCCCACACTTTTAGGTATTTGTAGGAAGGTACATGACCCTTCCACAACTCATATGGTGTCTTGTCCAATCTTCTGTGAGGAAGCTTGTTTAGAACGTAGTTCGCGGAAAGCAAGGCTTCCCCCCATAAGTTCTGGGGTAAACCAGAACTTGTCAACATGGCGTTCATCATTTCCTTCAACGTTCGGTTTTTGCGCTCAACAATCCCATTTTTTTTAGGAGAATAAGGAGCAGTGGTTTCGTGAATAATTCCGTGCACAGAACAATATTCACCGAATAGTGAAACATATTCACCACCTCTATCACTCCTGATTCTTTTGATTTTCTTGCCATGTTGATTCTCAACTTTGTTCTTATAGTGTATAAAGCTCTCAACAGCTTCATCTTTGCCCCTCAGCAAATACACATAACAGAATCTTGTGCTATCATCGATAAAAGTGACAAAGTACTTTTTACCGCCTCTTGTTTGCACAACATTAATATCACACACGTCAGTGTGTACAAGTTCCAAGGGTTCAAAACTGCGTTCTATGGAATGAAATGATGTTCTATGCATTGTTGCTTCAACACATGCCTCACACTTATGTTGGATATCAATTATAAATTTAGGTATAAGGTCCATGTTAATTAATTTACGCATTGTATCGTAATTAACATGTCCTAACCTCTCATGCCATACATTTTGTGACTCAAAAATATAAGCAGAAGTACTAGCTTTATTAATAGCATGATTGACAGTCATTACATTGAGTTTGAAAAAGCCATCAGTGAGGTATCCTTTTCCTACATACACAAATACTTAGTCATTACAAACTTGTCAGAAACAAACACAAGCTTAAAACCAGCCTTGCTAACGAGAGAGCCCGAGAACAAGTTCTTCCGGATATCTAGAACATACAATACATTCTTCAATGTAAGCTCATTTCCGGATGTCATCTTCAGAACCACTGTGCCTTGTCCAACCACTCTAGAGGTAGACGAGTTTCCCATTGTCAGATGATCGCCACCATCGACCTTCTAATACAAGGAAAACATCTTACTATCTGCACAGATATGACGAGTAGCCCCAATGTCTACCCATAATTCTCTCGGATTTTCAACCAAGTTGGCTTCAGTTACCACTGTTGATAGGTTCATCTCTGAGATCTCATCAGTAAGCTGCTCATCTTCAGTGACATGGGCCTCATTTTTCTTTTTCTTGCCCTTGTCCTGAGACTTATTATTTCTGCAGTCTTTTGACATACGACCTCTCTTTCCACAGTTGTAGCACTTCCCATTGAACTTCTTGTTCGCTTGGGAAGAATCAGCTCCACTGTTCTTTCTCTTCTTGCTACCCTTTACACCATCGACGATGTTGGCCTTAGACTCCATAGTCTTGTAACTGGCCTTCTCGGACTTCCTATTGTCCTCTTCGATTCTCAATCGAACTCCAAGGTCTTCAAGGCTCATCTGCTTCTTTTATGTTTCAGGTAGCTCCTGAAGTCCTTCCATGATGGAGGCAACTTTTCAATTATTGTGGCAACTTGAAACGTCTCACAGAGTTTCATACCTTCATCCAGTATTTCATGAATGATCAACTGCAGTTCACCCAACTGAGACATCACCGTCCTTGAATCTACCATCTTATAGTCCAGGAACCTACCCACGATAAATTTCTTTTGTCTGGCATCCTCGATTTTGTATTTCTTCTCGAGAGATTCCCAGAGAATCTTCGCAGAAGTCATGCCTTGGTACACATTGTACATGGTATTGTCAAGACCACCCAAAATGTAGTTCTTGCACAGGAAGTCTCCAGACAACCATGTCTGTTCTCACTGTTCCTTGGCTATTTTTGATTCACCATCCACAGGACCCGGAGGATCTTTGAGGAAATTAGCAAACTGGAGAGTTGTCAGGTTGAACAGTACTTTGCTCTGCCACTGTTTAAAGTTTGCCCCACCAAACTTCTCCGATTTTTCTTTATGAGAGACCGGTATTGTGATGTTTCCGCTAGCCATATGTAACCGGAAAAAAACCAGGGGTCAATAAGTCTATAAAAGACAAATTGCACAATGATCAACAAATGATCTTGTTTCAAGTGATATACCAAGTATCCACTTGTCGTTCTATTGGACAGTAGTACAAATAAACATAAGTCCTTGAATATTCAACCAAGATTTCTTATGAAATGTAGATAAACGAACATTCCCAGAGGACGAAGGGGGTCCAGAGTAACCACTTAAGTCCCTGACCAGTTAGACTCTTATCGCCTTTTTGACAGAATATCATTTAACCACTTTCTCAACAGAACCTCTTAGCAATTCAAACTCAGTATTTCACTTTTAAATGTAACAATACAGTATACGATATGTGTAGATATATGTGTATGTATCAAACAAGATTGTATGGAATTACTTGTGTAAAATTACACTTTAAATTCTCAACCAAGTATGCAACACACAATTAGTTTTCAACTTTATCACTATATGTATGCTTGTGATAATTGAACAACATAATAAAAACTTAAATCTATACTACCAGGATTATTGTGATTCACTATATGATTAACTAAGTTAATATTATTAATATTTGAATTAATCTAAGTCTTTGCAGTTTATAACTATTCCAGAACTAATTCGTTAGTGTTGCGTTCGTATCTACGTTCGAACGAGACTGTCCAGTGTGTGTACGTTCGTGTTTCGTTCGAGAACGCGTTCGAACGAAGTGTTCCAGATAGTTCACGTTCGTGTAGCGTTTGATAACGCGTTCGAACAGAATGTTTCCAGAGAGTTCACGTTCGTATAGCATTCGAGAACGCGTTCGAACGAAATAATTCTAGAGAGTTTGCGTTCGAGTTGCGTTTAGGACGCGTTTGAATGAACTAAGTCAGAAGGTCTACGTTCGATTTGCGTTGGAAGACGCGTTCGAACATTCTTAGGAAGAAGACTTGCGTTCGATTTGCGTTTGAAGACGCGTTCGAACGTTCTTACGAATTTTCAGATTTTTGCCTTCGTGTTCGTTGGGCGTTCGAACGCCCTACGTATTTTTCATGCACATATTGTATTTTTTCCAGAAATTTTCTTAACTACGCATGCGATTTATTATCTAACAACACTAATTAATAAGTTCTTAAGATTGTTGGTTATATAGTGTCATTAAACATCAAATTAACATGCGACAAACAAATCAAAGGACAAAACCAGAAAACTAGATCTACATTACATGCAAAACCCTAAAAACTTGAGAACCAGAAAAACCTTATAATAATGACGAATGTTGTGGTCCGGATCGAGAAGATTATCTGTCCTTAAGAACTTATCAGCCTCATCTCGGTGCTATACGGATTTTGTGGCTAATATTCTCCCAAGATAACCCGAATTCTTCTTGTTCAAAGGGCACACCTTAACAAGATCTCGAACTTGGTAATGGTGGAATTCTCTCTGACTCAAAACCAAAATGAGACTCAAATTTTATGGATGCAATTCAGATTTCTTTCTGTGTGTATTAAGGAATATAAAAGCTTCCTTTTATAAGCATGGAAGGGTGCCTTTAGGGCACCCTTTGAGTTGGGGTGCAACCCTCCAAAGGGTTGTACCCCTCCTATGCACCCCTTGGAGCATAGGACTATGTTACACATAAATGGAGGACATGTCCCTATGGGGTATCATCCAAGGGACATGTCCATCATCCATCCAAATCATTATATTTGAAGATTTGAAGAATTTACAACATTGCTCTCTTAATCCTGCGAGGGACTAAGTGCGAGGGACGAATCTTCTCTTTATAGAATTAATCATAGATATATATCATTGGATGAAAAAAATGTTTGATTGTCTTTTTCCAAGTTATATTTTCTTTCAAATTCTTTTATGGAATATATCCTCCACATTTATGGTTCTCTTGTTGATGTACATATGGATCAACAAATTCAATACCATGATCTTTTACACTTGTACTGTTCTGAACAAGCTCATTTTTAGAGATAGTAATTTTATTCGAATTCGATCTGGATCTCAAAAAATCTGAATCCACATGAATAAAAATATGGATCTGAATTTATATTTTTTAGGATCCGTACAATCCGAATCTGGATTGAATTGAATCCGGAATCCGGATCTGAATATAAAATTAAAAAATAATTTTATACTTAAATTTAAATTATTTTATATGGATTTTGAATTATAAATGTTGTTTTATATGTTAAATTGCTATTGTTTAGTTATTGATAATATTTTATTTTATTTCAATTATTTAAAATTAAATAATTTGAAAAATAAAATAAAATAAAAATGCGGATTTTTATGGATCCGAAAATCCGAAAACCACACCAATAATACCCCGCATTTGAATTCGCATAAAAATATACGGATTCAGTTCTATAAAATTTAAAGTTAGTTTTTGGGTTGAGTTATGCCCATTAATTTCGATATGATATCAGAGTCATACTCATGTACGAATGAGCTCACACTACCTACCCATGTGACTTGGATCAGTCAAAAAGACCGGCATGCACTTGAAGGAGAGTGTTGAGGAAAATATCCTATATCGTTTGAGAAGTGATCTTGCTTATTGAGTAAGCACGTCAATTAATAAGCATAAGACATAAAACAATCCTCAACTCTTAAACTAGCTTTTGGGTAGAGATAGACTCATGTATAGTAAAAAATTTCATATATCTTCTTAATAGCTAAAATTTTTGTTCTCATACTACTATTCCAAGATACCGAGTGGTTGGAGGATTTTAAGGATTGAAGTCCGAAATTTTATGTTAAATGCACTTATAGAGTGTTAATTTATCTGTAACAGAATTTCCGAAAATCTAGTTAACGGAATGTATTCAGATAAATATATTATTCCCTTTTCGTCTGAAACCCTATCATAGATGGTCCATCAATTCAATTCAAATTATTTTCTAAGTTCATGGAAGAAGTTTCATTTGCGAAATGATTTCTATTATTATTTTTTTAAAATTTTACCACTATTTAATAAAAATCCAAAAAGAGTTATGATAAATCAGGAAAAATTCTAAACTACGAATAAGAATCTTTGATTTATGGAAATAAGAACCAATATTATTTCGACACCCAAAAGTAATATCCTACATACCTTAGGGGTGCCAACAAAAGCTAATACAACACTTATCTTTCTCCATGTCCTTCCGTATGCGCTTCGTGTGCCATTGGTGTTTTGCTCTCATCTTTTTCTTTGTTGGACGGTTCGAATGGACTTTGCCGTTCTTTTCCCAACTAAAATAAAAAAGGACATCTCATATCGAGATGTCGATTTCTTTTCTGCCCCCAATGAGATAGGGATTTGTAACCCCCTATTTAGACTTTTAGATCCTTCATTCTTCTTTTGTTTTGTATAATCAATTAATATTTTTAAATCCATGTGCATCTCAAAGACTTGACTATTCTTCTTTGAAAATATGTCTATTCTTCATTTTTTTTTCTATCCTCATCATATCATTTATCTTCTTGGTCATTCTCTTAGTCAACTTAACGATTTGGTCAATCTGTTGTTTTTATTAGCAACATTTGTTTGTTAGTTTATACAAATCCTATTCTTTGTTGTTAGCTTGGACTTTGTTATCATCAACCCTGTCTTATTGCATGCCATCTTCTCATTTTTCTCTTACGTTTGGATTTAGTCAAAACCTTACAATTCCTGTTATCGTGAGTTTTCTCGTTTAAGCTAGCAAAATTCTTCTCAATTATTGAGACTCAATAATATTAGGTTTGATAACATATACTAAGTTACCGCTCTGACTTAGAAAATGGAGACAAAATAATACTCAAAACTATCAACTTTTGAGAGTTAATATT
Source organism: Zanthoxylum bungeanum (assembly GCA_019454045.1). Taxonomy (NCBI): domain Eukaryota; kingdom Viridiplantae; phylum Streptophyta; class Magnoliopsida; order Sapindales; family Rutaceae; genus Zanthoxylum; species Zanthoxylum bungeanum. The sequence continues at coordinate 103,915 of SKCR01029743.1, forward strand.
TTTAAATAAAAAATCCAAATTATGTAATTTTAAATATTATTTTGTCACTGTTTTATCACAGTTGTGTATAAATATCATTATTCATTTTTTAAATTAATTATACGTTTCGGAAATCGTTAGACCGTAAGAGACTGTGACATTATTATTTTCCTCCAATGATACGTGTCATTATTTTATTGACTCTAGGCAATACTTGAGAAAAAAACACAAAATTAACTAGGTGCTATCTCAAAAACACGTCCTATACGTTTGAAATATTACAAACTAGCTTCGAGCTCGGACATTTGATTTTACATCATAAAAACCATATTAAGTAAATATCCCAAGATATCACTACAAGTTGCTATACATCAATTTAGTTGCTAAGACAATACAAGAAACTTAAAAACAGAATACAAATGGAAATTGAAGCTTATATCTCTCTCCCTACAAAACCAAATAATCGAGTTCAATTTTTACAGTATTTTATAGCAACCAAACTGAGAAGAAACCAAATGATTATAAGAATAAAGAGATCGAGAGAAAATATATCCTTGATAAGATTACAGCATCTTGCCACAGCCTAAATGGTAAAAGAAATAGTCATATCAATAAAACAATTGTAAACTTGAATCAACAATGAGAGGGTAAAATAAATACTACCAATTATTTATATTAAGAGAAAATATTGTATTAAAAAACAAACATTGATCAATTAAACTGGAAAGTTGTGGAATTGTCTAAGCCATTTGAAATCCCATCCATGAACAGACTGCATAACATGGCTAAGGTAAGAGTTTGTTTTATAATCTTTTGAACCAACAACAGCCCATATCAGTCCTTTGACCTCCTGACACCTCCTCCCATGGGATCTCCAACAACTTACTTACCTGTCTTACCAAATCAATTGAAGAAAATGGAGGCCGAAAAATAACTCATTGTAATCAATATTTTTTTTCAAATTACGTTAATATATATATATATATGTTGGTAAAATTTAGTATTATCAAACAGTAATAAAACTTGCAAACAAACAGATCAAAACAGCAAAAGTAGATCTAGATGCATGAAACCCTAAAACCAGAAAATCTTCAAACAAACCAGAAAATGGAGAATACAGAGTTGTCCAAGTCGAGATGATCTCTGTCCTTAAGAACTTATTGGCTCCGTCACATGTGCTTTACGGATTCGTTTTGCCAACGTTCTCCCAGGATTACTTGGATTCTTCTTGTTCAAGGTGCACTCCTTAACAAGTATGCGAACTTGGAATCAATGGTGAATCTCTCTCAAAACAAGGAAAACATAAATGCCTTTAAAGTTGGTGTCTTTCTGAATATGTCTTTTTCTATATGTCTAATATTGGAATTAAAGCCTTCTTATATAAGGCATGGAGGGGTGCCAATAGGGCACCCCTTGGGGTGGGTTGCAACCCTCCAAGGATTGCAACCTCCCATACACCCCTAGGGAATTCCAATAACATACATATCCATATACATCTCATATTTAATGAATTTTGAGGAATTTACAACAATCCCCCACAATTCTTCAAATATTCATACAGGCATGTGAGAGAGATACCGTGAGCTAAAGCTGCATCGAAATAGGTAGCTTTCGCCTTGAACCTTTCCTAGTGAATGACAATCGGATTTACTTGGCAAACCAGTGACCCATAGTCTTGAACTGTTCTGCCGTTGGTGTAACCAAGACAATTGCCAACACACAGCTTTAATTCGACCATTTTCCCGTTCTACGGTTGTGTTCATTTTGGCTCTGAACAACGGTCCTGGATTCATCAAGCACTTTAGGGTAACCCGCCTTTAAAGGTTCCCATGGAAGCGGCCTCACTTCTTACTTGAAATAGGTGATCTACTATGAAGAGGTAATCTGTCTTACCCCCATTAGGACTCATCTCCTAATATAGTGATCATTAAAAGCCTTAGCTTATCCTAACCAATGACAGACAGCACTCAGCGTCATTATCGGAATTGGAAAGAGTACGAAACTCTCTTCAGTGCTTGTTTTGAATTGCACAAAGTTTCTGTTGTCCCTTTTGAACCTAGATCTTAGGATCTCCAGTCAGCTAGGTTGGGTTTCCACAGTGACAATTCTTAGATTATAGGCTTCAAGCCCATTCCCCTCGATGACTTCTCAACTTGCTCTCGAGGAAAACCTTTAGTTAGTGGATCCGCTAGGTTTTCCTTCGACTCAACATAATCGATCGATATTATGCTACTTGAGAGCAGTTGACCTATGGTATTATGTCTCCGACATATGTGTCGAGACTTACCAATTATACATTGTATTTTGGGCTCTCTCAATAGCCGATTGGCTTTCACAATGTATGCTAATCGTTGGCACCGGTTTGGCCCAACTAGGAATATCCTCCAGGAAGTTTCAAAGCCATTCCGCTTCTTCCGCTATTTTGTCTAACGCTATGAACTCTGATTCCATAGTAGACCAGGCAATATATGTTTGCCCCGAGGATTTCCATGACACGGCTGCATTACCAAGTGTGAAAACAAATCCAACCGTAGATTTGGAATCCACTATATCAGATATCCACATCGCTGTATCCCTCTAGAACAGCAGGATATCTCTCGTAATGTAGCCCATATTTTGAAGTTTCTTATACCTCAAAACACTTACTATGGCTTTTCCAATGGTTATGTCCTGGATTGCTAGTATATCTGCTAAGCCTATTCACAGCTTGAGCGATATCAGTTCGTGTGCAATTCGTGAGATACATCAGACTTCCGATGATCTTTGAATACTCTAATTGCGATATGCTTAAACCAGTATTCTTTGATAGAGGAAGAGTTAGGTTAGCTACTCCCAAATCTTTCATATCAAATTTGCTGGTTAACACTTCTTGGTAAACTGAATCAACTCATGATTATTACCAATTATCAGCATATCGTCTACATAGAGACATACAATGACATATCATTTTTGAGTTGATTTGGTGTATATACACTTATCACACTCATCGGTTTTAAACCCACTTGACAACATCTTTTTGTCAATGTTCTCATGTCATTGTCTAGGTGCTTGTTTTAATCCGTACAAGAATTTTACAAGTTTGCACACCTTCTGTTCTTTTCCAGGAACATTAAACCCTTCTGGTTGTTCCATGTAAGTCTCTTCATCCAATTCACCATTCAAGAATGACGTCTTTACATCTTTTGATGTATTTCAAGACCAAATATAGCTGCTATAGCTATAAGCATTCTACTAATGTGATACGAATCACTGGTGGATAGGTGTCAAAGTAAACAAGGCCTCTTTCTGTCTATAATCTTTTATGACAAACCTCGCCTTGTACTTATCTATTGATCCATCCATTTTCATCTTTCCAATTGTAGCCCAGTGGCTTACAACCTGGAGGAAGATCAACCAACTCCCAAGTATGGTTCTGTAGGATTGAATCAATCTCACTGATAATCGCCTCTTTCCACAGAGGTGCCTCCAAAGAAGACATGTGCTTCTTTATAGCTTCGAGGCTCATTTTCTAACAAATATGTCAGAAAATCGGATCTGACTCTTGGTCAACATGATCACTGTCCTTGACAGTATCAACAGCTCTTTTGAGAGACTCTCTTCTTTGTCTTTCCTTACAAGGAAATGTCTCTTCAAAAATATTGCATTCCTTGACTCAATCATCACATTCAGATTGATGTCAGGAATCTCATACTTGTGTACCAAGAATCGATACGCACTACTGTTGCAAGCATATCCGAAGAATATACAGTCAACAGTTTTGGGTCCTATTCCACCTTCTTAGGTTTAGGAGCCATCACCTTGGCAATTGGCAAGACACCCCCACATTTTCAGATATTTGTAGGAAGGTACATAACCTTTCCACAACTCATATGGTGTCTTGTCCAATCTTCTGTGAGGAAGCTTGTTCAGAACGTAGTTCGCGGAAAGCAGGGCTTTCCCCCACAAGTTCTGAGGTAAACCAGAACTAGTCAACATGGCATTCATCATTTCCTTCAACGTTCGGTCTTTGCACTCAGCAATCCCATTTTGTTGAGGAGAATACGGAGCAATGGTTTCGTGAATAATTCCGTGCACAGAACAATATTCACCGAATGATGAAACGTATTCACCACTTCTATCACTCCTGATTCTTTTGATTTCCTTGCCAAGTTGATTTGCAACTTCGTTCTCAGTGTATAAAGCTCTCAATAGCTTCAGCTATGCTCCTCAGCAAATACACTTAACTGAATCTTGTGCTTTCATCGATAAAAGTGACAAAGTACTTTTTACCGCCTCTTGTTTGCACAAAATTCATGTCACATACGTCAATGTGTACAAGTTCCAAGGGTTCAGAACTTCGTTCTATGATGTTCTATGTATTTTTGCTTCAACACATGCCTCACACTCATGTTGGCTATCAATGCAAATTTAGGTATAAGGTCCATGTTAATTAATGTATCATAATTAACATGTCCTAACCTCCCATGCCATACATTTTGTGACTCAATAATATAAGCAGAAGTTTCAGCTTTATTAATAGCACAATTGACAGTCATTGAAAAGACCCTCAGCGAGGTATCATTTTCCTACATAGACATCATTTCTGGTCAATATAATCTTGTCAGAAACAAATACAAACCCGAGACCGAGTTCTTCCGAATATCTGGAACATGCAAACATTATTATATGTAAGCTCCGTTCCGGATATCATTTTCAGAACTACTGTGCCTTGTCCAACCACTCTAGAGGTAGACGAGTTTCCCATTGTCAGATGATCGCCGCCATCGACCTTTCTGATACGAGGAAAACATCTTGCTATCAGCACAGATATGACGAGTAGCCCCAGAGTCTACCCATCATTCTCTCGGATTCCCAACCAAGTTGGCCTCAGTTACCACTGTTGAGAGATTCATTTCTGAAATCTCATCAGTTAACTGCTTATCTTCAGTGACATAAGCCTCATATATCCTGCCATTGTCCTGAGATATCTTGTTTCTGCAGTCCTTTGTCATATGACCGCTCTTTTCACAGTTGTAGCACTTCCCATTGAACTTCTTGTTCGCTTGGGAAGAATCAGCTTCACTGTTCTTTCTTTTCTTGCTACCATTTACATCCTCAAAGATGTTGGCCTTAGACTCCATAGTCTTGTAGCTGGCCTTTCCGGACATCATGTTGTCCTGTTCGATTCTCAATCGAACTCCAAGGTCTTCAAGGCTCATCTCTTTTTCTTTCTGTGTTACAGATAGCTCCTGAAATCCTTCCATGATGGAGGCAACTTTTCAATTATGGTGGCAACTTGAAACGTCTCACAGAGTTTCATTCCTTCACCCAGTATTTCATGAATGATCTATTGTTGTTCACCCAACTGAGACATCACTGTCCTTGAAACTACCATCTTGTAGTCCAGGAACCTACCCACGACAAATTTCTTTTGTCCGGCATCTTCAGTTTTATACTTCTTCTCGAGAGATTCCCAGAGAATCTTCGCAGAAGTCATGCCTTGGTACACATTGTACAGGGTATTGTCAAGACCACCCAACAAGGTAGTTCTTGCATAAGAAGTCTCCAGACATCCAAGTCTGTTCTCGCTCTTCCTTGGCCAATTCAGATTCTCCCTCCACAGGACCCGGAAGATCTTTGAGGAATTTAGCCAACTGGAGAGTTGTCAGGTAGAACAGCATTTTGCTCTGCCACTGTTTGAAATTTGCCTACCAAATTTCTCCGAATTTTCTCCGTGAGAGACCGGTATTCTTTGATATTTCCGCTAGCCATTTGTAGCTGGAAATTCAACAGGGTTCAATCAGTCTACGAAAGACGAATTGCACAACGATCAACGAATGATCTTGTTCAAAGTGATGTACTAGGTAGTCACTGTTGTTCTAACGACGAAAGTTCCAATAAACACAAGTCATTGAATTTTAACTAAAGATTCTTAAGGAAAATTGAACGAACGAATATTCTTCAAACACCTTTTCCAATAGGATCTTTTAGCAATTCACAACCAGATTTACACTCTTCCAATAGCACAATTATTACGATAAGTGTAGATATATAAATGTCAATCAAGATTGGATGGAATTACTTGTGCAAAATTACACTTTAAATTCTCAACCAATTATGCAACAACCAATCAATTTCAACTTTATCACTATGTGTATGCTTGTGATAATTGAACAACCTAATAATAACTTGAATCTATACTACCAAGATTAATGTGTTAACAGTATATGACTAACCAAGTTAATATTATTAAAGTTTGCAGTTTCTAAGAATTACAGGACTATTTCGTTAGTGTCACGTTCGTATCTACGTTCGAACGAGACTGTCCAGTGTGTGTGCGTTCGTGTTGCGTTTGATAACGCGTTCGAACGAAGTGTTTCCAGAGAGTTCACGTTCGAGTAGCGTTTGATAACGCGTTCGAACGGAATGATTCCAGAGAGTTCACGTTCGTATAGCGTTCGTGAACGCGTTCGAACGGAATGATTCCAGAGAGTTTGCGTTCGAGTTGCGTTTAGGACGCGTTCGAACGTTCTAAGGCAGAAGGCTTGCGTTCGAGGTGCGTTTGAAGACGCGTTCGAACGTTCTTACGAGAATTCAAATTTTTAGCCTTCGCGTGCGTTGGGCGTTCGAACGCCCTACGGGTTTTTCATGCACAGATCGTATTTTCCAGAAAATATTCAAACCCTAACATGCAAATTACTATCTAATAACACGATACAATAAGTTCTTAAGATTGTTGGTAAAATTTAGTGTCATCAAACAGTAATAAACTTGCAAACAAACAGATCAAAACAGCAAAAGTAGATCTAGATGCATGAAACCCTAAAACCAGAAAATCTTCAAACAAACCAGAAAATGAGAATACAGAGTTGTCCAAGTCGAGATGATCTCTGTCCTTAAGAACTTATTGGCTCCGTCACAGGTGCTTTACGATCGGATTCGTTTTGCCAACGTTCTCCCAGGATTACTTGGATTCTTCTTGTTCAAGGTGCACTCCTTAACAAGTATGCGAACTTGGAATCAATGGTGAATCTCTCTCAAAACAAGGAAAACATAAATGCCTTTAAAGTTGGTGTCTTTCTGATATGTCTTTTTCTATATGTCTAATATTGGAATTAAAGCCTTCTTATATAAGGCATGGAGGGGTGCCAATAGGGCACCCCTTGGGGTGGGTTGCAACCCTCCAAGGATTGCAACCTCCCATACACCCCTAGGGAATTCCAATAACATACATATCCATATACATCTCATATTTAATGAATTTTGAGGAATTTACAACAATATATATATTTTCTCTCTCTCTATTACATTCCATTAATCCAAACAATGACTCTTGACATTGTATAATATTATATTGTATCTCATTCCATCAATACAAATATAATTTAAAATTTCAGCTGGAAATTAATATACGATTAACAAATTCGATGGAAATTAATATATTTTAAAAAAATTCGGAGTTAACTAAGCTAAATTTTAATCATTCCCTTGTATATATATACGTAAAGTGGCCTACAGTATTTTGTAGAATCGATTATCACGTGTCTATGCTGCTGAGAAATAATAATAATAATATAACAACCGCCAACCAACTTTTAATTAGTAGTGTAGTTTACTAGTCTTGGTCGTCTGAGTACAGGCAGACCTGATATTCTTCGGGTTTAAAGTTGTTGATAGTGGTTTTTTATTCTGAAAAAAGTTTAAATTAATATCGAGGTGGGGCGGAATGAATATTGTATTTGGCTAAAAATGGATAATGAAGTCCCAGGGGCCTGGAGACATAGGCGGAGTTTGATAGAAGGACCCGACCCTTTTGTACATAGGAGTTTACCCAAAGGGCATAGCATGTTAGGACTTAAGTGAGTTATCATACCGACCCGACCTAGTGAAAGAATGATGGAATTGTGGTTATCAGATAATTTGTTGAACCCGACCTGATGACGTCCATGCATACCGATCCGACCTGGTTGAGAAAGCTAGAGGGAGCTTTGATAAGTATCATCTTTCTCGGTATACCAACCCGAGGAATGAAAGAAGACTCCTAGCTATTCATAGGACGGAACAGTGCCAGAGCAGTTGAGTCATAGGTTGTCGTATCAACAAAGTGTGTGACAGTGGGTAAGAGACTGTAATGATGAGTTTCTGCTTACAGGGGTGACCCTGTGGCAGTACAGTTGTTTGTTGTGTGGTTGGGAAAATCAGCATGGGGGCGATGATGGCCTGGTGCGACAACTGACATCAAGGGTTGGTAGAACAATAGATTTGAGAGTCTATATAAAGGGGTTGAAGTCTCAAATTCAAAGGTTAGCAAATTTTGCATCTCATCATTTAAGAGAGAAGTTGAGAGTTAGTGATAGAGAAAGAAAGAAAGAAGGTCAGCACCCGACCAATTGAGAGATTTATATTGGGCTTGTTGTAAGACCCAATGTGTTTATTTTTATAATCTTATAATTCTCCTCCACTTGTAGCTCGGGTCAGTCTTAATCACGATTGTGAATAAAATACACTCACTTTCTCCTGTGGACGTAGGTTGGAGTCACTCTCCACTGAATCACGTAAATTCTTGTCTATGTGTTTTTCTTGTCTGCTTGCTAAATTTACTTTTGGTTCCCTATTTACCAAACAAATTCACTGATGAGAGAGGTTTATTCGAAGGTTTAATTGCCCATATTGTCATCGAACGAAAACAACCTTCAACAAAATAAAATTTATATTTTGAAATTTTTGATCATAAAATAATATTATAATCTAAAAATTTTCAGATTTTTATCCATTAATTTATTGAGAACTCTAATAAAAAAATATTTTAAAACCACATACGGATGTCTCACACGTCCCTGCCCGAGCATGTGATATTTATTATAGATCACCAAATTCTATTATTCGAGGGGAACAAGTTGCATTAATTTTCTAAGTAACAACCAACAATTACATGCAATGTGATTCATGCATGCTGCTCGCCGTACTTGCATAACAGTAATATATGGGAACCGGTCTTATCATTCAGTAGACTTGACCCGAAAAAACAAATGATTTATCCAAGCTGTTCACAACGTACGTTAATTATGAGTGTTTAATTCTTAAGCATATTTGGGTGCTAAACTGTTACACACACTGTTTATTTTTAAAAATAAAAGAAAGAACAAGCAATTTGCTAACTCGTCTCTTGAGACGTGACTTGATGGTGTAGGATTTAAGATCCGACATTCAGGTCCTGAATTTGAATTCAAGTGATATGTTTCTTGTAAGGACCTGGGATAATCGGGGATTTCACTTACTTCGTTTAAGTCCGAATCGAGTGGTTTGACGACAGAATTTCAAACTTTTTCAAAAAAAAAAAAAAAATTTGCCAACTCTTCGAGGGGTTAGCACCTCCCACAACTCAATACTGAGTGAATAAACTCTTCCGTGCTTTAGTCATGAGAAATATAGTTTAAAGACTAGTGCACTACAATTGTCTTGAGCAAAACTAGGACTAATTAGGTAGAAAAATCAGCAAAATCAAATATCAACTTTGGCTAACAACTTGGACTGTTTCAGAACAGCTCTTAAACGGAAATAAAAAAGGCCTGTAACAGTCCTACCCTCTTAAGAAACGTCATTGCCCTATGTTAGTTCAATGAGTGTTGGCAACGTCCGTAACAAAACAAGTTCAATTGAATTATAATGAGTCTTGAAGATCTCGGAGCAATTGGACAACATCAGATAGAGATATCATATCAATATTCACTCTTTTGGTGATGGAATTGGTGCTTGGAGTGCCAATCCGATTTGTACATTTTATTACTTATTAATAAAATAACTACATTTTTCATTTCATACCTTTTAATGGTATTGTCATTATGCGTATTAGATTGATGTATATGCTAAGAATGACATCGACCTTATAATAGTTTTGACACTGAGTGTAAACTATTCTTAAAGTAAATATTTCTAGTCGTTGGTTTTGGAATACGGTCGAATTCCTATAACCTAGAAGACTAGCACATGTCGTATATTGGAATTGGAGTTCCAATAATTTAACCTGATGTACCATGAGTTTTGGAAACTCGTATAGACATGTGGGTATTCGTCGAAGCGAATACTGAATGACTCACAGGCGATTCCTAATAGTTGGATGTACATACCACCGTCAATAGGAATCTCCTCGAGTCGAGTAGCATATGTAATCCTTTGACTATAGGATATCATTGATTTTGTGTGAGATCCTCCACACTTAGATGCTATGTATGTCAGAAACCTTTCATGGTCTGGCCTCTAGATGTTCGTTGGGTGTGGACCAATGCACTCAGTAATCAAGTGCGAAGCAAGATAGGATCCGTGTGAGTAAAGTCATGATTCTTAAATCTTTGGCCAAATTCGATCACCTAGGGTGGATCGCATCAATTATGAAGAATCGTGGACATGCCGACATGAGATGTGCATCTCGGAAACTTGACGGCATATTCTATGTTTCATAAGCACAACTCGGATAGCCTACGACAGAGGAATTGTTAAACATACGTGATGACCCGACTTGTATAGTTCAGAAAGGCCGTTCGTGTTCTTCGCGAATTCAGAGGTGGCCGAATTGCATACATATTAGCTAGGCTTATATGACGAACGTGTCTGAACTTAGAGAGTCCCAATATGAAGTGTACTCATTGAGCACTTGGGTAGCCGATTATTTTTGATAAAAGATAATATTCGATATTATAATTATCAACTAAAATAATCAAGTATTATTGGATAACATTGATTATTTACTTTGACATAATTGAATTAATTTGATTAATTCAATAATTACAGAAGGGCTTAATTATAAAATCATAATTATCTCTACCATTTGAGGATATTATGGTAATTGTAGGTATGTAATAATATGTGATTTTGGCTTGATTTAATTGGATTAAATCAAGGTGGCAAATATTTAACTAATCCATTTCCTAATCATTGGCTTGATTTAATTGGATTAAATTAAAGTGAGAGAAAATGGAGATTAGTCACACCTAATTATACACATTTGGACAAATAAGATTAAGCCCACTTAAAAATTGATTACATCTTTTATTAATTAAAAATTGCCTAAGTTTTGCTATAAATAACAAGCTTTGGGAAGGTCTTAATTACAAGAAAAGCATAAGCAAATTCTTAAAGAGACTAGCCTAAGTTAGAGAAGTGTTTAGAGAAGTTTGTGAGGTCTCTACAACATTTCATCTAGGAGAAATCAAGATTGGATCTTGAAGTGAAGCTTGGAAGCATTGGAAACAAGATTGGATCTTGAAGTCAAGCTTGTACACCTTGGAGGTTCTCCAACAATTTCAACAAATGAGAGGTAGATTGGATCTTGCATCAAGCTTACTAGGTAAAGTTTGATCGTCTCCTAAGCTATGTTTATTTATGTATTAGATGCATGATCACATAACTTGATGTTGAATAAGACTAATAAATTGTGTTATGATACTTTAGAATTATAAACACAAAATGCTTATAATTTAGGTCAAAGATGTTCATGTTGGACATTGAACAATTAATAAGAGTTTGGAACTCTAGATTAAAGATTAGAGCTATGGCTATCATTCTAGATTCACTTGACCACCTTTAGGTGAACTAGAATTGTTCATGAGACATTTCTAATTGAAATTCTAAAATGGTTTATGTATTGGATTCAAAATTTACGTAAATACGTATTTAGAATAAATTTATGCTTTTGGAAAAATATTTGATATTTTAAAAAACTTGATTTTTATTCTATAACATTTGTTGATGTTGATTTTGAAATTAAAAATTAATTTTGGGAGTTTTTGAAGTGTTTAGGGAAGACCGAAAGTAATTAGGGTAAAATACCATAATTGCTTCAGCTCACTAGAAAGCGAGCTGAAGCATTTGAAAAAGAAAACAAAAAAAATGTTCAGCGTAGTGCGCGCTACAGTGTCCGCGCACTGTGCACACGCGCACTGTAGCGCGCGCGTACGCGCACTACACATATGAATTTTATTTTGCTTAGTTTTTTTGTTTCCGGACTTCGATTCAGCCCTACTTTTTTCCTATACAATCGTAATGGAATATAGTATTTCACTAAATGATTTAAAATTACACCCATATTTGATATCCATGGGTTAGACCCATTTCTGCTGCGGGTGGCACCGATTCGACCCTAGGGGTTCCACAACTGTCCCAACATTTGGATATTTCAGAATATTTAGAGATCCAATTGACATGAGGCCAGTTTCATTGGAAAGTAGACTCGAAGACGATTGCGTACATATAAAGAACACATGCTTTGGCCAAGGGAAAATAAAATTATAAGTGTTTTAAATTACACCTAAAAATCAGTCTACGACCCTTTGTTCAAGTTGCATTCGTCTGAGAGTTTGAACGTCCGGAGGAAGAAAATTTATGTTTGAGGTGCGTTCAAACGTCCGTGCATAAGTGGGTTATTTTGGATGCATTTTAAAGTCAAATTAGTACTAGGAAACCCTTATCTTTGCCCTAGCTATATAAACAAACATTGAGTCACTTTCACAAGGGTTGAACACATATTATTCAGAGCCTACAAACGTATTGTTTCAACCTTCTTGACAATCCACCTTGAAGACTTTGTTGTTTACGTGTCTTCTATATTTTTGGTTAGATTCTTCTGTGATTGACCATCAATACAAACAAAACCTAACCCAATTTCCTAAACCTTCAGAGTTCTCAAGGAGGAAGATTGGTAGTCGAAGTTCCGGTGTTGCGCGCTTGCAGAGTGATTCGCTTAGAGACTTCAGAGGTTTTGAAGAAGGCTGTTTGGTACGGGCTCAAAGAGTTCTTTGTGTTATTGCAGTCTAGAGGTATTAGAGTCGGCGGAGTTGCTGCCATATATCTTATACCATCATTATAAGTCTTTCGCGTTATAGTGGATTTTGGCTGATAGCCTAGATACCTTAAGTGGTTTTTTACTCGCCTGAGTTTTCCACTTCGTTAACAAAATTACTGGTGTTGATTTTATTTCCTACTAGTGTTTATTTTCTGAGTTATAATTACATTATTCATAATTGTTAGATTAAGGGTGGCTGATTATTTTATTTATCCATAGTAACAATAATTACGAGTTGTCTTAGTTTATTGTGATTTATTCCGCATAGAGTCAAAACCTTAGGACAAATTCGAATTTTCAATTGTATCAGAGGCTGACCTCATTACTTGACCGATGTAGCTATGGAGAGAAGTCAACCCCTAAATTATCCCATATTCTTTGATGAGACATAGTACTTACATTGGAAGGTTCGCATGAGAGCGTTCCTTAAGTCCTTAGATGAGAGGGTATAGATGTCAGTAGAGTACGGGTGGAAACCTCCCATGGTTATATTTGATGAGGTCTCATCCCTTAAAGATAAAATGACCTGGACTAAGGAAGAATTTGACGCTAGCAATAGGAACAACAAAATAATTAATGTCATTCATGCTGCTGTTTACTCCGCTGAGTTTAGGAGAATCTCAATGTGCGAGATAGCCAAGGATACATAGGGCATCCTTCAGACTGTACATGAGGGCACATTATCTGTTAAAAATAAAAGATTTCAAGAACTTGTCACTAGATTTGAGGTCGCTAGGATGAAGGATAATGAGACATTTGCTGAGTTCTACACTAAGATTAACGATATAGTTAACTCTAGTTTCAACATAGGCGAGACTATTCCTACAAATAGGATAGTTACGAAAATCTTTAGGTCACTGTCTGACCAGTTTTTACCAAAGATCACAGCCATCGAGGAAAGTAATGACCTAGATCACTTTAAAATAGAGAACCTTGTAGGAAAACTGCATATGTATGAGAAAAAACTTCATGGATATAGAAAGCCTAAAACCATAGTGATGAGGATCGTAAAATAAGTTCGTCATGATCCATCAAGTGATGATAATGATATTACCCTTACGGATTCTGATTTGGTCATGTTTTCTAAAAGGTTTAATAAATTTCTTAAGATGTAGAAAAGTGGTCGTAGCACTGATAGGGATGGAGAGGACAATTCCAAATAGAGTAGGCTTAGTAGAAGGGAGTCTAGAGAGGATAAGGATAACAAACCTAACGCTATTCAATGCCATGAATGTGAAGAGTATGTGCATATTAGATATGAGTGTCCCACATACTTAAAGTCTAAAGACAAGAAAGTCATGGCAACTTCACTTAATGATTTAGAAGGTAGCTATACTTTTGATGAGTCTCATAAGGAGAAAACCAATTCCATTGCTTTTACTGCTAGTGTGGTCAGTGAGAGAGTGGATAATGTTAGTAATGAAGATGATAGATATAAATTCTATCACGATGAGTTTGTCGATGATGATAGTCTTCAGGTAGGATATACTGAATTGCTTAATGAGAGTCTAGCTATCAAGAAGACTAATATTGAGGTCAATAAGAGGCTGAAAGAAGTGAAGCTAGATAAAAATGAAGCTCAAGCTAAGTTTGAGCAAAACCTTTTGAATATTGACGACCTTGAGAAGAGGAATAAAAGACTAATTGATAGAGTCAAATTCTTAGAACCATAACTTAAAAATACTAGAACCCAGATATCTGTATTTTCTAGTGGGACTGAGAAACCAGATCGCGTGTTAGGGATTAACGTTGTGTCTAATTGTGATAAAGCGTTATTGTCTAAAGCTGTATCTATCCCTCCTAAACGTGACTTAGGTAAGAAACATATTGATTGTAGTAATGTGATTTCCCATGTTGTTCATCGTGCTATGTCCCAACCTCAATCTACATGTATGATGGGTAAACCTCACTCTCGTCCGAGGTTTGTGCATGTATGCCATCACTGTGACAAGACATGACATATTAGGCCTAAGTGCTTCATGTTTCACAAACAAAAAAAAGTCATAAGATTATTTCAACTAGATTTGATTCTTCAAATATAGTGTTTCACGTTTCTGCACTAGCTAAACATACTCAACAAATTAGTGAGAAACTTGCACTGCTAACTAGGAGTCCTCAAGTGGAGACTCATAAGAGAGTTTGGGTAAGGAATCAAGATGACTTTCCGTCAACTTCTGAATGTCTGACCTTAGCAGTCATGATGAGAGTGCACTTCAGTATAACTCTTCTTAGTTATTGCATTCATTTTTCCCATTGCATGTGTGTGCGTGTGTTTTATGTTTTTACACGACTGTATGTTTTTATTTTCTTTGCATATGGGTGTGTGTGTTTATTTTATTTTTGTTATATGTCCCTTGGTATATAGGATGGAAACTCGGACATAAATTTCATAGTCGATTTCGAATGGACGGTAGTATGATCTGCATATGGGAATACAACTCAACGTATCATTGGATAATGACAAGCCATATTGTGTCTTTTACTGTTTTTGTGATAAAAAATACAAAAAAAAATATAAAATGAAAAAGACCAAAAATATTTTATGGCTTGATAGAGCATGAAAAACTTGTTGCATGTGATCTTGGAATGTAGGATATATGGTTATGCATGTATAATATGCTTTTATTTTTATTGATGCTCTATGTGCATGAGTGTGCGTGATAAAAACCCTTGGTATATCTTGTGCTTGCATTTCATATACATATTTGTTTATGTTGTCGAGGCTTGATCGCATGTATGAGTTTTTGGACTGACAGTCTGATCTCTATCATACCTAGTTGTGACCTTTGACTGGATGAGACTAATATTCATAGTTATGATATCCCCTTGTAAAAAAAATATAATAAAAATAACAGTTTACATGTGTCTCAAATGCAAAATAGCCAATGAGCCAAATTCAAAAGATAAGGGAAAAACCCTTCACTCAAAACAGTTTATTTAAGAGCTCATATTTAGAGGGAGAATATTATAGCATTCAACCAATGTTGCTTATTTTCAGGTCCTAGTAGTGCTGGGTCTGAATACCTTTTTTGTGGACTTGTTATGTCAATAGATGGGATTTCTTTAGTTGTGTCCCACTCATAAAATAAGGTTTTTAATCATTGATTCATTGGCACTAATTTTTAACACAAGTGCTTGCTATGCTTTGATATTTATGTCATATGTATGCGTGTAGTATTTACCATGACTAAAATGATGTATATTATTTCATGTCATAAACAGTTGAGTACTGACTGGTTATCATTATTTCATGTCATGCAAATTATTATTTTTACTCATGTCATTTCATATTGTTTTTCTTTGTTGTATATTTTTGAGTTTTTACTTCCCGTATGTTGTTTTGCTAACTGAGTAAGGTTGTTAGTGAATGAGAGTAAGTTAAGTGTGCATATTCTCTTGCATGTGATGTTTAACATGGTACCTTTACCCATTGTCATTTCGTGACAAAAATGGATAGTAGTAAATATGTAAGTATTTCCATTTTTTTGGTATCTCTTTTTATTGGTAGTATGATATCTACCCATGCATGATATTTATTTTTTATTTGCATCTGTTCTTTATATTCCATGTGTTTTTCATGGTATATTGTTGTTTGTGGATGTTTTAGGTGAGTAGATTAGTGGTTGGGATGACATCGATTTCAAGACTACTTGGTTAGGCATTAGATCGAGTCATATTGTAATAAGTCACTATCTTGATGGTTGGCAGTTGGCTATTTTCTTTTTGGGTCTTTTACCGTAGTCTTAGTATTATGTAGTATTTTTTCACGGAATACCAAAGGGGGAGATTGTTAGTTCCATGTGTGTTGGCAACGTCCGTAACAAAATAAGTTCAATTGAGTTGTAATGAGTCTTAAAGATCTCGGAGCAATTGGACAAGTATTTGGACAACATCAGATAGAGATATCAGAGCAATATTTACTTTTTTGGATATTCCATAATATTTAAAGCTCCAATTGATATGAGGCCAGTTTCATTGGAAAGTAGTCTCGAATTCGATCGCGTACATATAAATAACGCATGTTTTGGCCAAGAGACGAGAAAGTTATAAGAATTTTAAGTTACACATAAAAATCAATACGTGACCTGCGTTCGAGTTACGTTCGTCTGAGCGTTCGAATGTCCGTGCGTAAGTGGATTATTTTGGAATTATTTTTAAGCCAAATTAGCACTATGAAACCCTTATCTTTACCTTACTTATATAAACAAACATTTAGTCACTTTCATAAAGGTTGAAAACATATTATTTAGAGCCTAAAAATGTTTTGTTTCAACCTTCTTGACAATCCACCTTGAAGACTTTGTTGTTTACATGTCTTCTCTGTTTCTACTTAATCACGAGTAGCTAATTTCATTCTGTTGGGGTAAAGTGTGAAGCTCCTAATATGAGAATATAGATTAATCTTATTATAATATATGAATTGTAATCTAAAGATTAATATTTAATTTAAATCTGGATTAATTATTAACAAACTTTTTTACCACCTATATGGTTGGTTTTATTTATTTGGTATAATTGAATACCTAATTGGACTTGTTATAGATAGATTTTATCACTGCCTTTATGGCTGGTTTATATATTTTAATATAATTAATTCCTGAAATAAATCAGTTGGGTAATAATGACAATTTATATATTATAACAAGTAAGATTTCTCTAAATTTTAAATATTAAAAGTAGATCCCATTGCCCCAATATTCTATTTTATTGTTGCAGTTCAATTTAAAATTGTCAATCACCTCAAATAATTCATTCATTTTATTTTCACTCGAATTAATATTTTATTTTACTTAATCTATTCCATGTGGATCGACTCCGGACTTACCGGGTTATTTTATTACTTCGACACTCTTATACTTGGGAGTAAAGAATCACTTTGTGAGTGTGTCAAGTTTTTGGCACCGTTGTTGGGGAATATAATTTAGTAAAATAATAATTTAACATCATTGTATTTTTTCTTTTCTTTTCTTTTCATTTTTATTTTATTATTTTTATTTTGTATTTCCTTTTTTCTTTATTTTATGCATCTCATTTTTCTTCTTCTTTGCATTTGTGTAGATCCAAGATGTCCTGATTGATCCTAAATGAATCATGAATCCAAACATCCCACATACAGACAAACCTTGTACTTGATTCTTCAAGGTAACATGAGACAGAAAACTCAATTAAAATGGAGATTTCATTTTGCCAAAGAATTTATTGAACCATCCCCATCTAGAGATTATTCCATAATTGTTTGTGAGAACCTAATTCGAGAATTCGAGACAGTTGAACGAGAAATTTAATTGAGATCTGAATTTACAAGAATCAGAGGACGTTTTTAGATCTAATCATTACATTTGTTTTCTTTTTTATTTTCTTTTGTCTTTTGTCTTTTATTTTTTTCACTTGTTTATTATTTTTCTTTTTGTAAGTATTGCATTTGCATATTTAAATTTTAGCATATAGTCTGTATTTAGGTTGCATTAGACATTGGTCTCGATCATCTAGTGGTAGATTAAATAGAGAGTTTCCATCACCTTTATCGTCAATCAAAATGGCCGAGAACCCAAATGAAAACCCACATGACCGAGATGAAAATCCAGTTGATCAGGTAGAACGTGAGTCCCAGCATGGTGATCTTAATCATCCTAGGACACTCAGAGAATTCATGAATTCCACTAGGACAAGATCACAATCTTTCATTGCTTTCCCCCCAGATGCATCAAGTTTCAATTTTAAACCAGGTGTCATCCAACTTTTACCCACATTCTATGGTCTAGAATCAGAATATCTTTATCAGCACTTAAGGAAATTTGAAGAGGTGTGTAATACTTGCATAGATTAAAATTGTAGCATGAATATAATTCGAATCAAGTTTTTTCATGTTTCTTTTAAGGATAAAGCTAAAATTTGGCTGCAGAACCTTAGCTCAGGATCCATCCGAACATAAGATGATTTACAAGAGCAATTTTTTAAAAAATTATTTCCCCCTCACATGACAAGCTCCTTTAAGAGAAGAATCACAACTTTCACACAAGAGTCGGGGGAAACACTTTATCAATATTGGGAGAGATTTAAAGAATTGTTAAATGTTTGTCCACATCATGGGTTTGAAACATGGAGGTTGGTTTCCTACTTCTACGAGGGTTTAACACCCCAAAGTAGACAAATAGTGGAAATGATGTGTAATGATGAATTTAAGGACAAAAGTCCTGAAGATGCGCTAAATTACCTAGAACACATAGCAGAGAATGCACAACAATGGACACAGTTGGTACTTATGAGTCGTCTATAAACCATAGTCATCTGGTAGAGGCAAGTTTAACCTTAGGGAAGACCATGACCTTTCTGCTAAATATGCATCTCTAGATAAAAAAGTTGAGGCATTACAAATAAGAAAGAGTGATCATATCAAGTAAATTCAATAAGTCACACGTCATATATGTAATTCAAATGAACATGTCACACAAGTTTGCCTAACCTTGCCAGCCCTGCAGGAATGTCTCCATGACCAAGTCAGTTCCATAAACATATTCAAGAGACCAAATCTAAAACCACTCTCCCAAACCTATAATTCTGATTGGAGAAACCATCCAAACTTCAATTGGAGGAATGATAACCAAGCACAACCATCACAACAACCTCCATAGGTACACCAGAATTTCCAAAATTCTCATAATTATGCACCATATGGCATACCACCTAGGAAAACCCTTGAGGATACCTTGCATGCATTCATTGAGAAACATGAATCCATCAATAACCAAAATGTGCAAACATTGATTGATCTGAAATATAATTTTTCCAAAATCACATCTCCATTGACCATTCATGATAAAGAAAAATTTCCTGCTTAACCACAACCAAACCACAAAAGTCATCAAAATCCTCACGAAGGTAGTTCTAGTAGTCAACACATAGATCAAGTCAAATTCGTCATTACTCTTCGTAGTGGTAAGGTCATCTACATACCTATTCTTTAACCTCGCGAAGTTGAAAATAAGTCATCTTCATAGGGTGAGGAAATGTTTGATGAACCATTAACTATCATCGATGATAACGATTTTTCTTATGCACCTCCATTTCCTCAAGCATTGAAAGAAAAAAAATTGAACCATTATTCATAAATATATGAAATATCCAAACAAGTGAAGGTCAATATTCCTTTGTTAGATGTCATCAAACAGAAACCATCTTATGCCAAATTTCTGAAAAACTTGTGCACCGTTAAATGAAAACACCAGGTAAGAAAGAAAGTTTTTCTAGCTAAACAGGTAAGTTCCATTTTCTCAACCGATAATGCATTAAAATACAAAGATCCTGGTTGTCATACTATTTCTTGTATTATTGAAAATCATAAAATTGGACATGCATTGCTTGATTTTGGAGCTAGTGTCAATTTACTTCCATTTTCGTTTTACCAACAACTTAATATTGGCGAGTTAAAACCAACTTCAACTACTCTTTTACTTTCCGATAGATCAATTAAAGTACCAAAAGAAATTATGGAAAATGTGATATTACAAGTGGATAAATTCATATATCCTGTAGATTTTATTATCTTAGAAACATAACCTGTAGTAGACAGTTACAAACCAATTCCTGTAATATTTGGTCATCCATTTTTAGCAACAGCTAATGCTGTAATTAATTACAGAAATGAAATCATAAATTTTTCCTTTTGGCAATATGACGTTGGAGCTTAATGTTTTTAATATGTGCAAGCAACCATACGATGAGGACTGTGAAAATGAGAACATAAAACTAATTGAACCAATTTTGGAAGAACATATTCAGGGGAATGAATCTGATCCTATGAAAATCTGTATAACTAATTTTCTTAAATCAAGTACGCAATTATATTCAGATATTTCTAATAATTTTTCTTTACTTGATTCTACACAGGCACTAGAAGACGATGGGGGGAAATAAAATTCTGAGGAACTAGGAACATTTAAAAAAGAGAAACATGAAGAAGTACCCAAATTGGAGTTAAAGATTTTGCCTGAAGTTAAAATATACATTTCTTGGAGATAAACAAACTTACCATGTGGTAATTTCTTATTCTCTTACAAGCGATCAAGAAGGTAAGTTGTTAAATGTGTTGAGAGAATATAAACAGGGAATTGGATGAACTTTAAAAAATATAAAAGACATTAATCCTTTAAAATGCACATTCAGAATACATTTCAAAGATAATGTCAGGGCACGTCGACCACCAAAAAAATATTAAACTCTTACAAGAAATAATTGGTTAAAGCATAAGTCCTTAAATTTCTTGATTCATTCATCTTTTACGTACCTGGTTTGGAGAAAAGCACGTATGCTAAGAAACAGAGAGCTAAATAATTAGGTGTTTGTTATAAATATGTACGTTGGACATGCAACACTTATTGTCGTTCTTTAGGAATGATGTCTAATAATCGCGAAGAAAAAAATTCAATCCATTAGAGATGACTTGAGTAAGGAGTTATTAGATAATATATCATTGACTCTTGAGACGCATTCTAGTGGATTTGATAGATTGATTCGCAACTTACATACATAATTTTAATAAGAAAGACAACAATACAGTCTCAGGAATTTGACTTTAAAAGACCATGTTTGCCAATTTATAAGAAAATTGGGTGATAAGCATATCTCCGACCCATAGAGGGCGTTCAAGCCGTTACTGGACGTAAAACCAGAGGAACATGTGAGCCACAATCACAACTACCAGTAAATATTATTTTAATTTATTGTTTTGATTTCATTTACTTTAAATGACTGTTTTGCTTTACTTTAATTTATTATTTTGATTTCTTTTATTTTAATTTTTCCGACAGTATCTAAACTTTTTGACTTTCACGATCTATTTTACCGTTCATCTGACAATTATCATTTTCCAGGTACTAGTACTTTTATTACTGACTCTTTTTCAGGATCCATAAATACAACTCATCATTTCCCTCTTCGACATATCTAAATTAGAGAGAGAAAAAATGGAGAAAACTTTATGACGACGAGTCACTAATATCTGTGTATTTTATGGATCTAGATCTAGAACTAAACCAGAATTTGTTGAGGCAGCAAAAGAATTGGGTAGAGTTATGACCAAAAGAAACATGCACTTAGTATATGACGGTGGTAATCTTGGAATAATGAGATATGTTTCAAAGGCCGCACAAGAAGGTGAAGTTTTGGAGATCATTCCAAAAAATTTGGCAGACGGAAACCTCGTCGGAAAAATAAATGGAGAAGAATATATTATCTCAGGTATGTCTGAAAGACTTACTGAAATGATTAATCATGCTGACGCTTTTATTACTTTATCAGGTGGACTGGACACGTTGGAAGAAATATTCACAATTGCGTCATGGGCATTTCTGAACATTCACCAAAAACCCATTGGACTACTTAATGTAGATCATTTTTTTATATTTTATTTTAGTATTTATTGAGGTTGCTAAAAGACTCGGATTCATTTCAAAACTGGCAAAAGATATTGTTCTTACTGCAGGAAAAGTTGGTGAAAATAATTGACTAATTATTAGCCTATGTACCAAAAATCGACCCAATGCTTTCCAAGTTGGACTGGTCAAGTAACGATCGTGGCAAGAAGCGTAGAGTGGACTTGAATCTTAATCTGTAACTTTTTGTGTTAAATAGTAGTATTGTTGATTCAATTGTCTTTTCCACACTAATCATGTGATGTCTTCTAAACTCTACCTCTTCGTATTCAGACATTGGGGATAATGTCTCAATTTGGTTGGGGGGAGGGGATAGTTGACTAGATAGTTTTCATTTTTTGTGTTTTTCTTTTTGTAAAAAAAATATTTTTATTTTTGTGTTGTTTTTTTAAAAAAATATTTTTTTTGTTTTGTAGTTATTTTGTGTTAAAAAATTTATTTTTGTGTTGATTTTTCTTTTATGTTTTTATTTAAAAAAATAAAAAATTACACACAAACCAACAATAATTTTTTGACTAACCAAGTGGAATTGTTGTTCAGAGTATTGGACAATTATGACCCATAGCGTCACTATTTGTACAGATCAAGGTGTTGTTGTACAAATTAACTATGTGACAAAGGAGATTGCTCTCTTATCATTTGTGATTAGATCACCTAGATGTATAAATGATAGGAGGTCCATATGATTAGTTCCTAGATTGAGAATGATATGAGACAGTATCAGTCCACGAAGGATAAATTATTAAATATCCATAGTCAGAGTATTATCGAGATCGGACATCGATAAATACGTAAAAGACTAGTATTACACTTATGCAGTTGTGAGGGCACAAACGACATAGTTCTCATATATTTTGGTATAGGATACTCATGCAAGTGTAATAGGAGGTTGTGTTTTACCGATGGTACGGGAAACAGCTTCGCTCTGGATAGACCCCCTCGGAATTCCATTGGTAGTATGACTATGTGTCTATGGAATTCTGAAATCAGGTTAGGTGTATTTGGTCTTAACCTGAGACTTGCACCGCTAATACTTGCGACAATCAATATACTTTGGTTTTGGTCGTCCAGGGCTTTAACCGGTTTCTGTGTACGCCTCTTCTGGGTATATCAAGAATCGTAGTGTGTTGGGTGTGATGTCAAGACGGAAGTGTCACTCCAATCATATGGAGATGATGATCGCGTAGGGATACAGAACTGGTTCTCTAAAAAGGTTGCAACCGTCGGGATAATATGACTTGGTCATGATTATCCAGATTAAGGATATTTCTGGAGAATTGGGTAGGCATGGCGCTTTTCTAGAAGCCAACTTTGTCTTGTAAATCGGTATAAACGTAGTACTAAGTACTTACGTGTTCGGATAGTCCGACGACCGAATTTACTGCAAACATATCCGAGGATCTCATGGGTCGCTTCTCGAAGATTCACCGATGATGTATGACTCGTACTTTTAATTAATCTGGGATTAATAAGATGAGAGAGAAATTAATCTGGGATTAATTGCAGAGATATTTTATCTGGGATAAAATATTAATTAAAGAGAATAACGATTAATTTAGAATTACTCGATTAATGAATATATTCGATATTAAACGAAATTAGATTTCGACGCGGAATTGAAATTAGATTTTAATTCGGGCGAACAACTTAATTTAGAATTAATTCGTTAGCGACGTGAATAATGACTTCGCTAGGCGTAATCATTTAATTGCGTTGCGACGGAAAATTCATTAATTTGGAATTAGCGAACCCGAGCCCGTGATTGTTTGCGAGCGCATTCGCATTTCGAATTCGAGTGCGGCACGCAAGTCAAATCAAACATCAAATCATTAGTCACATCAAGCGTCAAATCACATGTCACTTTGAGTGATGTGACAATTGATTGATTGATTGATTGATGGTAGTTGTTGGGTTGTTGGAAAGCGTTGTTGTTTGACTTTTTGAAAGCAAATAAATTGCTAATTTAATTTGGAAATTGTAGAAGTGTATTAGATACACTTTTGGCAAACCAACCAAATAACTCACTCTTTCTCTTTCTCTCATTCTCTCTCATGCCCATGGAGGGCAATTTTTCTTCTGGTTTGGCAGTGAACTGCCGAGAGTCAAGAAGAAAATGGGAAGCAAAGTGTTTGGTTTTTGTGGCAAAAATCAAGAGAGCTAGCACTCTGAGAGACATGCGAAGGTGATAGGGAAGTCCACCCATGAGCTTGGAATCGTTTGACGAAGCTTGGAGCTTGTTCAAGGAGCAACAATGGCCGAAAACAGTGAGCTGTTTCACTGCCACTGCCGAGCAGTCCATGGAGGCAGAAAATAATTTTTGTTGCCTCGCGCGTCACTCAACTGATCGATATGAGTATTCTGCAACTCCCTCGTATGTGTTCATATGTATTTCTTGCTTTATAATCGATCCTCGGGGCCGTAGAAACTCTAACAATGGTATCAGAGCGATTGAAAAACATGAAATTGATTAGGGCTTAAAATTTGGGTAAAATGTTTTTGAGCATGATTTGAATGAATTGGATGTTTGAGTATGCTTATAACATGTTTAATTGAAGTTTGATTGGATCAATTTCAAGAAATTATGATTGGATCATTTTTTCCCCAAATTTTGTGTTGGCCGAATGGTACATGATGCCCTAATTGTCTTGGTTTTTTTATTTTGATTCATTGGATGAGTTGGAAATCAATTGGGAATATTGATTTAATATTGAATTTGATTCAATTGGATTGGATTTGCAATTTGGCATAAAAAACCCCAAAGCCGAGAGTTATAGCATGTGATTTGGGTTTGATTTTTTGTTGAAATATGTTGGACATGTTTTGTTGATGATAAGCATGATTAATTAGGCTAATTTGATGTTTTGGAAATGTTGATTTGGGTGATTAATAATGCTATACACTTTTGTAATTAAATTAGGAATTTGGAATTTGTAATTTAATTATATTGGGCCTAATTTTGGAAATTGGACTTTTAAAGTTGTAAATGGGCTTATTGGGCTTGGTTGTACTAAGTTAGGTTTAGGCAAAATTGGTTGGATCCAATTGGGCCCAAAACCGCCTCCATAAAGCCCAAATGCGACTAATGGACCTTTAAAGTTTAATTGGGCCTAATGGGCCTAAATTGATTTCTGGACTTATGGGGTAACTCCCGGATTGGACTTTGGTTATCGGTTTGACCCGAGTTGACCAAAAGTCCACGCCTTAAGAAATTAATTAAAAGCCCATTGGACTTTAATTAAATTGACGTTGGACGTTAATCGAGCTTTGAGACCCGTAACGATTAAATTTGGAATTTAAATCGTAAAGGTTCGTTAAATAAATTATAGTATTTAATTTGGAATTAAATAAGTGAATTAGAATTAAATGCATATTAAATTGGATTTAATGATGTAGTTTAATTTAATTCGAGAATTCGTACTTTAAGTACTTATTCGCGCAAAATCAAATCGTTGTTTGAACATTGGATGGTCTCTAATTATCAGATTAATTAATTGGATTAGATTGATTGATAACATGCTTGTGTGAATACATGGTTTCGATGCATGAATAATGTATATCAGATGGATATTAGATGGGTGAGGTAATTTTAGAAATTGTTGTAATAAATTTGATTTATTAATTGGACCTGCGTGTCCAGCCTTATCACCTCCTTATTCTTTGTATTCTCTTCTCACATATTCCCCTCAATGTAAATGAGGTTTCTTTAGAAGTGTAGTGTAACGGGTAGAAGCAATACTTGTACTAGCGGGAGAGAGAAAGTGAGAGATTTGATCTAGGATCAATGTGTAAAGTATCCATCCGCATATCATTATTATTTTATTCATATGCGCTTTATTATGTGTTTAAAATGCATGTTTAAGGGTGTATGATGATGAGACCTTAACAAAGATAATAAATTAGTTGCCAATTTGCACTCGAAAAACCCTCGCAAAATTATAAGCGTTTTTTCCTTCCATTGAGTGATTCTCACTCAAGATCCGAGACTGGCATTGGCTTGTTGGCCAAAGTCAAGGCCTTTGTTCGTCGAGGATGTGTTTGAATCACGAGAGCTTTGTTCCATATTGGTGTCTTGTCCAAGTTGTGGTTTGTTGGCCAAAGTCAAGACCACTTCTTGTCCATCGACATTGATTACGAAGCTTTCCATAGTCAATGGGTCACGCTTAACTGGGATCACTAAGTTTGTTGTGCCAAAGCCAAGGCTTAGTTGATTCAGAGGAAAAAGGTTAGGTAATATATTGGATATATTGGCATATATAAGATATATGTTTCGGACTTGGATGTCCCCCTACTGGATCTAGGAATTGGATCGGATCCAATTGATCTTAGAGATCTACCTAGTTAATTATCATACAATTTGTTGGCCAAAGTCAAGATTGTGTGATATTTAACGGGATCCTAGCCCGCTAGGAAACACGGTTTCCCGAGTACTCGACAGAGGGTTAGAGGCTCACCGAAAAATAGTGGGAGGCAAGAATTGAATTTGCAATATTCGTTTAATTACTTGTCATACGCGCTCATTCAAATATCATTCGTTATATATTAAATGTTTGTTGGACTAATATTTAAATGTTGTTTTAATTAACAGTTGGACTATATTCAAACAAATAAATTATAGTTGATTAAATATTTAGACTATTATAATCATTATAATAAATAGTACCTAAATCGTTGATTAAATAATTGGACTATTAGAATCAAGATAAAATTGAAAGATTGACATTTAAAACATAATCCTAGGGAAAATGTATTTAAATGGTTTAATTTTCAAATTGGGAATAATTTCAGGATGGTCCTGGAAACTAATAAGTTACTTTATTTGATAAAATAACATATTAGGACTAAGCCGGAGTTAAGCAAACATTAGAGCATAATCTTTGGAAGATTTATGTGATGATAACTTTAGTGCTTAATCCATTAAGCTTGTCGCAGTAGACTCCTTAATTTCTTTGTCAGAACTAAGGGTTAGATCCTTAAAGTATGATACTGAAATTGAAGGATCTTCATAAATCTATACTTAGATTTTAGAAGTACTAAATTGCAATACATAACTTTTAGAGAGTTAATGACTATTCTCAAGGAGACAAAGTCAAAGTTTACAATTAGGCAAGTAGCGCAAGGCACACCTTACTTCGATATTCTAGAAGTCCAAGGCTTGACCAAAGGCTTCTGAGTGTTGAAAAGGGCAAAGGTAAAATCATTATAATCTTCTAGGAAGATAAATGACATATCCCAAAATGTCTGCCTAAATTGTGGCAAACGGGATCGCGGAAGCGTGACTGCCGTTTGGACAAAGCAGACATGAAGGAATTGAGGACGGGCAAAGCTCTGACTTCAAATATGTTATCATAAATATATTCACTACTAGTATTAAAATTGGATTTTAGATACTTAGTGTGATATATATATATATATATATATATATATATATATATATATATATATATATATATAATATATATATATATATATATATATTGATGTTCAGAATCTGCTATGAGCAGGATACTGACTTCAAATGAGATTTATCTGCGAATTGGAAACGGGATGAAAGTCGCTATTTTAACCGCAGAACCTAATTTTAGGAACTACCCTCGGGTATGTACCTAAATTTGGAAACTGTTATAATGTAACTAGTTTGACTAGAAATATTATCTCTATATCAGTGTTTAACCCGCTGCGGGTGAACCTTTATATTTTAGAACAATAAAGTGTTTTATTATATAAAGATTATATTGAGATAAACACATTAGATGTGAATAACAGAATTTATATTGTGAATATAAATAAATCTCAAACATTTAACATGACAAACAAATAGCTCAAACTGATTTGATCAGAAGAGACTAATTGTGGCATTGTTGTCAGGGACACAATTAAACAAGACTCGTATATCCGCACTTTTGAAGAGTGGGTACTAGGACAAATTTGATTCTATTCAAATAAAGTGTACGAATCTAGTTTATTAGGCAAAGTGCCTATAACACTATTTACTTGGTAAAAGTGCAAATGCCACCGATCTCTTAGCCCTAGTTCATAGTGAAGCAAGTGGGCCCATGTCTAGCTAGGCTAGAGGTGGATATGAATATTTCGTGACCTTTACGGATGTGGCATCGCGTTATGGTTATGTGTTTCTTTTGAAACACAAATCGGAAACTTTTTCAGTTTCGACACGAAGTAGACAAACAGACCGGCTAAAGTATTAAACCGTCACGGTAAGACTGTAATGAAAATACTTAAGCAGTAAGTTTCTAATATACTTGAAAGAGTATAGTATTCTTTCAATGAGGACTCCTCCCGGAACACGTCATCCTGACGGTGTGTCCGAAATGACTAACCGAATATTGTTGGACATGATAAGGTTAATCATGAGTCGCTCTGAGCTACCATTTCCTTCAACAGATAAGCATTAACAGTGCAATACTTATTTTGAATAAGGTTCCATAAAATCTGTTTGACAGACTTCATATTAGATATGAACAAGAAAGAAACCGGGTTTCTCAATCCTGATAATTTGGGAATGCTAGGCATATGTTTGGATGATACCAAACTAGAACCCAAATTGAATAAGTGCCAATTGTAGGTTATCCTAGGGATACCATAAGTATAGTACTTATACATCTCACCAGAGAACAATGTAATTGTTGCTCGCCATGCAGTTTTCCTAAGAGGAATACTGATATGCAGTGGTAAGTGGGAGTATAGTAAAACTCGATGAAAATCAGAGTAATACTATTCTAGGCATCGATTTCTAATGGAACACAAATAGTTCATCAAGGATGAAACTATACCAGTAATCTTCGAATACACAAGAACCGCGTATATCAGAGAGAGTCAGAAAATAACCTGGGGTATGGGTTTCTGATCTCACCTCATAAAAATGTCTATCTTATTGAGGTATACCAACTGACTACGTATGAGGAAGTGATACAAGGTATCGACTCCATATTATGGCAAAGTACCATGAGTCCGAAATGGATTCCATGTATATCAACAAGTTTGGATACTAGTTGATGTACCGCAAGGCATTGTGCCTATTGGTACTTTATAAGTCTTCAAGGAAGACATACATGGATGGCAACATACCAACGTACTAAGCTGGGCTTGTAGCGGAAATGTATCGTTATCAACATTGTGTTGATTACGATTCAACCTTTTACCTGTTGCCATGGTAAATCCATTTGGATAATGCTTGCTAAAGCTGGGTGTTTCATTTATGAAATATGACAGCTTTACGGGAAAATTGCTTTCCTAAAAAGGAAACCTTTCAGAGGATGTTTATAACATCCTGTCAGTTTTGTCGTACCATAACTAGCAAACAAGGTTTGCGGGTTATTCGATCCATGTTTGGATTGAAGCAAGCATTTGGTTCTTAGAATTATCATTTTGATGTAATCATAATTGTTTATGATTTAATTCAAAACGAAAATAATTCTTGTGTATATAAGAGGGTTAGTGGGAGCGCACTGACAGTGGCTGTCCTATAAATAATGATAATATGTCATTTCTTGGAAATGATATTCCCATAACAATCGGTGAAAGCTTGACTTTCGAGAAAATTCTCCGTAGAATTCTTGGGAGAAACAACCTTTATTCTAGGAATAAAGATCTACTGGGATAGATCTAAAAGTTGTTGAAACTCTCCGAGAACTTGTACATTGAAAAATGTACGCGACCTGGTGTCTCATACGCTTTGATAATATGAACTCACAAACAAGCCAATCCAAGTGATAGTCACTGGATTGATGTTAAGAACATACTTAGTATCTTAGAGATCTAAGGATGATGTCTTAAACTATGGAGAAAGAGAACTTGAAGTGACTAGGATCAGTACTGCAAGTTATTAACCGATAAAGACGACTAAAATTCGTAACAACGGTACTATACAGTTTTAATAATGGAACAGTGAGCTGGAAATCTTTCAAGCAAGATACTGTTACCAAATAAACAACAAATGCGGGTTATTGCTGCAGTTGAGGCAGCAATAGAAGCTATTTAGGTCAATAACAAATCTAATTAGATTAGATATAGTTTTGTTAGCAGCTGAGCTAGACTTCAGCACAAGCTAAAGAATTAATGGTCTCATCAACGATCCAGATACATACTTCGATAATCATCTGATTTTTTCGGATCATATATCGTGGCGATGTGATGATCGTATAAATCGCACAGACGATAATCATGTAAATCCGCTGACGAAAGCCTTTTCTCAGCAGTTTGAGCCAACCGTACATAGTTCGGGTGTTAGACATTCGAGTGACTGGCTATAGGCCAAGTGGGAGATTTTTGGCCAATTATGACCCATAGCGTCACTATTTGTACAGATCAAGGTGTTGTTGTACAAATTAACTATGTGACAAAGGAGATTGCTCTCTTATCATTTGTGATTAGATCACCTAGATGTATAAATGATAGGAGGTCCATATGATTAGTTCCTAGATTGAGAATGATATGAGACAGTATCAGTCCACGAAGGATAAATCATTAAATATCCATAGTCAGAGTATTATCGAGATCGGACATCGATAAATACGTAAAAGACTATTATTACATTTGTGCGCGTTGTGAGGGCACAAACGGCATAGTTCTCATATATTTGGGTATACGATACTCATGCTAGTGTAATAGGAGGTTGTGTTTTACCGATTGTACGGGAAACAGCTTCGCTCTGGATAGACCCCCTCGGAATTCCATTGGTAGTATGACTATGTGTCTATGGAATTCTGAAATCAAGGTAGGTGTATTTGGTCTTAACCTGAGACTTGCACCGCTAATACTTGCGACAATCAATATACTTTGGTTTTGGTCGTCCAGGGCTTTAACCGGTTTCTGTGTACGCCTCTTCTGGGTATATCGAGAATCGTAGTGTGTTGGGTGTGATGTCAAGACGGAAGTGTCACTCCAGTCATATGGAGATGATGATCGCGTAGGGATACACAACTGGTTCTCTAAAAAGGTTGCAACCGTCGGGATAATATGACTTGGTCATGATTATCCGATATTAAAGAGACTAGTTGCTCGTAATCTGATATATGCTTCGTACGGGGCAGACACTGTACCAGCCCCAGGCCTTGCATGTCATCATCCGGTACTGGATCGAAATACGCAATACTACGTATACTACGCCTGATATAGATCCTTATTCCTGTAAGGATATTTCTGGAGAATTGGGTAGGCATGGCGCTTTTCTAGAAGCCAACCTTGTCTTGTAAATCGGTAAAAACGTAGTACTAAGTACTTACGTGTTCGGATAGTCCGACGACCGAATTTACTGCCAATATATCCGGGGATCTCATGGGTCGCTTCTCGAAGATTCACCGATGACGTATGCCTCGCACTTTTAATTAATCTGGGATTAATTGCGGAGATATTTTATCTGGGATAAAATATTAATTAAAGAGAGATAACGATTAATTTGGAATTAATCGATTAATTACTATATTCGATATATTAAACGAAATTAGATTTCGACGCGGAATTGAAATTAGATTTTAATTCGGGCGAACGAATTATTTAGAATTAATTCGTTAGTGACGTGAATAGTGACTTCGCTAGGCGTAATCATTTAAATGCGTCGCGACGGAAAATTCATTAATTTGGAATTAGAGAACCCGAGCCCGGGATTGTTTGTGAGCGCATTCGCATTTCGAATTCGAGTGCGGAACGCAAGTCAAATCAAGCATCAAATCATTAGTCACATCAAGCGTCAAATCACATGTCACTTTGAGTGATGTGACAATTGATTGATTGATTGATGGTAGTTTTTGGGTTGTTGGAAAGCTTTGTTGTTTGACTTTTTGAAAGCAAAGAAATTGCTAATTTAATTTGGAAATTGTAGAAGTGTATTAGATACACTTTTGGCAAACCAACCAAACAACTCACTCTTTCTCTTTCTCTGATTCTCTCTCACGCCCATGGAGGGCAATGTTTCTTCTGGTTTGGCAGTGAACTGCCGAGAGTCAAGAAGAAAATGGGAAGCAAAATGTTTGGTTTTTGTGGCAAAAATCAAGAGAGCTAGCACTTCGAGAGACATGCGAAGGTGATATGGAAGTCCACCCATGAGCTTGGAATCGTTTGACGAAGCTTGGAGCTTGTTCAAGGAGCAACAATGGCTGAAAACAGTGAGTTATTTCACTGCCACTGCCGAGCAGTCCATGGAGGCAGAAAATAATTTTTTTTGCCTAGCGCGTCGCTCAACCGATCGATGTGAGTATTCCGCAACTCCCTCGTATGTGTTCACATGTATTTCTTGCTTTATAATCGATCCTCGGGGCCGTAGAAACTCCAACACAGAGATGCCAGTGTAAGGAGTTTTCGTTACTGAGATGCATCTCAATGTAATTCGTAATAAGTTATTTTTGTTCCTTTCTTTTTGAATCATTTAAGTTTGTGAATTCTCTATAATATTGATTAAATTTGATTTTCATATGCTCATTTGACAGATATTATCAACATACACGATAACATGTGATCGTGGGTTATAAGTGAAAATTTTGTAATATTCAGTTCTCTAGTTTGTTGAAGGTAGCACCTAAAGGTAGTGGAATTTGTGTTTTTTTTTTTAAAAAAAAACTAACCAAGCTTTTAATTAGTAACCGGACATCTTGCCTCAACAAGCAGTGATTGTTTGCTTAAAATGATAGAGCTTGAGTTAGTTTAAAAAATGATATTAATAATAAATCAGCTTTTTACTTAGTAACCGAAAATCTTAACTTGGTAAGTAGTGATTGTTCGCATACAACGGTAGAGCTTGAGTTTGTAAAAAAAAAAGTGTGAATAAATTCGATTTCGTAGCATCTCTAACTCGAGGAATTAAGTCTGTATGGGTGTTTTAACACTTAGTGTCCTAAGACCAACTGTTCTGGGAGTTACTGGCCCAAAGCTCGTTATATGAGTTAAAGAGAAAGCTTAAAGAAATCACACACTTTTTTTTAACATATGAGATCCGAGCAATTAAGTCTGTAGGGGTATCTTAACACATAGTGCCCTAAAGCCAACTGATTTGGGAGTCACTGGCGCAAAACTCGTTACAAGGGTTAAAGATGTATTGTTATTAAAAAAACTATTTTTGTATATAAATAAACTACAATTGCCAAAATGTGTGAATTCTGATATAACTTTAGGAAAAAAATATTAATCTCTTTTCAAAAATACCTATGAATATTATGGGCACAATGAATTGATTAATACTTTATTTTATGTGTGTATGGAAGAAGTGTAAAAAGTACATGATAACTTGCTTATTTGATAATTTAGAAATAAATAAAATAATTACTAAATTGGATAAGAATTTATTTTTTTAATTTTCGCTTAAATAATTATGGACTAGTAATAAGTTAGTTGGGGTGTGAGGAACACTAAAAAGTGTACATTTAATAAAGAGAAAGTAATCATTTTACACTAATATTTCATTAATCTCTTTAATTTAGCACATTTGTGAAATAATAATTAAATTTATGTTTTATATATTTTACTGTGATTTTTATTTCTTATATAGGTGAAATGATATTTTTGATGCATAACTAGAAAAATGGATGTGACATTTGGATTTTGGAGGCCAGAAACTTAAAAATACGTTCTAACAGTGTACAATTTCGAAAATTCCAACTTTACGTAATTTTCGTATTTTGGTCATAATTTTGTATTCCGATATCGGATTGAGGTGACTCTAATTCCAGAGAGAAGAAGACTCAAATTTCTATAACTTTGATGTTTACAAGAGCTTCTAGTTCTGAAGTTTTCAAGGCCGAAATTGATTAAAAATCCAAAGTATGTTGCATGTAATTTTAATTATTATAAAAAATATAAAAGAAAAAAAGGTGGGAAATTATTCGGATATATGCCCTAGATCTTCATGTAATGTAAATGGTATTATATTTTATGAAATAAAATGATGCATTATTCATTTATCAAAGGGTTTATTTAATATCGCATATTGAAAATTATCTTGTTTACCCTAGATTACTAATGTTTCTTCAGACATAGTGTATGAGTGTCATACACAAGATGGTTTAAGTTTAAAGTTAGTAATCTAAAATACTCCATAGAGAGCAGACAAAACAGATACTTTGTTTGTGGTTTATCTATAACTGCGGTCAATTCTATAATTGTATGGTGACCTTGATCCAGGATCGTGTTGGACAATTATGACCCATAACGTCACTATTTGTACAGATCATGGTGTTGTTGTACAAATTAACTATGTGAAAAATGAGATCGCACTATTATCATTTGTGATTAGATCACCTAGATATATAAATGATAGGAGGTCCCTGTGATTTGTTCCTGAATTGAGAATGATATGAGACAGTATCAGTCCATGAAGGATAAATAATTAAATATCCCTAGTCAGAGTATTATCGAGATTGGACATCGATGAATACGTAAAAGACTAGTATTACACTTGTGCGCGTTGTGAGGGTACAACGGCATAGTTATCATATATTTGGGTATAGGATACTCATGCAAGTGTAATAGGAGGTTATGTTTTACCGATGGTACGGGAAACAGCTTCGCTCTGGATAAGAACCCCTCAGAATTCCATTGGTAGTATGACTATGTGTCTATGGAAGTCCGAAATCAGGGTATGTGTATTTGGTCTTAACCTGAGACTTGCACCGCTAATACTTGCGACAATCAATATACTTTGGTTTTGGTCGTCCAGGGCTTTAATAGGTTCTGTGTACACCTATGCTGGGTCTATTGAGAATCGTAGTGTGTTGGGTGCAATGTCAAGACGGAAGTGTCACTCCAGTCATATGGAGATGATGATCGCGCATGGATACAGAACTGGTTCTCTAAAAAGGTTGCAACTATCGGGATAATATGACTTGGTCATGATTATCCGATATTAAAGAAACTAGTTGCTTGTCATCCGATATATGCTTCGTACGGGGCAGACACTGTACCAGGCCCAGGCCTTGCATGTGATCATCCGATACTGGATCGAAATACGCAATACTCCGTATACTACATCTGATATAGATCCTTTATTCCTGTAAGGATATTTCTAGAGAATTGGATAGGCATGGCGCTTTGCTAGAAGCCAACCTTGTCTTTTAAATTGATATAAACTTAGTACTAGGTACTTACGTGTTCGGATAGTCTGACGACCTAATTTATTGCCAACATATCCGGAGATCTTATGGGTCGCTTCCCAAAGATTCACCGATGACGTATGACTCGCACTTTTAATTAATATAGGATTAATTAGAAGAGAGAGAAAATTAATTTGGAATTAATTGCGGAGATATTTTATCTGGGATAAAATATCATTTAAAGAGAGAGAATGATTAATTTGGAATTAATTCGATATATTAAACGAAATTGGATTTCGACGCGGAATTAAAATTAGATTTTAATTCGGGCGAACGAATTAATTTAGAATTAATTCGTTAGCGATGTGAATAGTGATTTCGCTAGGCGTAATCATTTAATTACGTCGCAATGGAAAATTCATTAATTTGGAATTAGCGAACCCGAGCCCGGGATTGTTTGCGAGCGTATTCGCATTTCGAATTCGAGTGCGGCATGTAAGTCAAATCAAGCGTCAAATCATTAGTCGCATCAAGCGTCAAATCACTTGTCACTTTGAGTGATTTGACTTGATAACTTGATTGATGGGATTTGATGTTGGTGGTTGTAAGCTTTAATTAGCTTGACATTTTGGAAAAAGAAATGATATATGTTTATTTGTTTTTTTGAAAACAAAAATCTAATACACATTTGGAAACCAACCAACTCTCTCTCCTTTCTTTCTTCTTCATTTTACACGCCTAAGGGGCTATTCTTCACTGGTTTTGCTGGGAAAAACCGTGAGATAGAGAAGCAAAAAGTGCTTGATTTTGTGGAAAAATCAAGAGAGCTAGCACTCCGAGATACATTCGAAGGTGATAGGGAAGTCCACCCATGAGCCGGGAATCCTTTGACGAAGCTTGGAGCTCAAATTCTTGATGATCAAAACCGAAATGGAGGAGGCCAAAACAGTGAAGAAATCAGCCACTACCGAGCAGTCCATGGAGGTAGAAAACAGAGTTTTGTTGCCTCGCGCGTCGCTCAACCGATCGATGTGAGTATTCCGAAACTCCTTCGTTGTATTCACTTATGTTTCATGCTTGTTTATTGATCCTTGGGACCTTAGCTAACTCCAACAATGGTATCAGAGCAAGGAAAAGCATGAAAAGGTTTAGGGCTTAAAATTTGGGTAAACTTGATTTTGAGCATGTATAATGAAATTGGATGAATTAGTATGCTTAAATGTGTTTTAATTGATGATTGATTGGATCAATTTGATTAAAAATTATTTGGAAGAAATTTGCCCAAAATTTTGGTGTTGGCCGAATGTAATGCCCTATTTTGTCTTGGTGATTTTTTTGAATTTTGATTCATTGGATGAGTTGGGAATCATTCGGGATGTTGAATTTGCAATATTCGTTTAATTACTTGCCATACGCGCTCAAAACATATATCATTCGTCAAATAAATTAAATGTTAGTTGGACTAATATTAAATATTTTTTTAATAAATAGTTGGACTATATTCAAACTAATCATTTATAGTTGATTTTATAATTGGATTATAGTAATCAATATAATTGATTTTAATCTATTAAATTATAGTTGATTAAATAGTTGGACTATTGTAATCATTATAATAAATAGTACCGAAATCGTTGATTAAATAGTTGGACTATTAAAATCAAGATAATATTGAAAGATTGACATTTAAAACATAATCCTAGGGAAAATGTATTTAAATGGTTTAATTTTCAAATTGGGAATAATTTTCAGGATGGTCCTGGAAAAAAATAAGTTACTTTATTTGATAAAATAACATATTATGCCTAAGCCCGGAGTTAAGCAAATAGTAGAGCATGATCTTTGGAAGATTTATGTGATGATAACTTTAGTGCTTAATCCATTATACTTACCACAGTAGACTCCTTAATTTCTTAATCAGAACTAAGGATTGGATCCTTAAAGTATGATAATGAAATTGAAGGATCTTCTTAGATCTATATTTAGATTTTAGAAGTACTAAATTGCAATAGTAAACTCTTGGATAGTTAATGACTATTCTCAAGAAGATAAAGTCAAAAGTTTGCAATTAGGCAAATAACGCAAGACGCACCTTACTTCGATATTCTAGAAACCCGGGGCTTGGCAAAAGGCTACTGGAATGTGAAAAAGGGAAAAGGCAAAATCATTATAGTCTTCTGGGAAGATAAAGGACATATCCCAATATGTCTGCCTAAATTATGGCAAACGGGATCGCGGAAGCGTGACTGCCGTTTGGACAAAGCAGACATGAAGGAATTGAAGACGAACAAGGCTCTGACTTCAAATATGGTTGTCATAAATATATTCACTACTAGTATTAAAATTGGATTTTAGATACTTATTGTGATATAAATATATATATTGATGTTCAGAATCTGCTATGAGCAGGATACTGACCTCAATTGAGATTTAATCTGCGGATTGGAAACGGGACAAAAGTCACTGTTTTAACCATAGATACCTAACTTTAGGAACTACCCTCGGGTGTGTACTTAAATTAGGGAACTGTTATAATGTAACTAGTTTGACTAGATACATTATCTCTATATCAGTGTATAACCCGCTGCGGGTGTACCTTTATATTCTAGAACACTAAAGTGTTTTATTATATAAGGATGATATTGAGATAAACACATTAGATGTGAATAAAAGAGTTTATATTATGAATATAAATAAATCTCAAACGTATAACATGACAAACAAATAGCTTAAACTGATTTGATCAGAAGAAACTAATTGTGGCATTGTTGTCTGGGACACAATCAA
This sequence comes from Zanthoxylum bungeanum, assembly GCA_019454045.1. NCBI lineage: Eukaryota > Viridiplantae > Streptophyta > Magnoliopsida > Sapindales > Rutaceae > Zanthoxylum > Zanthoxylum bungeanum. The sequence goes on from SKCR01029743.1 coordinate 141,963, forward strand.
ACAAGACTCGTATATCCACACTTCTGAAGAGTGGGTACTAGAACTGATTTGATTCCATTCAAATAAAGTCTACGAATCTAGTTTATTGGGCAAAGTGCCTAAAACACTATTTACTTGGTAAAAGTGTAAATGCCACTGATCTGTTAGCCCTAGTTTATAGTGAAGCAAGTGGGCCCATGTCTAGCTAGGCTAGAGGTGGATATGAATATTTCATGACCTTTACGGATGTGGCATCGCGTTATGATTATGTGTTTCTTTTGAAGAACACAAATCAGAAACTTTTAAGTTTCGACACGAAATAGACAAATAGATCGGCTATAGTATTAAACTGTCTCGGTAAGACCGTAATGAAAAATGCTTAAGCAATAAGTTTCTAGTATACTTGAAAGAGTATAGTATTCTTTCAATGAGGACTTGTCCTGGAACACGTCATCCTGATGGTGTGTCCTAAATGAGTAACCGAATTATATTAGACATGATAAGGTTAATCATGAGTCGCTCTGAGCTACAATTTCCTTCAACGGATAAACATAAAAAGTGCAGAACTTATTTTGAATAAGGTTCCATAATAATCTGTTTGACAGATATCATATTAGATATGAACGGGAAAGAAACCGGGTTTCTCATTCCTAAAGATTTGGGAATGCTAGAGATATGTTTGGATGATACCAAACTAGAACCCAAATTGGATAAGTGCCAATTGTAGGTTATCCTAGGGATACCAAAGTATAGTACTTATACAACTCACAAGAGAACAATTAGATTGTTTCTCGCCATGTGGTTTTCCTAAAAGGAATACCGATATGCAGTGGTAAGTGGGATGATAGTAAAACTCGATGAAAATCAGAGTAATACTATTCTAGGCACCGATTCCTAATGAAACACTAATAGTTCATCATGGATGAAACTAAACCATTAATCTTCGAATACACAAGAACTGCGTATGTCGGAGAGAGTCAGAAAACAACCTGGGGTATGGGTTTCTGATCTCACCTCATAAAGATTTCAATCTTATTGAGGAATACCATCTGACTACGTATGAGGAAGTGATACAAGGTATCGACTCCCTATTATGGCAAAATGCCATATAATCCGAAATGGATTCCATGTATATCAATAAGTTGGATACTAGTTGATGTACTAAAAGGCATTGTACCTATTGGTACTTATAAGTCTTCCAGGAAGACATACATGGATGACAACATACCAACGTATAAAGCTAGGCTTTTAGCGGAAAGATATCGTTATCAACATTATGTTGTTTACGATTCAACCTTTTACCTGTTGCCATGGTTAATACATTTGGATAATGCTTGCTAAAGCTGCATGTTTCATTTATGCAAATGTGACAGCTTTACAGGAAAATCGCTTTCCTGAAAAGGAAACCTTTTGGAGGATGTTTATAACATCCTGTCGGTTTTGTCGTACCATAACTAGCAAACAAGGTTTGCAGGTTATTCGATCCATGTTTTGTCGTACCATAATTCTGTTAGCAAACAAGGAGGTCCCTGTGATTCGTTCTTGGATTGAGAATGATATGAGACAATATCAGTCCACGAAGGATAAATCATTAAATATCCCTAGTCAGAGTATTATCGAGATTGGACATCGATGAATACGTAAAAGGCTAGTATTACATTTGTGCGAGTTGTGAGGGCACAACGACATAGTTCTCATATATTTGGGTATAGGATACTCATGCAAGTGTAATATGAGGTTGTGTTTTACCGATGGTATGGGAAACAGCTTTGCTCTAGATAAGACCCCATCAGAATTCCATTGGTAGTATGACTATGTGTCTATGGAAGTCCGAAATCAGGGTATGTGTATTTGGTCTTAACTTAAGACTTGCACCGCTAATACTTACGACAATCAATATACTTTGGTTTTGGTCGTCCAGGGCTTTAACAGGTTCTGTGTACGCCTATGCTGGGTATATTGAGAATCGTAGTGTGTTGGGTGTGATGTCAAGACGGAAGTGTCACTCCAGTCATATAGAGATGATGATTGCGCAGGGATACAGAACTGGTTCTCTAAAAAGGTTGCAACCGTCGGGATAATATGACTTGGTCATGATTATCCGATATTAAAGATACTAGTTTCTTGTCATCCGATATATGCTTCGTACGGGGCAGACACTGTACCAGCCCCAGGCCTTGCATGTGATCATGCGATACTGGATCGAAATACGTAATACTACGTATACTATGCCTGATATAAATCCTTTATTCCTGTAAGGATATTTCTAAAGAATTGGGTAGGCATGGCGCTTTGCTAGAATCCAACCTTGTCTTGTAAATCGGTATAACCGTAGTACAAGGTACTTACGTGTTCGGATAGTCCGACGATCGAATTTACTGCCAACATATCCGGGGATCTTATGTGTCGCTTCCCAAAGATTCACCGATGACGTATGACTCGCACTTTTAATTAATCTGGGATTAATTAGAAGAGAGAGAAAATTAATCTGGGATTAATTACGGAGATATTTTATCTGGGTTAAAATATCATTTAAAGAGAGAGAACGATTAATTTGGAATTAATCGTTAAATTAATATATTCAATATATTAAACGAAATTGGATTTCGACGCGGAATTAAAATTAGATTTTAATTCGGGCGAACAAATTAATTTAGAATTAATTCGTTTGCGACGTGAATAGTGATTTTGCTAGGCGTAATCATTTAATTACGTCGCAACGGAAAATTCATTAATTTGGAATTAGCGAACCCGAGCCCGGGATTGTTTGCGAGCGCATTCGCATTTCGAATTCGAGTGCGGCATGCAAGTCAAATCAAGCGTCAAATCATTAGTCGCATCAAGCGTCAAATCACTTGTCACTTTGAGTGATGTGACTTGAAAACTTGATTGATGGGATTTGATGTTGGTGGTTGTAAGCTTTAATTAACTTGACTTTTTGGAAAAAGAAATGATATATGTTTATTTGTTTTTTTGAAAACAAAAATCTAATACACATTTTGGAAACCAACCAACTCTCTCTCCTTTCTTTCTTCTTTATTTTACACGCCGAAGGGGCTATTCTTCACTGGTTTTGCTGGGAAAAACCGTGAGATATGGAAGCAAAAAGTGCTTGATTTTGTGGCAAAATCAAGAGAGCTAGCACTCCGAGAGACAGGAGAAGGTGATAGGGAAGTCCACCCATGAGTCGGGAATCGTTTGACGAAGCTTGGAGTTCAAATTCTTGATGATCAAAACCGAAATGGAGGAGGCCAAAATAGTGAAGAAATCAGCCACTGCCGAGCAGTCCATGGAGGTAGAAAACAGAGTTTTCTTGCCTCGCGCGTCGATCAATCGATCGATGTGAGTATTCCGCAACTCCCTCGTTGTATTCACTTATGTTTCATGCTTGTTTATTGATCCTTGGGACCTTAGCTAACTCCACCAGATCTTCCATGTGGAGACATGAGAATGGAGGCACCTTGTATTATGTAATCATATAGGACTGGACCCAGATAGAAATGAGTTTCTTATAATATCCGTTAAATAAAGAAATTCATTTTCAATCTACTGGATGGTGATACATGGACTGGACCCAGATAGAAATGAGTGTACTAAGAACTCAAGCATAACCAGCTACGTCCTTTGATTTACAAAGGTGAGGTTAGTGTAGCAATCCCGACCAATAGCTACGTACTTTGGGGACATGGTTTGGTGTGTAGCTGATGATGTTTTACATAGATATGGAGTTCATTCATTCTTGCGAGAAGTAGATGAGTATATTCCTTAAGGGTTATGTAACACCCGCTAATCCCGATGACTTGTACGTTGTCAGAGGCCGAAGACTATTACAGAGGCATGATACATGATGAAAATCATGTTCAAGCATGTATGTGCCCATGGAATGACTTTTTAGACATTCAGAAAATTCCTTGCGGTTGCGATACGAAATTCATTCCAAGATTAAATCCGAACAGCCCATGGTATTTGAGCCGTAACTTTTCCATACGATCTCTGATTTTATGAACTTTATATATTCGGAAATCTAAGATCGAGACCTATAACTTCCACGTTGGACAATTTTCCAAATTCAAATAAGAAGAAGGCCAAAAATTGAGATTTTCGTGACTACTATAGTAAAATTCGGGAATGATCTAGATTTGGGGTGATGTGGCTCAATCCTAGCCAACCATTTCAAATTAAAAATCAGCCCATTTGCCTATAAAAAGGGAACAATTCCCTCATCTTCAAAAGCCAAAAACGTGAAGGGCTTATGGAAGCCTTATCATGCCAATTTTTCTTCTCATCTTCATTTCTTCAAGTTATTTTGATCCATTCAAGCTTCATTTCAAGCTTAGTAAGTTTCCTTTATATTTTTATCTTCTCAATTTTCAGTTTTTGGGCAAAGAAATCAAAGTCCCAAATTTGCACCATGCATGCCCTAAGGTTTGAAATTGCTTAATTGGCATTGGAAGTGTCACTAGCATGCATTTTGATAAGTATTTTGATGATATTAGCAAGGAATGAAACCATTGTGTGTATATATATGTTGGGGAATGATGCTTTGAGATTTAATGGTATAAAAGTGATTGAGGGTTGAGATTGTTTCTAGTATATCAATGTTGAAGTTTAGAAAAATGCCTTTGTGATTGTGTTAGTGTGATGGTGGGAATTACATTGAGCATTGTTATTGGAAAAGTTTGAGATAGGCCCTGAAATTGTGCTAGCGTCGCGACACTGATAGAAACAATCTACTTCGATTATGTTTGAGTAGGCATCGCGATGCGGAACAAACAGAGACTCTACCTCGGGTCTGATCAGGTGGGAGTCACAACGCGTGGAGTCTGGCGTCGCGACGCGAAGCAGAGCTTGCTCTTTGTCTGGATCTGTTTGCGTGGGCGTTGCGACGCGTCAGACCCGATGTCACAACGCGAGGCAGAAACAATTTCATAATATTTTAGTTTCAACTTAGGATATTAGAGGCCACCCTAAAGGTTTCGTATCGAAACTTATACATGCATTATGACATGTCGCAAGTCATATACATAATATGATGATTATAGATTAGTTGAATGGAGAAGCTTAGTATTATTCTGAAACATATTCACGACTTATATTCTAACCAAGTTTACCGATTATAGATTATCGACAGAAATCCCTAGTCCTTCGACGAAGCGAAACAGTGCCAGGTAGATTCCAAAATCTGTGAGTGAACTATTTTCTCAAACTTATTGTATTTAACTGTTTAGATATCAGACTTACTTTTCCACACATAGGGCGTTAGCCAAAGTTTTATTACAGATATTTTACTATTAATGATGTTTTAGAAAGATTGATTTCAAAAGTGTGAGTTTTTTTATTTTTGGAGGCATGAAGGAAAACCTCACCTCAGTTGTAACTTAACACATATATGAAATTGACAGATACAGATATCATGTGCACACGCAGTTCCGGACTAGGGATGATTGATGCCCCTAGATCCTAGATTTTGAGTCAGGAGGGTAGCATGAATCCGCACCCCGGCTCTAGATTTGTGGCTTGGGGGACGATAAGACGTAATGCCTCAAGACCACCAGATATTTACTAACGGGGTGATGCCCCAAGCGCCAAATTTTACGTATGGGGGGACGACGATACGTAACACCCCCTTGCGCCAAATATACAGATACATACTTTTAATAAATAGATTTTCAGAAACAGATTTCGAGAAATAGATTTTTCAGAAGAGATGAGTTTTATAAAATATTTTTTAGAAAAGATTTTCAGAAAGAGTTGAGTTTTCAGATAAGAAAGAGATTTCATAAAAGATTATTTTCTGGGAGGATTTCGATTTTTAGAACCATGAATTTTCAGTAAGAATTTTTTCATTTTTAACTGTCCACTCACTAGGTTATTCAAACGATCTAACCCCCCCACTCCCAGATTTTTCTGTTTTGCAAGTTACCCAGAGGACAAGCTCGAGATGATGGATAATGATAGTAGTCACTAGCGGGTCTGAGTCCACCAGGTTGAGTATAAAAGTTCTACATAGTCAGTGTCAAGTAAAAGTTGCATGACATAAATTGTATAGTATCAGGTATTGAGTGTGTTCAATATCAGAGTTGTAATGTAATGTACTATTGAGTACATTTTATGTGTATTTGAGATGCATTTCCATAATTATTGAGTTAGGCAGTGGTCCCTGTTGGTTTTATTCTAGGTCCCAAGATCAAACAAGACATGAAATACATGTGTGAACACATCAACGGAGGTAGCGGAATACTCACATCGATCGGTTGAGACGATTTGAAGACGAATGAAGCCCAAAATGCTCACTGCCAATGGCGCCAAAACCTGCAGTTCACTGCCTCCAAAAACAGAATTTTGAGTGACGAAACGGAGCTCCAAGCTTCGTCGAACGGATCCCGGCTCATTGGCGAACCTCCCTACCACATTCGCAAGACTCGTAAGTGTGCTAGCACTTGGATTTTCACCATGAAAATCCACTATTGGCCTCCCTTTATTCACGCCATTTCTGGTTCAAAACCAGTGAAGAAGAAACAGTCTTGGGCGTGAGAGATGGAGAAAGAAAATGAGAGATGAAATTGTGTTATTAGTTATGATGAAATGCATTTCAAATATATCTTATATACTTGTGTGAAATTCACTTAATTTCACTTGCATTTACCTTTAATTTGAATTTCAAAAGTAACAAAAAGGTAAACACTATGCACATCAATTACACATCTAGTCCATCACTATTCATATCACCTTTATTAAAGTGACATGTTGTCAAGTCACATCACTCAAAGTGATAAGTGATTTGACGCTTGATGCGACTAATGATTTGACGCTTGATGTGACTTGCGATGCCGCACTCGAATTCGAAATACGAATGCGCTCGCAATCACACTCGGGCTCGGGTTCGCTAATTCCAAATTAACGATTTTTCCGTCGCGTCGTAATTAAATGATTACGCCTATCGAATTCACTATTCACGTCGCTAACGAATTAATTCTAAATTAATTCGTTCGCCCGAATTAAAATCTAATTTTAATTCCGCGTCGAAATCTAATTTCATTTAATATATCGAATATATTAATTTACCGATTAATTCCAATTAATCTTTATCTCTCTCTAGACGATATTTTATCCTAGATAAAATATCTCCGTAATTAATCCTAGATTAATTTTCTCTTTCTTCTATATAATCCCAGATTATTTAAGAGTGCGAGTTATGCGTCATCGGTGGATTATCGGAGAAGCGACCCATGAGATCCCCGGATACGTTGGCAGTAAATACGGTCGTCGGTGTATCCGAATCACGTACGTACCAAGTACTACGTTCTAACCGATTTACGAGACAAGGTCGACTCCTAGCAAAGCACCAAGTCTACCCAATTCTCCGGACATATCCATTTAAGAATATTAAGATCTGTATCAAGCGTAGTATACCATTGTATTGTGCATATCGGTCCAGTATCGGATAGTCACGTGCTAGGGCTGGGGCTGGATAAGTGTCTGCCCCGTCCGAAACACATATCGGATGTCTGGTAACATAGTCTCTATAATCGGATATTCATGACCTGGTCACAATATTCCGATTGGATGCGCATCACTCAAGAGCACTAGTACCGTATCCTGCGTGACATCATCTCCACTATGACTGAAGTGATACTTCCATCTTGACATCACACCCAATACACTACGACTCTCTGATAAACCCAGAAGTGGTGTACGCAGAACCGGTTAAAGCCCTGTACCACCAAGACCAAAGTCTATCGATTATCGTAAGTATTAGCGATGTAAGTCTCAGGTTAAGACTATACAACACCTACCTTGAATTCGCCTCCCATAGACACATAGTCATAATACCAATGGGATTCCGAGGGGTCTATCCAGAGCGAAGCGTTTCCCGTACCATCGGTGAAACACGACCTCCTATCGCACTTGCATAAGTATCTGATACTTATATATATGAGAACTATGCCGTTGTGCCCTCACAACGCACACAAGTGCAATACTAGCCTATTCCGCATTATCGATGTCCAGTCTCGATAATACTCCGGCTAGGATATTTAATGATTAATCCTTCGGGGACTGATACTGCCTCATATCATTCTCAATCCAGGAACTAATCATAGGGACCTCTCTTCATTTATATATCTATGGTGATCTAATCACAAATGATGAGAGTGCAATTTCCTTATCACATAGTTAATTTGCTACAACAACACAATGATCTGTGCAAATAGTGACGCTATGGGTCATTATGTCAACAATCTCCCACTTGGCACATAGCCAGTCACTCAAGTGTCCCACACCCGAACTATGTACGGTTCGCTCAAATTGCTGAGGAAAGGTTTTCGTCAGCGGATTGTTGATAATCATCTGACGCGATTTATACGATCATCACATCGCCACGATGTATGATCCGAACGAATCAGATGATATAGAAGTATATATCTGGATCGTCGATGAGACCTTTAATTCTTTAGTCTGTGCTGACGCCTAGCTCAGCTGCTAACAGAACTATATCTAATCTAATTAGATTTATTTTCTATCCAAATGGCTTCTTTTGCTGCCTCAGCTGTAGCAATAATCCGCATTTGTTGTTTATTCGGCAACAGTATCTTGCTCGGAAGATTTCCAGCTCACTGTCCCGTTATTCAAACTTTATAGTACCGCAGTATTTAACTGTTTGGAAACTTGCGGCAGTGATCCCAGTCACTTCAAGTTCTCCTTCTCCATAGTATTAGACAGCATCTTTAGTTCTCTAAGATATTAATAGATGTCCTTAACTTCAATCCAGTGACTATCACTTGGATTGACCCGATTGTGACTCCATATGCTCGAAGCGTATGAGACACCAAATCAAGTACATTTTAAATGTACAATTTCCAGAGAGTGTTAACCAACTCCAAATCTATCCCAGTAGATCTTTATTCCTCGAATAAAGGTTGTTACTCCCAAGAATTCTACAGAGAATTTCTATGAAAAAATATCTATGAAAGCCAAGCTTTCACCAATTGCTTTATTGGGAATTTCACTGTCAGTGCGCTCCCACTAACCTCCTTATATACACAAGAATCATTTCGTTTTGAATTAAATCATAAACCATTATGATTACATCAAAACGTCAGTTCCAAGAACCTTATGCTTGCTTCAATCCAAACATGGATCGAATAACCCGCAAACCTTGTTTGTCGGTTATACAAAATCGTCAGGATGTTGTAAGAATCCTCCAAGAGGTTTCCTTTTCAGGAAAGCGATTTTGATCTACAACTGACACATTTCATAAATGAAATATGCAGTTATCAACAAACATCTTCAAAATGGATTTACCATGGCAACAGGTAAAAGGTTGAACCATTATTAACACAATGTTGATAACGATACTTTCAGTCAAAAGCCTAGCTTTGTACGTTGGTATGTTGCCATCCATGTATGTCTTCCTTGAAGACGTTTAATGTACCAATAGGCACAATGCCTTGTGGTACAACAACTAGTGTCCAAACATAGTTGTTATACATGGAATCCATTTCGGACTCATGGCACTTTGCCATAATAGGGAGTCGATACCTCGTATCACTTCCTCAAAACGTAGTCGGTGGATATACCTTCATAAGATTGACATCTTTATGAGGTTAGATCAGAAACCCATACCCTAGGTTATTTTCTGACTCTATCTGATATACTAGTTTCTTGTGTATTTGAAGATTAATGGTATAGATTCATCCTAGATGAACTATTTGTGTTCCATTAAGGACTTCGTGCCTTGAACAGTATTACTCCGATTTTCATCGAGTATCACTATCCTCCCACTGACCACTGCATATCGGTATTCCTCTCAGGTAAAACCGCATGGTGAGCAACAATCACATTGTTCTCATGTGGGATTTATAAGTACTATACTTAAGGTTTCCCTTAGGATAACCTATATTGGCACTTATCCAATTTGGGTCTTTTAGTTTGGTATCATCCAAACGTTATGCTTGGCATACCCAAATTATCAGGAATGAGAAACCTCGTTTCTTCCCTGTTCATATCCTATATGACATCTGTCAAACAGATTTATATGGAACCTTATTCTAAATAAGTTTTGCACTGTTAATACATATCCTATTGAAGGAAACAGTAGCTCAGAGCGACTCGTGATAAACCTTATCATGTCCAACAAAATTCGGTTTTTTTAGTTCGGACACACCGTCTAACCGACGTGTCTCGGGAGGAGTCCTCATTTGAAAGAATACCGTACTCTTTCATGTACGTATGAAACTTACTGCTTAAGTATTTTCCATTACGGTCTTATCGTGGCAGAATAATACTATAGCCGATCTGTTTATCTACCTCGTGTCGAAACTATAAAAGTTTCCGATCTGTGTTCTTCAAAAGAAACACATAACCATAACGTGATGCCACATCCGTTAAGGTCACGAAACATTCATGTTCACATCTAGCCTAGCTAGATATGGGCCCACTAACTTCACCATGAATAGGGCTAACAGATCGGTGGCATTTTCACTATTACCAAGTAAATAGTATTTTAGGTACTTTACCTAATAAACTAGATTCACAGACCTTATTTGAATAGTCAAATCAGTCCTAGTACCCACTCTTCAAAAGTGTGGATATACGAGTCTCGTTTAATTGTGTCCTAGACAACAATGCCACAAATAAGTCTCTATTGATCAAATCAATTTGAGCTATTTATTTGTCATTTTTATATGTTTGAGATTTATTATATTCAAAATATAAATTTGTTATTCACATCTAATGTGTTTATCTCAGTATCATCTTTATATATAAAACACTTTAGTGTTCTAGAATATAAAGGTTTATCCGCAACGGATTAAACACTGATATAGAGATAATGTCTCTAGTCAAACTAGTTACATTATAACAGTTCCTAATTTAAGTACATACCCAAAGGGTAGTTCCTAAACTTAGGTATCTACGGTCGAAACAGGACTTTCGTCCCGTTTCCGATTCGCAGAGAAATCTCGGCTTGAAGTCAGTATCCTGCTCATAGCGGATTCTGAACATCAATACATATATTTTATGTACCACACTAAGTATTTAAAATTCCAATTTCAATACTAGTTGTGAACATAACTTTGACAAATATTTTTAAAGTTAGAGCCTCGCCCTTTCTTTAATTCCTTCGTGTCTTCCATATCCAAATGGTAGTCACTTTGGGATATGTCAATTAACTTTTCAATATTTCACAAACCTTTGGCCAAGCCTGGGTTTTAGAATATCGAAATGATGTGCACTTTGTGCAACGCGCCCAATTGCAAACTTTGACTTTTCTCCACTAGAACAGTCAAATCAATTCTCTAAGAATTATAAATTGCAATTTTAATACCTTTTAAATCTAAAGATAGATTTATTGACAAGTATATTAAATTAAGCACTAAAGTCATCATCACATAAATCTTCCAAAGATTTTATGCTCTACTTATTTGCTTAATTATGGGCTAGATATAATAAAGTTATTTTATCAAATAAAGTAACCTATTATTTATTCCCAATATGAAAATTAAATCATTTAAAACATTTAATCCAAGGATTTATATTTTAAATATTCAACTTTTCAATTCTTTCTTGATTTCAATAGTCCAACTATTTAATCAATTTAAAAGGTACTATTTATTATAATGATTACAATAATCCAATTATTTAATCAACTATAATTTTAATATTGATTACTATAATCCAATTATAAAATCAACTATCATTAATTCAATTATATTGATTACTATAATCCAATTATAAAATCAACTATATATCGAATGAGTTTGTATATAGTCCAACTATATATATATTTAAAACAACATAAAATATTAGTCCAACTAATACTTTTGATTAATATGACTAGTAAAATATAGATGAGCGCGTTTAGCGAGTATTCGAACGAATGTTGCAAATTCAATACTTGCCTCCCACTATTTTTCGTCGAGCCTCTAACCCTCTGTCGAGTACTCGGGAAACCGTGTTTCCTAGTGGGCTAGGATCCCGTTAAATATCACACAATCTTGACTTTGGCAAACAAATTGTATGATAATTAACTAGGTAGATCTCGAAGATCAATTGGATCTCATCCAACTCCTAGATCCAGTAGGTGGACATCCAAGTCCCAAACATATATCTTATATATGCCTATATATCGAATATATACCCTAACCTTTTTCCTCTGAATCAACTAGGCCTTGGCTTTGGCACAACAAACCTAGTGATCCCAGTCAAGCGCGGACCCATTGACATGGAAGCTTCGTAATCAATGTCAATGGACAAGAAGTGGTCTTGACTTCGGCCAACAAACCACAACTTGGACACGACACCGATATGGAACAAAGCCTCGTGATTAAAACACATCTTCGACGGACAAGGGCTTGACTTTGGCCAACAACCCCTGCCAATCTCGGATCTTGAGCAAGAATCACTCAATGGAAGGAAAATAAACGCTTGATATTTAACGAGGGTTTTTCGCGTGCAAATTGGCTACCAATTTAATTATCTTTGTTAAGGTCTCATCATCATACACCCTTAAACATGCATTCTAAATACATAATAAAGAGAGTATGAAAATAAATAATAATAATAATAATATGCGGATGGATACTTTACATTGATCCTAGATCAAATCTCTCACTTTCTCACTCAAGCTAGCACTTGTATTACTTCTACCCGTTACACTACACTTCTAAAGAAACCTCATTTACATGGAGGGGAATAGGTGAGAAGAGAATACAAAGAGAATGAAGGTGATAAGGCTGGACACGCAGGTCCAATTTAATAAATCGAATTTATTACAATAATTTCCAAAATTGCCCCACCCGACTAATATCCATCCGATATACATTATTCATCATCACAACCACGTATTCACACATAAGCATGCTATCAATCAATCTAATCAAATTAATTAATCTGATAATTAGTGATCATCCAATGTTCAAACAACGATTTGATTTTGCTCGAGTCAAACTCGTTTTTGCGAATAAGTACTTAAAGTACGAATTCATGAATTAAATTAAACTACATCATTAAATCTAATTTAACATGTATTTAATACTAATTCACTATTCAATTCCAAATTAAATATTACACTTTTATTTAATAAACCTTTTACGATTAAATTCCAAATTTAATCGCTACGGGTCTCAAAACCCGATTAACGTCCAACGTCAATTCAATTAAGTCCAATGGGCTTTTAATTGATTTCTTAAGGCGTGGACTTTTGGTCGACTCGGATCAAACTGATAACCAAAGTCCAATCCGGGATTTACCCCATAAGCCCATAAATCAATCTTGGCCCATTAGGCCCAATTGAACTTTAAAGGTTCATTAGTCGCATTTGGGCTTTATGGTTAAGGTTTTGGGCCCAATTGGATCCAATCCACTTGGCCTAAACCCAACTTGATAAAATCAAGCCCAATAGGCCCAATTACAACATTAGAAGCCCAATATAAAAAATAGGCCCAAATAATTAAATTCAAAAAATCCAATTTTCCCAATTTAATTACCAAAGTGTATTACATGATCAATTACCCAAATCAACATTTCTAAAACATGAATTTACATAATTAATCATGCTCATTTGCATCATTGGTGTCCAACACAAATTAATCAAAAATCAAACCCATTACATGCTTAAAGGTCTCGGCCAAGGGGGGATTTTTATCCGATTCGAATTCAATCCAATTAATTTCACAATCGATATTAAATCCTTATCCCGAATGATTTCCAATACATCCAATGTTCAAAAATCAAAAGATACCAAGACATTAGGGCATAATTCCATTCGGCCAAGGTGATCAATTTGGGGATTTTATGTTCAATTCAAATCCAATCCAATTAGTTTCAAATTAACATTATCCTAAATGATTCCGACTCATCAAATGAATCAAAAAGAAAAATTCCAAGAATTCCAAAATGATCATCATATTCGGCCACATGATATTTTTTTTGGGGAAAATTATTCCAAATCAATTTTCAACAATTGGTCCAACCAAAATGAAATTAAACATGTTATAAGCATACTTAAACAATCAATTTATTCAAATCATGCTCAACAAACATTTACCCAAATTTTAAGCCCTACATTTTTCATGCTTGAACCTAGGCTCTTGATGCCATTGTTGGTTTTATTCTAGGTCCCAAGATCAAACAAGACATTAAATACATGTGTGAACACATCAACGGAGGTAGCGGAATACTCACATCGATCGGTTGAGACGATTTGAAGACGAATGAAGCCCAAAATGCTCACTGCCAAGGGCGCCAAAACCTGCAGTTCACTTCCTCCAAAAACAGAATTTTGAGTGACGAAACGGAGCTCCAAGCTTCGTCGAACGGATCCCGGCTCATGGGCGAACCTCCCTACCACCTTCGCAAGACTCGTAAGTGTGCTAGCACTTGGATTTTCACCATGAAAATCCACTATTAGCCTCCCTTTATTCACGCCATTTCTGGTTCAAAACCAGTGAAGAAAACAGTCTTGGGCGTGAGAGATGGAGAAAGAAAATGAGAGATGAAATGTGTATTAGTTATGATGAAATGCATTTCAAATATATCTTATATACTTGTGTGAAATTCACTTTAATTTCACTTGCATTTACCTTTAATTTGAATTTCAAAAGTCAAACAAAAAGGTAAACACTATGCACATCAATTACACATCTAGTCCATCACTATTCATATCACCTTTATTAAAGTGACATGTTGTCAAGTCACATCACTCAAAGTGATAAGTGATTTGACGCTTGATGCGACTAATGATTTGACGCTTGATGCGACTTGCGATGCCGCACTCGAATTCGAAATACGAATGAGCTCGCAATCACACTCGGGCTCGGGTTCGCTAATTCCAAATTAACGATTTTTTCCGTCGCGTCGTAATTAAATGATTACGCCTAGCGAATTCACTATTCACGTCGCTAACGAATTAATTCTAAATAATTCGTTCGCCCGAATTAAAATCTAATTTTAATTCCGCGTCGAAATCTAATTTCATTTAATATATCGAATATATTAATTTACCGATTAATTCCAAATTAATCTTTATCTCTCTCTAGACGATATTTTATCCTAGATAAATATCTCCGTAATTAATCCTAGATTTTTTCTCTTTCTTTTTCTATAATCCCAGATTATTTAAGAGTGCGAGTTATGCGTCATCGGTGGATTATCGGGAAGCGACCCATGAGATCCCCGGATACGTTGGCAGTTAATACGGTCGTCGGTGTATCCGAATCACGTACGTACCAAGTACTACGTTCTACCGATTTACGAGACAAGGTCGACTCCTAGCAAAGCACCAAGTCTACCCAATTCTCCGGACATATCCATTTAAGAATATTAAGATCTGTAGCAAGCGTAGTATACCATTGTATTGTGCATATCGGTCCAGTATCGGATAGTCACGTGCTAGGGCTGGGGCTGGATAAGTGTCTGCCCCGTCCGAAACACATATCGGATGTCTGGTAACATAGTCTCTATAATCGGATATTCATGACCTGGTCACAATATTCCGATTGGATGCGCATCACTCAAGAGCACTAGTACCGTATCCTACGTGACATCATCTCCACTATGACTGAAGTGATACTTCCATCTTGACATCACACCCAATACACTACGACTCTCTGATAAACCCAAAAGTGGTGTACGCAGAACCGGTTAAAGCCCTGTACCACCAAGACCAAAGTCTATCGATTATCGTAAGTATTAGCGATGTAAGTCTCAGGTTAAGACTATACACACCTACCTTGAATTCGGCCTCCCATAGACACATAGTCATAATACCAATGGGATTCCGAGGGGTCTATCCAGAGTGAAGCTGTTTCCCGTACCATCGGTGAAACAACGACCTCCTATCGCACTTGCATAAGTATCCGATACTTATATATATGAGAACTATGCCGTTGTGCCCTCACAACGCACACAAGTGCAATACTAGCCTATTCCGCATTATCGATGTCCAGTCTCGATAATACTCCGGCTAGGGATATTTAATGATTAATCCTTCGGGGACTGATACTGTCTCATATCATTCTCAATCCAGGAACTAATCATAGGGACCTCTCTTCATTTATATATCTATAGTGATCTAATCACAATTGATGAGAGTGCAATTTCCTTGTCACATAGTTAATTTGCTACAACAACACAATGATCTGTGCAAATAGTGACGCTATGGGTCATTATGTCCAACAGTCCCTACATGAGTTTATGTTTGTAATAAGTTAACAATATTGGTCATTGTTAGATGGTCAGAGGCTCAAGGGGATATGATGACATATTCTTTGCCGGTAGCATCTCCTGGAGATGGATGTTATAAAGATGATATTAAAGTATGGTCTAGGGAGTCAATGACTACAATGGGTATCTTGTATATGTAGTATGTCTGAGATACCTGTATGCAATGCACTGCTCTCCAGTATCTGATCCTCGAGTATGTCCTCAAGTTTTATAAATAGGTTAATAAAATTCCCAAAGCTATCTGAATCTTCTTCCTTATAAAGTAACCATAACCCTATTCTAGCAGGAAATCCTTCTTTAGTTATCCTGGCTTATCAACAGAAGTTCAAGACAAGTTATGAGAACATATAGTAGAGTTATAAAAGTAGTTATGCAAAGGAGTGGGAAGAGAAAGCTATAAGAAAAGTAAAGAATGGTACATAGATGTTCAAGCAACCAGGGCCAATAAGAGATAAAGATACATAAACAGATAAATAAGGAAGTACCAGAACCTATAGTAGTAAAGAGAATAGAATAAGCCTGAGCAAGAGAAAAATATCAAGTAGACCTAAGTAAAGTTCTTTCCCTTCTCGTAAGATTTCTTCCTTCCTACTAAGACTCCTTCCCTCATCAGAAAATTCCTTCAAATAGACCCAATATCCTTAAGTACCCCATATAGATAGCAAGTTCCCAGAGTAACGAAGGATAGTCAGAAAGATAAAAGAAGCAAGAAATCAGGATTAGACGTGGGAGTTCCAATAGACAAGAGATGCCAAAAAGATGAAGAGATTCTAGATCCACAAACCCAGGCTCGCAAATAAATAAATGAAGGTCGTAAGCAGAGATGATTAATTACCTTACCCCAAGAAACCCGACATAGATACGGCCCTAAGCTACCCAGATCCTCATGCCCTTAGTAATACCGGTTGAAGAAATTATCCTGAAGGAGTCTATCTCATACATATCTTACATGAGTAATGGACTCTACCAGGACATAGAGTACCAAAACGAGGACAACGATATCCATCGAGATGAAAAAAAAGCTTGTCTCAACCTTTATTAGCATAGATAAAGATAACCGTAAGGAAGTCCGACGAGAGTTTATCCTAAGACAGAAACAAAAGACATTGAAAGTCAGATCACTCAGAAAAGGTCCAAGGAAATTTTTGAAGTTAGAAATAAAATAACCTAACATAGTTCAAGAATCTAGATAAGCCAGCATGAGGCTTACAGTATTAGTATAAGTCCACATACTAGAACAATGCCATTAGAAATTCGGGAAAGATTAAAAGGACGGACACATGGGATTTGAGTACTCAGGAGTTAACAAAAGTACCATTACGAACAGCAAGGTTCAAAGCATAGATGTAGCTTATAGCAAGAGCAGAGAGCAAAAGTCTAGGAAGAAGTCCAGAGGAATGAACTAGCACTAGCCTCAGCAGCACAGTTTAGAGCTAAGAGATAGGGTATAGAGATATTAAAGGGAGATGCGTAAAGTAACAAAGAAGTTCAGTACATATAGTAACATAGATAATATAGCTTGAAAACAGAAACGATAATGGAAACCTCAAAATAGGTGATAAAAGTTATGGAACCCTAAGACATGGAATAATCGATGTAGCTTCCAATGGAATGAATAGTAATTCTTCCTCCCAGCAGCCCGACTCTAGTAAGCATTCAAACATCTAGCTAGACATGGAAAGCATGTAGTCACCCTGACGTAGATCCCAGTAAGAAGTTGAACAAGAAAAGAATAGTATTTGATAGAATAGACGGATCACGAGATGGCTAGATATCTGAACCAATAAGTTTACTGGAACATAGATAAGAATCATGAGATTTAATTATTCTATATGAGATAGAATAGTTTGAAGTCACAGTAAGTCAAGCCAAATCTAGAAGTCATCGTAGAACTGTAAGCCCTTAAGGGAGTAAAGGCTCAAAAAAATGAAGGAACCAGAGAGAGAGCGACTCTCAAGAATATAGTATATGACTTATAAAGAGCTTCATCATATTGGGATGGAAGAACTAGTATGAGAATATCATGTTGTGGGAACACAGGAACTGGGCGACGCATGCTGTCCCGGGCTCGCGGCCCGGTTGGGAGTATGGAGTAGACCGCGGGGGACTAAACCGAAGAATAATGGAGTCGCCACCCGGTGTGAACCGGGAAAATGAGATTTAAGGCCGCACTCACCCCTCGCAAGGGAAGACCTCAAACCGTTGGGTTCGGAATGGTCCCTTACTTATGTCACTTGTAATGAAAGGATTTGGGTAATAATTTAATCAAGCTTAGTAACACTTATTTCCAAGAGTATCATGCTTCTAAATCCATATGCACAAAAATAAAACTTACACCTAAATTTGCATATATTTCACATCTAAGATTGCATGCTTGAAAGTACATCAAAGTAGCAACAAACATACAACTTCATTGGCATATTGTATTCATGGAAACACAAGCACACACTAACCACACAAGCACACGTAAAAGCGAATCAAGTAATGGTGAACATGTGATTTCATAGACATATCATACTTATACGTGCGGAAGCATAAACAAATAGCCATTTCATGTCCATGTGTAAATGAAAGAGTCAACTAAATACATAATGCAAAAAGACACTTAAGGATGCAATTAGGCATTAAAGTAAGCATGCTATGATGTGGTGTAAAAGAAGATAACTAATATGGACACAAACACACATGTGAGCACTTTTCAAGTGGTACGTGGAATTGTATCCCAAGTACAGACCGCATTACCATCCATTCGGAATCGGCTACGGAATGTATGTCTGGGTTTCCATCCGATATACTACAAGAAATAATACTCAAATGCTATCATGACATGGATATATGAATTATACTACATTAAGCCAAGAATAAGGTAAATGATGCATCCAATATATGAAAGACGCGGCGAATATCGTGGTAAAGGTAGCCTTTTAGGCTTTTTCTTCCCCCAAATGGAGAACCTTTTTAGTCCAACACAATAAGCCCATGCGCTTTCCATTACAATGCGTACAAAGACAAAGACAACTATATGAGACTTCGTATACCGCGATTGAACACATCTTATATTCAACCGAGCATATATCAACCGGCGCGGCAAAATATCATGGTAAAGGATTTTAACCCCTCCAAATAGGGGACCTTTAATCCGACTTACTAAGCTCATGCGCTCGATCGCATCATGCATACAAACATAAAGACAATCATATCAAACTTAGTATGTCCGATTGAACATATCTTACATCCAACCGAACATACATCAACCGGCGGCGGCAAAGCATCGTGGTAAAGGATTTTAACCCCTCCAAATAGGGGACCTTTAATCCGACTTACTAAGCCCATGCGCTCGATCGCATCATGCATACAAAAATAAAGACAATAACATCAAACTTAGTATGCCCGATTGAACATATCTCTCATTCAACCGAACACACATCAACCGTCGCGGCAAAACATCGTGGTAAAAGATTTTAACCCCTCCAAATAGGGGACCTTTAATCTGACTTACTAAGCTCATGCGCTCGATTGCATTATGCATACAAATAACATGCGGAATTCAAATGACGAAAAATAAATAAATCAAAACAATATAAAACAAAAGAAAGTATCGTTTACTCAAGCGGTACGTGGAGTTGTATCCCGAGTACAGATCATACTACCGTCCATTCGGAATCAGCTATGAAATTTATGTCAGGGTTTCCATCCGATATACCGCGAGAGTTGACACATCTTTCATTTTATTCCAAAGCCACAACATACAATATCTCATAATCCATGCATATTTATCTACTCAAGGGCCACAACATGCATTTCAACATAACAATCATGCAAGCAATACTCAATAAATAATACAAATAAAACAGAAAACGAATGTGGAAAATACCCTAAGGTCTAACCTTTTATGTCGACTTTCGAACTCGCGTTTCACGGCCGTCGGAAGGGCTATCACACCGCAAATTTTTTGGTTCACTGGTTTGCATTTTACCTCGCTGTTTCACTGCTCAAGCTATTGTTTTGACTCTGTTTTGCTGCTGTTTCCTCACGGTTTCGCTGCCGTATTATTGGTCACTGTTCCAGGTGTATAGGGGATTGTTTTGGGTGTTTTTTTGTTGTTTCTTCACTGGTCACGTGGGGGCTGTTATCGTGACTTTGTTTAGTCAGTCAGCAGGTCATTGTGTGCGTTGAAGGGGTGTCTGCTTGGTGCGGCTTTGACGTGTGTGTGTGTTGATTGCAAGTGCGCGTTTTGGTATGAGTGGAGAGGTGAGGGGTGGTTTGCTTGTGAGGGTAGAGGACGTGTTGAGAGGGCGTTAAAGGGGCAGGTTTTGTGAGTTGTGTGCTTGTGGCGTGAGGCAGTGAGTGGGGGCTTTGTGCGTGAGGCAGTGAAGGGCTTACGTGAGTGATGGTGTGGAGCAGACAGGCTAGTTTGCGTGGCAGTGTGTGGGTAATGGAGGGCTTGGCTGTTTGCGTGAGTGGGGGCAGGTGGCTAGGTGTGAGGCTGTGTTGTTGAAAGCTTGTGAGGGGGCTGTTGAAGGTGCAACGTGAAGGCTAATTTGTGTGATAAATTTTTTGCGTGAGAGTGAGCTTTTGTGTTTTTCCGTGAGTCGGGAGTGTCTAGGCTTTGGGTAATGGTTGTTTATATAGAGGAGGGCTAGGGCTTCTCCTTGTCTCACAAGGAAGGGATTTGATTTGGTGTCTAAGAAGGAAAGCAATGGATTGAGGGGGGACAAATTTGGTTCAAATTAGGAAGTCAATATCTTTAATTGGTTATGAGTGATTTAATTAGGTATGATATTTGTTGATTGATTTTAATTAGGCATGTAATTTCTTTAATTTAGTATATGATTTTGTTTAGTTAGGAAGTTAATATATTTGATTTGTCTAAATTAGGTATGATTTAATTTAATGTTTTCTTTAATTGATAAATGGTTTAAATATTTTATTTAATTCAAATACATTATCTAATTAATATTTAATTTAATATTTTATTTAATTTGGGTGTAATTAGGGTGATTGGGCGTGTGGGCCTTGTTGTGGGTGTGTGGGCCTTTGGTTGGTGGGTTTGGTTTGTGTGGGCTAGGTGTGTGGGCTTGCGGGGGTTTTAGGTCAAGGCCAAGGGGCTTGCGGGGATTTTGGGCCGAGGTTAGGTGATTTGTGAGTGTTTTGGGCCGGGAATAATTTTTAAAACGGAAAACCAACAAGTAACCCGAAGTTAAACCAGTGAACGTAATCCGAATATGAGTCAATTCTTGACTCCTCCCTTCCGACGTCCATTTCCCGCGGCTTCCGCGACTTAAAAGGTAGTGCCTCCAACTGAGACTCATCATCAGGTTTCACATGCAAAAATGCAATGCCTACAGTCGCCCCCACTTTGATGGGACTTGTGCAGTGTGTGACTTTGAACAATCCTATCAAAGTTATGCAATGCATTTTCACTTACCTGGCTCGCCAGCTGCCACCTGACTTGCCTGCTGCCTCGACCTGAATTTGATGACGTGCCATTCTTGGCGTGCTAAACCCCGTACTTAGGGTGTCGCGGTAGTCCACAATAGTCCACACTAGTTCACGATAATCCACGGAATCCACATAGTCCACGATAATCCACGGTAGTCCACGAAATCCACATAGTCCACGATAATCCACGGTAGTCCACGATATTCCACGGTAGTCCACATAATCCATATAGTCCACATAGTCCACGGTAATCCACAACATTTCACGATAGTCCACGGTAGTCCACATAATCCACAACACTTCAAGATAGTCCACAGTAGTCCACAATATTTCATGATAGTCCACGGTAGTCCACATAATCCACAACACTTCAAGATAGTCCACGGTAGTCCACAATATTTCACGATAGTCCACGGTAGTCCACATAATCTACAACACACTTCAAGATAGTCCACGGTAGTCCACAATATTTCACGATAGTCCACGGTAGTCCACATAATCCACAACACTTCAAGATAGTCCACGGTAGTCCACAATATTTCATGATAGTCCACGGTAGTCCACATAATCCGCAACACTTCAGATAGTCCACGGTAGTCCACAATATTTCACGATAGTCCACGGTAGTCCACATAATCTACAACACTTCAAGATAGTCCACGGTAGTCCATAATATTTCACGATAGTCCACGGTAGTCAACATAATCTACAACACTTCAAGATAGTCCACGGTAGTCCATAATATTTCACGATAGTCCACGGTAGTCCACATAATCGACAACACTCCAAGATATTCCACGGTAATCTATAATATTTCACGATAGTCCACGGTAGTCCACATAATCCACAACACTTCAAGATAGTCCACGGTAGTCCACAATATTTCATGATAGTCCACGGTAGTCCACATAATCCACAACACTTCCTGATAGTCCACGGTAGTCCATAATATTTCACGATAGTCCACGGTAGTCCACATAATCTACAACACTTCAAGATAGTCCACGGTAGTCCACAATATTTCACGATAGTCCACGGTAGTCCACATAATCGACAACACTTCAAGATAGTCCACGGTAATCCATAATATTTCACGATAGTCCACGGTAGTCCACATAATCCACAACACTTCAAGATAGTCCACGATAATCCATAATATTTCATGATAGTCCACACGCCGTACCTGGCAAAATTGTTCTGATGACGCAGTGGGCCTCGACCCTGAGACACATCCCCAAACTACTGATGATGATGTGGGCCTCACCCCTGGGACACATCCCCAAACTGCTGATGATGATGTGGGCCTCAACCCTGGGACTCATCCCTGAAACTGATACTGATGTGGCCTTGCCCCCAGACTAATACTGATGTGGGCCTCGCCCCCAAACTGATATTGATGTGGGCCTCGCCCCCAGACTGATACTAATGTGGGCCTCAACCCTCAGATTACTACCTGAATCTAACACCAATATGGGCCTCAGCCCCAAGATTATTACCCGATTCCGATACTGTGCTTTTGTTATGCCTTATTGGCTTGTCTTCGCCGCTTTCTCTTTTTTTCTTCAAAACCTGTGAACACAAAACAAAACAAACACAAAAGGGTGCAAAATGGGTTACGTGTATGCATGAATGCGTGAATGTTCCCACCCCGTTGGGTTAGGTCTTCTGCCAATTCTCTTGGTGACTGCCCGTTCTCAGGTAAAATACAGCTTCAATCTGTCAACATTGATCGGCTCGGTGAACTCATTCACTTCCAAGTCTGACAGCCTCACTGTCCCCGTTTCCCAGTTTTTGAATGACTATCTTATCTTTATGTTTGCTTCTTCCGAGGATTCCCCGTGTTCTAAGCATCGTTGTGTATCATAATACCAAGGTTGAATGCTTTTGTCAAATATACTCATGTTGCATATTCAAGCGAGTACGTGAAATGAACGTCTTTATTATCATTAGAAAAAGGTTCGAACAAACAGGAAAAATCAATGTCTATATTAAAAATGCAGGATCAAACAAACTAGGAGGAACAACTTCATTATTCGCAGCGCTGCCTTCTTCCTCGGCCTATGGTTCTTCATCGTTGTCACCCCCTATCCCATGTACGAAGCTTGGTGGTTGAGAGCTTGGAGGACGAAGGTTTCGGGCAAGCCAGAGTTGATCATGTAGGTGAGTGGGGGAACAGAGTGATAATTTCGTAGAGGATTGGTGTGTGTGTTTGGCTGTTCTCTTTCAGGGTCAGAGATCTTGTGGGAGTCAATTAAGTCTTGGATCTCATGGCGGAGACGGGTACAGCTATTGGTGTCATGGCCAGGTTGTTGGTGGAAGTGGCAGTAGCGGTTCATATTGAGGCTTGGTGGGGGATGATTTGGGAGTGGTCTAGGTTCCAAGAGTTTTAAGAATCCTTGCCTGGTCAGCTTCTCAAGCACTTTGGACAAGGGTATACCCAAGTTAGAAAAATGCATATTCTTAATAGCAGCAATCTCGGCAGTAGCGGGCTTGGTCTCAGAATTCCCTCCAAAATTCCTCCTATTCTGGCCATAAAACTTCCGGTTTTCCGCCTCCTCTTCTTCAATGTCCATGACAGTTTCCCTCAGCTATCGGAAATCCGCAATCATTGAAGTCATCCTCCTCAACTTGCCATAGATCGAGGGCTTGGTGCCCTTGATGATCATTTTAATCTGGTCATTCTCAGAGGGCCGAGTCTGCATCTTCAAAAGCTGGCTTCTCCAGCGGTCTACATACTCCTTGAAGCTTTCTTCCGGCTTCTGCTTAGTGTTCTCCAAATCACGGAGTGACAAGTCAATCTCTAAGTCTGTAACATACTGCTTCAGAAAAACATCAGCTAGTTCTCTCCAATCTTCATTAACCTTCTTCTCAAGGCTATGATACCAAACCACAGGTGCCCCCTGGAGTGACATCCCAAACATCTTTTGGACTTGGCGCTGTGATAGGCCCACTGAACTCATGACTGAGACATATTGCTGCAGATGGACTTTTGGCTCTCCATTCCCATTAAACTTGGCCATGTCGGGCATTTTAAACTGAGCTGGCAGCTGTTCTCCGAAGGTCATTGCCTCATAGTCTAACAATTCTTCATGTTTACCCCTCATTTTACGGGTAACTGTTTCAACCTGATCCCGAAGCTTCTGAAATTATACCTGAGACCCAATCACTTTGCCTGTTGCATACTCTGCCATGTCATCATCAAAAGTGGGGATATCATCCCCCAACCCATTCGGAGGCTCCTCGCGCCTCACATTCTCAGAATTTCCCCCAGCACTGGGCACAGCCATATTTGTCATGGCAGTAGTCAAGGCTTGCAATTGTTCAGTAATCTTGGCGAAACCATTCTCCAACTGATCTATTCGGGATACCTCATTATCGGATGTACTCATATCTGTTACCGGTCTTTTAGTGAGTCTTCTCTCTTCCCTAATCCAACGAGAATCTATGATGTCTTTTTTAGACATAGAGGGTGTTAACAGGATATATGTATGTTTGAGGTGCATGAGATGCATGTAACATATAGAACATACTAAATCAATTAAAATTTTCAAACAAATCGGCCCATTATCATTTTAGAAGCTTTTGGGCTAACTGTCATAGGAGTGAACTCGTCCCAGTTTAAATGGCCCAACGAGTTCACATCTCATGGCAAGGAGTCCAACTAAATCCAAACGGTAATGTTCCGAACACAAGCACAAAATGGCCCATCAATATTTAGAAGTCTTTGGCCCAATCGTCATAAGATACGTTCTTGTCCCAGTTTAAATGGCCCAACAAGCCCATATCCCATGACAAATGGTCCAAATGGATCCAAACGATGATGTTCCCAAACACAAGCATAAAAGAAAGATAATGCAAACATAAAACAATAATTTCTACATAATGGCCCATCAACATTTCAGAAGCTTTTGGCATAATAGTCATAAGGTACGAACTCGCCCCAGTTTAAATGGCCCAGCAAGTTCGCATTTCTGACAATAGTCCAACTGCATCTAAATGAGGATGGTCCACAAGCACATACACAAGGAAATAATTGTTACTTTAACCATACAATCCCGGTCTATGGGTGGGTTCGCAGGAGTGTAGACAAAGGCTCTCATCGGAAAAGGATGGCCCACAACTAGGTCTCC
This sequence comes from Zanthoxylum bungeanum, assembly GCA_019454045.1. NCBI lineage: Eukaryota > Viridiplantae > Streptophyta > Magnoliopsida > Sapindales > Rutaceae > Zanthoxylum > Zanthoxylum bungeanum. Next base: position 167,738 of record SKCR01029743.1, read on the forward strand.
CCAATCAAGGGTTCGAGCAACCAAGTGAGCGCATTCTTTTTTATACACTAAGGTACGTGCCAATGAGCTATGGTGTGTGATTGACTGTCAAATGGATTCCCGTTGTAGATTCCCCAGAGGAAGGTGGAGCGAGGCTCACTTAAATACCCAAGCCTCTTAGGCTCTTATCGCTTGGTGTCAGGAATAAACAACGAGTCCTCCAAATTAGTCCATCACAATAGCTACGAGTAGAGTAGATGGCTATATAAGTGCCTTCACAGCTTTTCCTTCTAGAAAGGTAGTGAATGAAGGAAGACACCAAACCATAACCTAGCCTCAAAAATGCCTTTGATTAAACCCCCATTTCATCCACTATAGACACAGTCAATTAGAACATAAATCCAAACATTACAAAAGACAATATTTCGGGGCCGATTCTCTATCCCCAGTAGAGTCGCCAGACTGTGGGAACACAGGAACTGGGTGACGCATGCTATCCCGGGCTCACGGCCCGGTTAGGAGTACAGAGTAGCCGCGGGGGACTAAACCGGAGAATAATGGAGTCGCCACCCGGTGTGAACCGGGAAAAAAAGATTTAAGGCCGCACTCACCCCTCGCAAGGGAAGACCTCAAATCGTTGGGTTCGGAATGGTCCCTTACTTATGTCACTTGTAATGAAAGGATTTGTGTAATAATTTAATCAAGCTTAAGTAACACTTATTTCCAAGAGTATCATGCTTCTAAATCCATATGCACAAAAATAAAACTTACACCTAAATTTGCATATATTTCACATCTAAGATTGCATGCTTGAAAGTACATCAAAGTAGCAACGAACATACAACTTCATTGGCATATTGTATTCATGGAAACACAGCACACACTAACCACACCAGCACACGTAAAAGTGAATCAAGTAATGGTGAACATGTGATTTCATAGACATATCATACTTATACGTGCGGAAGCATAAATAAATAGCCATTTCATGTCCATGTGTAAATGAAAGAGTCCAACTAAATACATAATCAAAAAGACACTTAAGGATGCAATTAGGCATTAAAGTAAGCATGCTATGACGTGGTACAAAAGAAGATAACTAATATGGACACAAAACACATGTGAGCACTTTTCAAGTGGTACGTGGAATTGTATCCCAAGTACAGACCGCATTACCGTCCATTCGGAATCGGCTACGGAATTTATGTCTGGGTTTCCATCTGATATACTACAAGAAATAATACTCAAATGCTATCATGACATGGATATATGAATTATACTACATTAAGCCAAGATAAGGTAAATGATGCATCCAAATATGAAAGACGCGGCGAATATCGTGGTAAAGGTAGCCTTTTAGGCTTTTTATTCCCCCAAATGGAGAACCTTTTTAGTCCAACACAATAAGCCCATGCGCTTTCCATTACAATGCGTACAAAGACAAAGACAACTATATGAGACTTCGTATACCTGATTGAACACATCTTATATTTAACCGAGCATATATCAACCGGCGCGGAAAAACATCATGGTAAAGGATTTTAACCCCTCCAAATAGGGGACCTTTAATATGACTTACTAAGCCCATGCGCTCGATCACATCATGCATACAAACATAAAGACAATCATATCAAACTTAGTATGTCCGATTCAACATATCTTACATCCAACCGAAAATACATCAACCGGCGCGGAAAAGCATCGTGGTAAAGGATTTTAACCCCTCCAAATAAGGGACCTTTAATCCGACTTACTAAGCCCATGCGCTCATCGCATCATGCATACAAAAATAAAGACAATACATCAAACTTAGTATGCCCGATTGAACATATCTCTCATTCAACCGAACACACATCAACCGGCGCAGCAAAGCATCGTGGTAAAGGATTTTAACCCCTCCAAATAGGGGACTTTTAATCCGACTTACTAAGCCCATGCGTTCGATTGCATCATGCATACAAATAACATGCGGAATTCAAATGACGAAAAATAAATAAATCAAAACAATATAAAACAAAAGAAAGTGTCGTTTACTGAAGCGGTACGTGGAGTCGTATCCCGAGTACAGATCATACTACCGTCCATTCGGAATCAGCTATGAAATTTATGTCCGGGTTTCCATCCGATATACCGCGAGAGTTGACACATCTTTCATTTTATTCCAAAGCCACAACATACAATATCTCATAATACATGCATATTTATCTACTCAAGGGCCACAACATGCATTTCAACATAACAATCATGCAAGCAATACTCAATAAATAATACAAATAAAACAGAAAACGAATGTGGAAAATACCCTCAGGTCTAACCTTTTATATCGACTTTCGAACTCGCGTTTCACGGCCTTCGGAAGGGCTATCACACCGCAACTTTTCTGGTTCACTGGTTTGCGTTTTACCTCACAGTTTCGCTGCTCAAGCTACTGTTTTGACTTTGTTTTTCTGCTGTTTCCTCGCGGTTTCGCTGCCGTATTATTGGTCACTGTTCCAGGTGTATAGGGGACTGTTTTGGGTGTTTTTTGATTGTTTCTTCACTGGTCACTTGGGGGCTGTTATCGTGACTTTGTTTAGTCAGTCATCAGGTCATTGTGTGCGTTGAAGGGGTGTCTACTTGGTGCGGCTTTGACGTGTGTGTGTGTTGAGTGCAAGTGCGCGTTTTGGTATGAGTGGAGAGGTGAGGGGGTGGGGTGGTTTGCTTGTGAGGGTAGAGGACGTGTTGAGAGGGCGTTAAAGGGGCAGGTTTTGTGAGTTGTGTGCTTGTGGCATGAGGCAGTGAGTGGGGGCTTTGTGCGTGAGGCAGTGGCCAGTGAAGGGCTTACGTGAGTGATGGTGTGGAGAAGACAGGCTGGTTTACGTGGCAGTGTATGGGTAATGGAGGGCTTGGCTGTTTGTTTGCATGAGTGAGGGCAGGTGGCTAGGTGTAAGGTTGTGTGTTGTTGAAAGCTTGTGAGGGGGCTGTTGAAGGTGCAACGTGAAGGCTAATTTGTGTGATGAATTTTTGAGTGAGAGTGAGCTTTTGTGTTTTTGCCGTGAGTCGGGGAGTCTAGGCTTTGGGTAATGGTTGTTTATATAGAGGAGGGCTAGGGCTTCTCCTTGTCTCACAAGGAAGAGATTTGATTTGGTGTCTAAGAAGGAAAACAATGGATTGAGGGGGGATAAATTTGGTTCAAATTAGGAAGTCAATATCTTTAAATGGTTATGAGTGATTTAATTAGGCATGATATTTGTTGATTGATTTATTAGGCATGTAATTTCTTTAATTTAGTATATGATTTGTTTAGTTAGGAAGTTAATATATTTGATTTGTCTAAATTAGGTATGATTTAATTTAATGTTTTCTTTAATTGGTAAATGGTTTAAATATTTATTTAATTCAAATACATTATCTAATTAATATTTAATTTAATATTTTATTTAATTTGGGTGTAATTAGGGTGATTGGGCGTGTGGGCCTTGTTGTGGGCGTGTGGGCTTTGGTTGGTGGGTTTGGTTTGTGTGGGCTAGGTGTGTGGGCTTGGGGGGTTTTAGGTCAAGGCCAAGGGGCTTGCGGGGATTTTGGGCCGAGGTTAGGTGATTTGTGAGTGTTTTGGGCCGGGGAATAATTTTTAAAACGGAAAACCAACAAGTAACCAGAGCTAAACCAGCGAACTTAATCCGAATATGAGTCAATTCTTGACTCCTCCCTTCGGACGTCCGTTTCCCGTGGCTTCCGCGTCTTAAAAGGTAGTGCCTCCAACTGAGACTCATCATCGGGTTTCACATGCAAAAATGCAATGCCTACACATGCCTTAAGCGATCAAAATTAATAGAGTTTTAGGGGAGTAAAGACGTAGGGAGTTCAAAAAACTGAAATAAGAAGGAAATCTAAGTAACATGATAAATTTGGTAAGAATGAATAACAAATAGAGTATAGTAGGACTTCGAGAGAGAGTGACCCTTAAGAAGGTTCTCAGTAAAAGGTAGAAAGATCAATAGACGGAAAATAATTTGGAGTTTAGTTGAAAGAGATAGTTTAGATAGCACCTAGTAGAAAAACCCCAGCGTGGGAGCCAACACTAGTAAACACGGGAGTCCTGGGCTTATAGATGAGCAGCACGGGTAACTAGTGAGATCACCACAATCGAAAAGGCTTCAGGACCAAACCCCACCCTCCCAACCCTCGTTATACAACAGCAGCAAAAATGGACCTCGATGATCGTCTCAAGATACTCCCAGAAACAAGTAAATGCGTAGTGGAAGAAGACCAAAAAATAAAACCTTCAGACTTAGTACAAGAGCATAATAGAAAAGGAAGATAGCTCTAAGTAAAATATTTAGAAAAGAAGTTGTCTAGATGGAATGATGAAAAGATAAAGTAGTAGTCAATCAGCGACGGGAATACAAAAGAATCAGCATTAGAGATGACTAAGGACATGTAAAAGATGATATGCTTTGGATAAGAAGACAGATACATAGACCACATAAGTTCCAGGTATAGAATAGAGCAAGAAGGAAGACGTAAAAGACAACAAGTAAAATATTTGAAGGTGGAACTGTCCAAATAAGACGACAATAGAAAAATATACTAGATAAATAATGACAGAGGTATATAAGAACTAAAATAAACTTTTAATGGTTAAGTTCAGTAGTACTACAGAACAACAAGCTTTCTAAGCGTCGAAATAAGACTGGAATTCTATCAGATAGGAAACGGATAAAAGGTAGCAAGTATAACCCATAAGTTCCCATGCAATGTACCTAGCTAAGAAACAAGGCAAAGTACGACTTGGATGAATTTATTAATGTATAACATAGAGACTGACAAAGAAACTAGGTATACGAATATCGTTGAGACGAGGGCAACACTTGACAGAATAAGACTATGGGAATAACTGAAGTAAGATATTTTTAAGTACAATCAGGCTAAAAGAACAAGTCGGTGCAAATGATGGATAACCGTATTTATATTAGCAATGAATTTAAAGGTAGAGATAGAAGAACTTAGAGGACGGAGCCGTAGGTAAAAGTTAGCGAAGGGGAAATAGACAGCTAAGCAGTTAAATTAAGAGAATAAATGCCAAGGTCAGGTTGAGCAGGTGAAACTGGAGATGTATTAAGTATGGTTGTTTTTACTAGCGACAAGGATTTTCATTGTATAAATTCGTTCCAGAGCTATGGTAGAACATGAAGAAGCCTAATGATAAGGAACATAATCACCTCTAAAAATAAGAAGGTGTTAGATAAAAAGGAATTGAAGATACACTCGGTAAGGTCATTAAAAGAGATATATTATAAAAAGGAACTGAAGAACTCGAGGTATACTTGAAATCAAAGGAAACCAAGGTTATCGGTTGTAGTACAAAGTACAATAGTGATACATTAAGTGTGAAGAGTAGCAGAATCCCCAAGTGATATTATGCCCATATTAGCGAATGCATTAAATTCATTTAAGGACCTTACAAGTTAAGTATGTAATAATGAGATGAGTGATCTTCTAGGAAATCTACAGAGGCATTAAATGTTAGGGTTTTAGCGCGGGCGCGGCGGAAGCTCGCGGTTCGGGCGAAATCATAACTTTAAAACTTTTAAAGTTACCGAATAAATTATTCAATATCCAATATGAATAATTCATTCATATTTCACCTAAACATATTTATTCGATAACAAATAATGACATAAATAAGTTAGAAACACAACGAAACTTTTACGAAAATATTTTTCCGTAAAATGGCATAAAATGCATTTTTGTCCGAACCGACCAACCAACATATATGGAGGCTACCCAGGTCAGCTCCAATAGTGCTTGGGCAGTTCATGGGCTGCCCAAACAGTGACCAATTCCCTGTTTGGACAGCGGACACTCGGTAAGCTCGAAACTCACCCGGTAACGCTGTTTTTCACCGTTTTCGCATATTTCAACTCCGAAACAATTTCCGGCAATTGTTTCAATGCCCAATACACATCCAATACATTTATATAACATAATCTTCAACATCAAAATCACAGAATTTCCAGATCTGATTTGGTAACTTAAAATATCATTTTTCCATGCTTTAAATCCAATTTTCTCAACATTAATCATATCAACCAACTAAAGCCACCACAAATGAAGAACTCAAGAATAATTCTAGGAGTTACAAGAGTGGTCATAACACTCTAGAATGGAAACAAGTCATCAAATGAAAAAAAAATGAATCAATATTACACTAATATCATCCAATTCAACTTCACACATGCATCTAGCCTCCAAATCCATCCTCCAAATCAAAAATCCCTAAAATATAAGAAAGGAAGAAACCCTAGAACTATTCTAGATATTTAAGAACAAGAAACAAGCTTTCTAAGTTTAAGATTATTGAAGATTACTTCCAAATCTTGTGATTTCCTTTAACTTTTTCTTGAATTTCTTCACTTTCTTCCTTGACTCTTCAAGAAAATTTTGGGGTTTTTCTTTTAGATGAAATTCGGCCATGGGAGGTTATAAAATGAGAAAACAAAATTTTCCACTTTATAAAGCTAGGCCAAACCGACTTTGGGTGTAAAAAAGGGTATTTTGGTCATTTGGTCAATTAATCTAATTAATTAATAATAATAACCTTTATGTTAACAAATCCAATTTGTAAACTTTAAGCTTAATAAAATCATGCCACATGTAACCAATAATAATCAAACATATTGCATAATAATTATGTTATATTGGAATAATTTAATTATCTAGACATTTAACATTTAAACATCTAAATAATTAATTAATGCGATTATTATTATATATGTATTTTTTTATTTACATTAAATAATAAATACATATATTAATGGCATGTGTCAAAGTCTCATTTGACAATTAATTATTATGTATCAAATCAAATCTTGTATCAAATACAAATACATATTAATTATTAATTGACCGAAATACCCTTAATGCATGTATCTTCGTTTAACCGTTTGAACGACTCGAATTAACTCATTTAATCCGATGAAATATTATGAATAATCTATATTATTCATAATGCGTTGCCAAAGTGCTCAATGAGTACACTTCATATTGTGGGACTCTCCAAGTTTAGGTTTATCTGTCACAGAATCCAATTTCGTGTCCATAATTCACCCACTCATGAATTATGATGACCACGGATAATCTCGCTAAACTATGCAAGTCGAGGTCATTGCATACGTATAATCCCTCCGTCATAAGTTATCAATATTATACTGGAGATATAGATAAGAATGTCAAATCCCTAAGGTATAATATAGTCGACTTTTAAATTTACAATCTCTAAATAACACTCGAAACTCGATTCCGAAGTATACCACGGTCATGGATTTACTAGATCGTAAATACGTACATGATACCTATGCCATGTACACAGGACTGACGGATTCTATCTGATACTCACAGGATATCATGAGCATCAGTCCTCACCTAACGAAGAGGCAGATGTCTAATCTTAATAGATCGGTGACGTGACTGCCATCAAAGTGTGGAGGATATCTCATATATCCACAGTGGTATCTCTAGTCGAAGGACCATTATGCTACTCAACTCGAGAAGATTTCTATTGACGTTGGTGTACCATCTATTAGGAAATCTTTAGTGAGTCGTTCAATATTTATCAAATATACACCTACTCATCTATACGAGTCTCCCAAGACTCATGGTTCATTAGGGGAAAAACCATCGAACCAAGTCACGATATACAACATATACTGGTCTCATTAGATTTTACTAACCGACCTGTGTTAGTAAATCTTGACCAGGAACTTTATTTGAGAATATACAACTTATAGTGACGTTTCCCAATGTCAATTACAAACTACGTTCTAACTACGCACTACGTTGTAAATCCTATGGCCTTTGTCTAATATATACATATCAGTAAATCATATTTAGTTTCAATCTAATTGTAATTAGATCGAATACGTATATAAAAACAAGAGGTGCTACCATTAAGTAAGTAATATTATGGAAAAAAGAATTGTTCGTATTCATGAATCGGACATAAATACGATCTGGATTGGCCCTCCGAGCACCAACCCTAAAAATTTCTCTCACTTGCTCTAGTGCCAATCCACAGTATCATATATACATCTCAATATGTATCACAAACTCATGGACCTCAAGAGCTCACCTAGCACTCAAGAGGTAGGCAACAAGAAGTACGTCCGCTATAACAAATTGAGTTTGTCCAACAAACCGAATCGTTTCCCTTTAGCCAACATCATTCATATATTGTATAACCTAAGTTATACATCAATATAACTCAGACACGACATCAATATTATGCTACAGTTACTGAATTGTCTATGTATTTAGGGATCAAATCCAAATACTATGCAGACAACCGCAAGCACAACACTAATATCAATACTTCTAATCTATAAGGTCACTTTGTAACTGAAAAGCGGTAAATATATCAATATTTAACGTCCCTTTTACTTAATATTTTGTATAGTTTCTTGATTTTTGTGAATATTTTGATGTGTTTTTTGTTATTTTGTAGATAAATAAAATAACAGGACTCTCTGGAATCAAATCAGAGCTTAAATGGCGAAAATCGGATGAAAAAAGGGAAAAATAGGAATTCTGAGTCGCGACGCGCAACACTTTTGCGTCGCGACCGCTAAAATACGTCGGTCACGTGTCAACAACACATCAATCTTGCTATCTAGCACCGGTCACGTGTCATTATCCCATGTTGCCGACATTACACATCATTGCTTACGTCCGCGTCGCGACGCCGAACCAATAATTTTACAGACAGCCACATGTCAAGATCCCTTTGAATCAACGGCGCGTAGCGACGCGCAAGTGTTTTTCGTCGCGACGTGCGGGGCAGAATTTTGCCTAAAAATTAAAGCTGAAATCAGAAGGAAAATTCATACATTCTTCTGGGAATTTCCTTAAGAATACTAAGAAGATTGTATCTTGTTTGTTTATTTACAGCTTTCTGTAATTAATTTTTTATTTTACACAATAGTTCTTTCTTTACTTTACTTTTCAGTCTTTATTTTTACTTTTCAGTATGAGGAGGTAACTCCCATCTACTGGGGTCAAATGTTAAGCTTTTATTACTAATATTTAGATTAATCTCCCTTAATTATAATATATAAACTATTTAAAACTTGATTTAATAGAATACCGCCTTTATGGTCGGTTGGACTTAATTAAATTAATTTTAACCTGACTAAATTGGATACCGCCTTTATGGTCGGTTGGAATTAATTATAAATCTGACTTAATCAGGATACCGCATATATGGTCGGTTGGTAATGTCATGTAAAGTTTATATATTATAATAAGGGAGATATCTAAATTAGAAGTAATAAAAGTGGATCCTTTAACCCCCAGCATTTTCTTTATTGTTTATTTTATCATTTTAATTTCCAGCTTTACTTTATGTCATTTAGTTTATTTATGTTTTTAATAGTCCTAGATATGTGTGGTAACTAAACCCTTTATCTGGGGTTGTGATAAATTCCATTATCACCGGTTTATAAGTGGTAATTTTACGTCTTGGGTAATATAAATGTTTATTTATTTAGCCTTAAGCTTAATGCTTCTTGTTAACTTGCCATTAATAAGATTGATTTGGTAAACTTAAAATGAACTTGGAAAATGGATTTTAGGTTTAGTCTTAGACTCAATAGCTCACGATCTCACCCTTGGGGAAATAGACTCTTAGGTAGATTTCCTTACAGGATAGGAATATACCTGTCAGGCGGGGGTAGTCATAATTAGAACTTAATCTTAATGAATTCAGGTAACTTGGTTGACATAGGAATATGATTAATTGGGTTATACTGGGTGTTTGCATCTGACCATCGAAAGAGGCTTTTGCATAAATTCGTGTTCCAGGCTAATAAACCAATATATTGCACAAACATGATATAACCACTTCATCTTTAAAAGATATTGGAAGGATTCACAACCCTAGATAGTTTTATAATATTGAATTTTCCTTTGAGTTACATTCGCACTGTTTTATTTACTTTGTTTTAGTTTAAAATCATAATCCAATCAACAAACCAATCTATTAGGTACTCGTAAATATTTAACTTCATAAATTGATAGCTTAGGTATTAAGTCCTTGTCGGATCGATATATTTTATACTACTTGAGCGATACGTGCGCTTGCGTTACGTGAGTGATTTCACCGTTCAAGTTTTTGGCGCCGTTGCCTGGGACTTATTTATCTTTTACTATTAATTTTGGGGTTAGATACCTTTACTTGTGTCTAATTTCCTTTTACTTATTATTTTTGCTTTCTTGTGTTTCAGGTTCTCAGACACTACATGAGAAGAACCAAAAGCTTTGAAATCCGTCCGCTTGACCCATAGATTGAAAGAACCATCAGACAATTGAGAAGGAAAGGCGAGAATGCTAAGAAGCATTGATAAACATGTAACCTTAACCTTTGGAGGTTGTACCACCAATTCTTATTCGAGACAGAACTATTCTGGTGGTTGACAGCTTCATTTCATGCATTGTACTTCCTTCCTACCAGCAAATGCGTGTGACATCAAAACATGCATTCAGATGATACAACAGTCAGCTTAGTTTGGGGGGAATGCAACTGAAGATCCTAATGCCCACATCAGCAACTTCCTGGAAGTTTGTGGCACATTCAATTACAACCGATCTGTAGAAGAAGCAACGAGATTATGTGTGTTTCCATATTCCTTGAAAGATAGAGCTAAAGCTTGGCTACATTCACTACCAGCAGGTTCCATCACAACTTGGAACACTCTAGCCACCAAATTCCTTGCAAAGTACTTTCCACCAGCCAGAACTGCAAAGTTGAGGAATGACATTACATCCTTTGTACATAATGACTCAGAATCTCCCTATGAAGCTTGGGAAAGATACAAGGAATTGCTCCGGAAATTTCCTCACCATGAAATTGCAAAGTGGCTACAATTCCAAACCTTCTATAATGGACTTTCTGGACAAATGAGAACCACAATTGATGCTGCTGCTGGAGGAGCTTTAATGGCAAAAAGAGAAGATCAGGTCTGAGACTTAATTTAAGAAATGGCCAACAACAATTCTTTGTGGCCAACAGAAAGAAGCATGATTGAACAAATAGCAGGAATCCACGAAGTCAGAGCCAACACAACAATGAATGTCAAGCTGAAGCAGATGTGCAAATTCCTGGAAACGCTTAGCACACAAGTTGTAAACATCGCCGGTGCCATAAGTTCACCATATAGAGGAGCACCAAAGGCAAATCAACATGATGAGACGATGAATTATGTCAACAATTTCAACACACATGGGAACAATCCATATTCCAACACCTACAACCTAGGGTGGAGGAATCATCTCAATTTCACATGGAGCAACAATTCAGGACAAATGAACAATCCACCACTCGGATTCCAATAGCAAAATAAAGGCCATGAGTATGAAAAAGAACCAGAAATAAAAGAAATACTTGTAGAGATATTCAAAAAGCAAGAAGCCAAGTACGATGCTATGTTTCAAGCCCAAACAACATTCAATCAAATCCAATCAGCATCTATAAAGGCACTGGAAAATCAAATAGGACAACTGGCTAATGCTCAGAGTTACAAACCGCAAGGTACCCTTCTTAGCAACACAAAACCAAATCCAAGGAACCGAGGGAAGGAGAAATGTCAAGCCATTACTTTGAAAAATGATACTGAAATCAACAAAGATGTTGGAATCAAGCGTCCACTGAGGAAGTTCCAAAAGAAAGCAGCGAAGCATATCCACAGATGAAGGAAAAAGAGGCAAGAGAAAATTTCACTCCACCTCCACCTTTTCCATAGCATCTCTCTAGAAAAGTAAACTAGACAAGCAGTTTGCTCGATTCCTGGAGATCTTCAAATGGCTGCATAACAACATTTCATTTGCGGAAGCATTGGAACAAATGCCTAGCTATGTCAAATTCATGAAAGACATTCTTTCACGAAAACGGAGATTGGGAGATTACGAGACAGTAGCATTGACAGAAGAATGCAGCGCCATTATTCAGAGGAAGCTTCCCCCAAAGTTGAAAGATCCTGGCAGTTTCACCATCCCTTGCACCATAGGCGAACATTACTTCAATAAGGCTTTGTGTGATTTAGGTGCCAGTATTAACTTGACGCCTTTTTCTATTTACAGGAAACTACATATTGGAGAAGCAATCCCACCTCAGTTACTTTACAGATCGCTGACAGATTGCTCATATTTCCGAGAGGTGTAGTGGAAGATGTATTGTTTAAAGTTGAAAAATTCATTTTCCCTGCAGATTTCATTATCGTCCCTCGGGAGACCATTCTTGGCTACAGGTCGAATTGTTATTGATGTATAAAAATGAGAACTAACCATGAAAGTGCAGGACCAATAAGTTACATTCAATGTTTTCAAAGCCATGAAATTCCTGGATGATGAAAAGGAGGAGGAATATTTCAGAATTGATGTTGTAGATATTATCATCCAGGATACTGATGCAATGTAACTTTCCATGGATAAACTTTAAGCTTGCATCACCAACATTACTGACAGCGAGCTAGATGAAGAAATTCTGGAATGTATAACCTATATTGACAGACCATTTCGCTTCAAATCAACACCACAGGTGGAAAGTTTGGAATTACCGAAAAAGGACCGAATCAAACCCTCGATTGAAAAACCACTACAGCTGGAACTAAAGCTACTTCCGAGCCATCTCAGGTATGCTTTCTTAGGAAACTATTCTGATTTACCTGTGATTATTTCTTCGTTGCTAACATTGGAGCAGAAAGATAAGTTGCTAAGAGTGTTACGAGAACACAAGAAAGCCATTAGCTGGACTATAGCAGACATTTGAGGCATTAGTCCATCATTTTGCATGCACAAAATTATGATGAACAACGAGTACAAAGCCACAGTGGAGCATCAACAGAGACTAAATGGAATCATGAAGGAGGTTATGAAGAAAGAAATTATCAAATGGTTGGATGTCGGCATCATTTACCCCATCTCTGATAGTACATGGGTGAGTCCTATGAAATGTGTGCCAAAGAAAGGAGGAATTACTATAGTCACAAATGAAAGGAACGAGTTGAATCTAACAAGAACGGTGACTGGATGGAGAGTATACATGGACTACAGGAAGCTGAACAGAGCAACAAGGAAAGATCATTTTCGGCTGCCATTCATTGACAGATGCTAGACAAATTGGCGGGACATGAGTTCTATTATTTTCTGGATAGATACTCGAGGTACAATCAGATTTCCATCGCCCTAGAAGATCAGGAGAAAACCACTTTTACATGTCCATATGGTACTTTTGCTTTCCGCAGGATGCCATTTGGACTATGTAATGTGTTGGAGTTCAAATCAAGTCCCAAGATCAACAAATCATGCATGAAAATCACATATGAACACATCAAAGGAGGTGGCGGAATCAACTCACATTGAATTCGGTTTGATGTTTGAAGAACAAGGTGCGATTTTTGAGCTCCCTCCAAGCTCGGCAATGGCTTCCTTTGACAGTGGACTGCTCGGTTTTGGGCGTGTAGATCTCCACCTTCGGCCATTGAAGATCACCATTGAAGCTCCAAGCTTCAAGCTTCCTTGCTCACAAACTCACTTCCCTATCACCTTTGTATCACTCCTAGAGTGTGCTAGCACCATCATCTTCCATCTTGCTTCTCAAATGCTCGGTCAAACCAGAACAAAAGAAGAAGAATCGGCAGTGATGCCGTGAAGAAGAGAGGAGAGAAAAGAGAGGGAAGAGAGAAAAACGTATGCCCTTGCATGTATGAGAGAGAGGACCGAAAAGTGTGTCTAAAAAGTGAAAAGAAAAAGTAATTTATATTTATTCATTTATTTTCCAAAAATAAATAAAACAAATATATATTCCAAACCTTTTCATATTCCATCACTTTTATTTATAACTTTAAGTCATATCACATCACTTTTTCAAATCACATCTATTCACTTTAATAAAGTGACATGTTGTCAAGTCACATCACTCAAAGTGACAATTGATTTGACGATTGACGCGACGAGCGATTTGACGCTTGATGTGACTTGCGTGCCGCGCTCGAATTCGAAATGCGAATGCGCTCGCAATCACTCTCGGGCTCGGGTTCGCTAATTCCAAATTAACGAATTTTCCGTCGCGTCGTAATTAAGTGATTACGCTTAGCGAATTCACTATTCACGTCGCTAACGAATTAATTCTAAATTAATTCGTTCGCCCGAATTAAAATCTAATTTTAATTCCGCGTCGAAATCCAATTTCGATTAATATATCGAATATATTAATTTTATCGATTAATTCCAAATTAATCGTTCTCTCTCTTTAACGATATTTTATCCGAGATAAAATATCTCCGTAAATAATCCCAGATTAATTTTCTCTCTCATCGAATTAATCCCAGATTAATTCTATCTCTCTCTTTTAATTAATCCCAGATTAATCAAAGTGCGAGTAATACATCATCGGTGAATCTTCAGGAAGCGACCCATGAGATCTCCGGATATGTTGGCAGTAAATACGATCGTCGGACTGTCCGAACACGTAAGTACCTCGTACTACGTTTATATCGATTTACAAGACAAGGTTGGCTTCTAGCAAAGCGCCATGCCTACCCAATTCTCCAGAAATATTCTTACAGGAATATATAGATCTGTATCAAGCGTAGTATACCGTAGTATTGTGTATATCGGCCCAGTATCGGATAATCACGTGCTAGGGCTGGGGCTGGATAAGTGTCTACCCCGTCCGAAACACATATCGGATGTCTGGTAACATAGTCTCTATAATCGGATATACATGACCTGGTCACAATATCCCGATTGGTTGCGCAACACTCAAGAGCACTAGTACCGTATCCTGCGTGACATCATCTCCAAATGACTGAAGTGACACTTCCGTCTTGACATCACACCCAATACTCTACGACTCTCTGATAAACCCAGAAGTGGTGTACTCAGAACCTGTAAAAGTCCCCTACCACCAAAACCAAAGTTTATCGATTATCGTCAGTATTAGCGATGTAAGTCTCAGGTTAAGACCATACACACCTACCTTGATTCGGCCTCCCATAGACACATAGTCATAATACCAATGGGATTCCGAGGGGTCTATCCAGAGCGAAGCTGTTTCCCGTACCATCGGTGAAACACGACCTCCTATCGCACTTGCATAAGTATCCAATACTTATATATATGAGAACTATGCCGTTGTGCCCTCACAACACGCACAAGTGCAATACTAGCCTATTCCGCATTATCGATGTCCTGTCTCGATAATACTACGGCTAGGGATATTTAATGATTAATCCTTCGTGGACTGATACTGTCTCATCTCATCTCAATCCAGGAACTAATCATAGGGACCTCTCTTCATTTATATATCTATGGTGATCTAATCACAAATGATGAGAGTGCAATTTCCTTATTACATAGTTAATTTGCTACAACAACACAATGATCTGTGCAAATAGTGACGCTATGGGTCATTTTGTCCAACAATCTCCCACTTGGCACGTAGCGAGTCACTCAAGTGTCTAACACCCGAACTATGTACAATTCGCTCAAATTGCTGAGGAAAGGTTTTCGTCAGCGGATTTGCTTAATTATTGTCTGACGCGATTTACACGATCATCACATCGCCACGATGTATGATCCGAACGAATCAGATGATATAGAAGTATATATCTGGATCGTCGATGAGACCTTTAATTCCTTAGCCTATGCTGACGCCTAGCTCAGCTGCTAACAGAACTTTATCTAATCTTATTAGATATATTATCGATCCAAATGGCTTCTATTGCTGCCTCAGCTGCAGCAATAATCCGCATTTGTTGTTTATTCGGCAACAGTTATCTTGCTAGGAAGATTTCCAGCTCACTGTCCCTGTTATTCAAACTTTATAGTACCGCAGTATTTAATTGTTTGGAAACTTGCAGTGGTGATCCCAGTCACTTCAAGTTCTCCTTCTCCATAGTATAAGATAGCATCTTTAGTTCTCTGAGATACTAACAGATGTTCTTAACTTCAATCCAGTGACTATCACTTGGATTGACCTGATCGTGACTCCATATGCTTGAAGCATATGAGACACCAATACAAGTACATTTTAAATGTACAATTTCCAGAGAGTGTTAACAACTCCAAATCTATCCCAGTAGATCTTTATTCCTCTAATAAAGGTTGTTATCTCCCAGAATTCTACGGAGAATTTCTATTGAAAGCCAAGCTTTCAACAATAGCTTTATGGGAATTTCACTGTCAGTGCGCTCTCCCACTAACCTCCTATATACACAAGAATTATTTCATTTTGAGTCAAATTATCAACCATTATGATTATTTCAAAACGTCAGTTCCAAGAACCTTATGCTTGCATCAATCCAAACATGGATCGAATAACCCGCAAACCTTGTTTGTCGGTTATACAAAATCGTCAGGATGTTGTAAACATTCTCCAAAAGGTTTCCTTTTCAGGAAAGCGATTTTGATTTGCATTTTTATGAGGTTAGATCAGAAACCCATACCCTAGGTTGTTTTCTGACTCCATCCTATCTACCCTGTTCTTGCGTATTCGAAGATTAATGGTATAGATTCATCATAGATGAACTATTTGTGTTCCATTAAGGACTTCGTGCCTTGAATAGTATTACTCCGATTTTCATCGAGTATCACTATCCTCCCACTGACCACTGCATATCGGTATTCCTCTCAGGAAAACCGCATGGTGAGCAACAATTACATTGTTCTCATGTGGGATTTACAAGTACTATATTTAAGGTTTCCCTCAAGATAACCTATATTGGCACTTATCCAATTTGGGTCCTTAGTTTGGTATCATCCAAACGCTATGCCTGGCATACCCAAATTATCAGGAATGAGAAACCTCGTTTCTTCCCTGTTCATATCCTATATGATATCTGTCAAACAGATTTATATGGAACCTTATTCTAAATAAGTTTTGCACTGTTAATACATATCCTGTAGAAGGAAATAGTAGCTCAGAGCGACTCGTGATAAACCTTATCATGTCCTCATCTGAAAGAATACTGTACTCTTTCATGTACGTATGAAACTTACTGCTTAAGTATTTTCCATTACGGTATAACCGTGGCGGCATAATACTATAGCCGATCTGTTTTTCTACTTCGTGTCGAAACTCTAAAGTTTCCGATCTGTGTTCTTCAAAAGAAACACATAACCACAACGTGATGTCACATCCGTTAAGGTCACGAAATATTCATATTAACATCTAGCCTAGCTAGATATGGGCCCACTTACTTCACCATGAATAGGGCTAACAGATCGGTGGCCCTTTTACTATTACCAAGTAAATAGTATTTTAGGTATTTAACCTAATAAACTAGATTCGTAGACCTTATTTGAATAGTCAAATCAGTCCTAGTACCCACTCTTAAAAAGTGTGGATATACGAGTCTTCTATAATTGTGTCCTAGACAACAATGCCACAAATAAGTCTCTATTGATCAAATCAATTTGAGCTATTTATTTGTCAATTTATATGTTTGAGATTTTATTTATATTCAAAATATAATTCTGTTATTTACATCCAATGTAATTATCTCAGTATCATCTTTATATAATGAAACACTTTAGTGTTCTAGAATATAAAGGTTATATCCGTATCGGATTAAACCCTGATATAGAGATAATGTCTCTAGTTAAACTAGTTACATTATAACATTTCCTAATTTAAGTACATACCCAAAGGGTAGTTCCTAAGCTTAGGTATCTACGGTCGAAACAGCGACTTTCGTCCCGTTTCCAATTCGCAGAGAAATCTCGGCTTGAAGCCAGTATCCAGCTCACAGCGGATTCTGAACGTCAATACATATGTGTATTATGTACCACACTAAGTATTTAAAATTCAAATTTAATACTAGTTGTGAACATAACTTTGACAAATATTTTTAAAGTTAGAGCCTCGCCCTATCTTTAATTCCTTCGTGTCTTCCATATCCAAATGGTAGTCACTTTGGGATATGTCAATTATCCTTTTTCAATATTTCACAAACCTTTGCCCAAGCCTTAGGTTTCGGAATATCGAAACGATGTGCACCTTGTGCTACATGCCCATTTGCAAACTTTGACTTTTCTCCACTAGAATAGTCAATTAATTCTCCAAGAATTATTAATTGCAATTTTAATACTTCTTAAATCTAAAATTAGATTTATGATAAGTATATTAAATTAAGCATTAAAGTCATCATCACATAAATCTTCCAAAGATTTTATGCTCTACTTATTTTGCTTAATTTTGGGCGTAAGGTATAATAAGTTATTTTATCAAATAAAGTAACCTATTATTTATTCCCAATTTGAAAATTAAATCATTTAAAATATTTTAATCCCAGATTATATTTTAAATATCCAACTTTTCAATTTTATCTTGATTACAATAGTCCAACTATTTAATCAACGATTAGTGGTACTATATATATTATAATGATTATAATAGTCCAACTATATAATCAAATATAATCCAAATTAATTAACCTCAATTACATTGATTACTATAATCCAATTATAAAATCAACTGTAAACTGAAATTAATTAATTCAAATATATTGATTAATATAATCCAATTATATATAATCAAGTATAATACAGTCCAACTGTTTATTAAAACAACAATTTAAATATTAGTCTAAATAACATTTAATATAACGACGAAATAATTTAAATGAGCGTGTTTAGCGAGTAATCGAACGAATGTTGCAAATTCAATACTTGCCTCCCACTATTTTTCGTCGAGCCTCTAACCCTCTGTGGAGTACTCGGGAAACCGTGTTTCCTAGTGGGCTAGGATCCCGTTAAATAACACACAACCCTGACTTTGGCCAATAAAAAGCTGTATGCTATTTAACTAGGTAGATCTCACAGATCAATTGGATCTCATCCAATTCCTAGATCCGGTTAGGTGGACATCCAAGTCCGAAACATATGTATAATGTCAATGTATCCAATACATTTTCCTAACCATATCCTCCGAATCATCTAGGCCTTGGCTTTGGCCAAAAACAAACCTAATGATTCCAGTTAAGCGGGACCCATTGACGAGGAAAGTTTCGTAATCAATGTCATTGGACAAAAAGTGACCTTGACTTTGGCCAATAAAAATCACGATTTGGACAAGACACCGATATGCAACAAAACTCTCATGATTCAAGTACATCCTTGATTGACAAAGGTCTTGACTTTGGTCAATAAAAACCAATGCCAACTTCGGATCTTGAACAAGAATCATTCAATGGAAGGATATTTGCTTAATATAAAACGAGGGTTTTTCGCGTGCAAATTGGCTACCAATTTAATTATCTTTGTTAAGGTCTCATCATCATACACCCTTAAACATGCATTCTAAATACATAATAAAGCGAGTATGAAATAAAATAATAATGATATGCGGATGGATACTTACACATTGATCCTAGATCAAATCTCTCATTTTCTCTCTCCCGCTAGCACTTGTATTACTTCTACCCGTTACACTACACTTCTAAAGAAACCTCTTTTACATGGAGGGGAATAGGTGAGAAGAGAATACAAAGAAATAGGAGATAAGGCTGGACACGCAGGTCCAATTTAATAAATCAAATTTATTACAATTTCCAAAATCGCCCAACCCGACTAATATCCATCCGATATACATTATTCAAACATCACAACCATGTATTCATATAAGCATGTTATCAATCAATCAATCAAATTAATTAATCTTGATTATTAGTGATCATCCAATGTTCAAACAAAGATTTGATTTTTGTTCGAGTCAAACTCGTATTGCAAACACGTACTCAAAGTACAATTTCTACGAATTAAATTAAATACATAATTAAATCCAATTTAATACGTATTTAATTCTAATTCATTATTTAATTCCAAATTAAATATTACACTTTTATTAACGAACCTTTACGACTTAAATTCCAAATTTAATCGCAACGGGCCTCAAACCCCGATTAACATCTAATGTTTTATTTAATTAAAGTCCAATGGGCTTTTAATTAATTTCTATAAGGCGTGGACTTTTGGTCAACTCGGGTCAAACCGAACAACCAAAATCCAATCCGGGAGTTACCCCATAAGCCTTTAAATTAATTTTGGCCCATTAGGCCCAATTAAATAATTAAGGTCCATTAAGCCATAATTGGACCTTTTGGATTCGGTTTTGGGCCTAATTGGATCCAACCAATTTTGCTTAAACCCAACTTTGTTACAACAAAGCCCAAAAGCCCAATTACAACCTAACAAGCCCAATTTCCAAAATCAAGCCCAAATTAATTAACTTATAAAATTCCAAATTTCACAATTAATTAACCTAAGTGTATTACATAATCAATTACCCAATTAACATTTCTAAAACATCAATTAGCCTAATTAATCATGCACTTTAACAACCAAATAGTGTCCAACACAATTCAATTAAAATCAAACCCAATTAACATGCTTTCAAGTCTCGGCAATTAGGGGTTTTTCAATTCGATTCGGTTTCAATCCAATTGAGTCCACAATCTTAATTTCCCAAATCAATTCAATTCATCCAATGAATTAAAACAACAAAATCACAAAGAATTCATGTTCTTTAAAATCGGCCAAGCCACTTTAAAAGGGAAAAATGTTCCAAATCAAAATTCAATCCAATTGAACTTCAAAACAACATTAACCAATTGTTTTAAGTCATCCAATGATCAAACAAAACAAAATTACCAAGACATTAGGTTCTTCCAATTTTCGGCCAAGCCTCCAATTTGGGGAAAATTGAATCCAATCCAATTTCATGAAATTGATCACACACAATCTCAATTAAACATGTTCTAAGCATACTAAAACATCCAATTCAATTAAAACATGCTTAAACACATTTTGCCCAATTTCAAGTTTCAAATTCAACCTAAGAATTGGGGAAAATTGATCTAATCCAATTTTCTTGAAATTGATCATGCACAACTTCAATTCAACCTCATTCAAGCATAATGCATCAAACAATTCAACCAAATCATGCCTAAATCGAGTTTACCCAAATTAAAGTTTTGACAAAAATAAGCAAATTGGGGAAAATCAATCCAATCAATTTTATTTTTCAAATTGATTACATACAACTCAAATTCAATCATATATAATCATCCTCAAACAATCAATTAGACAGAATCAAGTCAAAATCAAAAAGCCCCAAATTTGCCAAGAACCCTAATTTCGGATTTCATGCATCAATAGCTCTAGATACCATTGTTGGAGTTCAAATCAAGTCCCAAGATCAACAAATCATGCATGAAAATCACATATGAACACATCAAAGGAGGTGGCGGAATCAACTCACATTGAATTTCGGTTTTGATGTTTGAAGAACAAGGTGCGATTTTTGAGCTCCCTCCAAGCTCGGCAATGGCTTCCTTTGACAGTGGACTGCTCGGTTTTGGGCGTGTAGATCTCCACCATTTTCGGCCATTGAAGATCAACATTGAAGCTCCAAGCTTCAAGCTTCCTTGCTCACAAACTCACTTCCCTATCACCTTTGTATCACTCCTAGAGTGTGCTAGCACCATCATCTTCCATCTTGCTTCTCAAATGCTCGGTCAAACCAGAACAAAAGAAGAAGAATCGGCAGTGATGCCGTGAAGAAGAGAGGAGAGAAAAGAGAGGGAAGAGAGAAAAACGTATGCCCTTGCATGTATGAGAGAGAGGACCGAAAAGTGTGTCTAAAAAGTGAAAAGAAAAAGTAATTTATATTTATTCATTTATTTTCCAAAAATAAATAAAACAAATATATATATTCCAAACCTTTTCATATTCCATCACTTTTATTTATAACTTTAAGTCATATCACATCACTTTTTCAAATCACATCTATTCACTTTAATAAAGTGACATGTTGTCAAGTCACATCACTCAAAGTGACAATTGATTTGACGATTGACGCGACTAGCGATTTGACGCTTGATGTGACTTGCGTGCCGCGCTCGAATTCGAAATGCGAATGCGCTCGCAATCACTCTCGGGCTCGGGTTCGCTAATTCCAAATTAACGAATTTTCCGTCGCGTCGTAATTAAGTGATTACGCTAGCGAATTCACTATTCACGTCGCTAACGAATTAATTCTAAATTAATTCGTTCGCCCGAATTAAAATCTAATTTTAATTCCGCGTCGAAATCCAATTTCGATTAATATATCGAATATATTAATTTTATCGATTAATTCCAAATTAATCGTTCTCTCTCTTTAACGATATTTTATCCGAGATAAAATATCTCCGTAAATAATCCCAGATTAATTTTCTCTCTCATCGAATTAATCCCAGATTAATTCTATCTCTCTCTTTTAATTAATCCCAGATTAATCAAAGTGCGAGTAATACATCATCGGTGAATCTTCAGGAAGCGACCCATGAGATCTCCGGATATGTTGGCAGTAAATACGATCGTCGGACTGTCCGAACACGTAAGTACCTCGTACTACGTTTATATCGATTTACAAGACAAGGTTGGCTTCTAGCAAAGCGCCATGCCTACCCAATTCTCCAGAAATATTCTTACAGGAATATATAGATCTGTATCAAGCGTAGTATACCGTAGTATTGTGTATATCGGCCCAGTATCGGATAATCACGTGCTAGGGCTGGGGCTGGATAAGTGTCTACCCCGTCCGAAACACATATCGGATGTCTGGTAACATAGTCTCTATAATCGGATATACATGACCTGGTCACAATATCCCGATTGGTTGCGCAACACTCAAGAGCACTAGTACCGTATCCTGCGTGACATCATCTCCAAATGACTGAAGTGACACTTCCGTCTTGACATCACACCCAATACTCTACGACTCTCTGATAAACCCAGAAGTGGTGTACTCAGAACCTGTTAAAAGTCCCCTACCACCAAAACCAAAGTTTATCGATTATCGTCAGTATTAGCGATGTAAGTCTCAGGTTAAGACCATACACACCTACCTTGATTCGGCCTCCCATAGACACATAGTCATAATACCAATGGGATTCCGAGGGGTCTATCCAGAGCGAAGCTGTTTCCCGTACCATCGGTGAAACACGACCTCCTATCGCACTTGCATAAGTATCCAATACTTATATATATGAGAACTATGCCGTTGTGCCCTCACAACACGCACAAGTGCAATACTAGCCTATTCCGCATTATCGATGTCCTGTCTCGATAATACTACGGCTAGGGATATTTAATGATTAATCCTTCGTGGACTGATACTGTCTCATATCATCTCAATCCAGGAACTAATCATAGGGACCTCTCTTCATTTATATATCTATGGTGATCTAATCACAAATGATGAGAGTGCAATTTCCTTATTACATAGTTAATTTGCTACAACAACACAATGATCTGTGCAAATAGTGACGCTATGGGTCATTTTGTCCAACATAATGCTCTTGCCACATTTCAACGTTACATAATGGCCATCTTCTAAGACATGCTGGAATAAAGTATGGAGGTTTTCATGGATGATTTCTTTGTGTTTGGAGACTCGTTCGACCACTACTTGCAAAATTTGGAAAAATTGTTACAAAGATACGAAGATACTAACCTGATACTCAACTGGGAGAAATGTCACTTCATGGTACAGGAAGGCATTGTGCTGGGACATCGGATCTCACAAAAAGGAATCGAGGTAGCCAAAGCAAAGATTGAGACAATTGAAAAACAACCTCCACCATCATCCGTCAAAGGGATTCAGAGTTTTCTCGGACATGCAGGCTTTTACAGGAGATTTATCAAAGACTTCTCTAGGATTGTTAAACCTATATGCAATCTGCTGGAGAAAGATGTACCTTTCAACTTCACCAAAGAATTCCACGAAGCTTTTGAGATCTTGAAACAGAAGCTGGTCTCTGCCCCCATCATAGCAGCACCAGATTGGACTTTTCTATTTGAGGTGATAAGTGATGCTAGTGATTTTTCTGTAGGTGCAGTTTTGGGACAATGAAAAGCAAAAATTTTCCATACCATTTACTACTCTTGCAGAACTCTGAATGAAGCTCAACTCAACTACATAACCACTGAAAATGAGTTGCTCACATTTGTGTTTGCTTTTGATAAATTCCACTTCTATCTGCTGGGTCCCAAAGTGGTGGTCTACACAGATCATTCAGCAATCAAAATACCTGATCGCAAAGAAAGATGCCAAACTAGATTGATCCGTTGGGTGCTTCTGCTATAAGAATTTGACGTGGAGATTTGAGAAAGGAAAGGGACAGAAAACTAAGTGGCAGATCATTTATCGAGGCTCGAGAATGAAGAACATCTAGCAATGAACTGACAATTACATAAACTTTTCTAGATGAACAATCGTTGGCCATGAAATAGCACGATGTCCCTTGGTATGCTGACTATGTAAACTACATAGTATCGGGAAAATGGCCGTTGGAATGGACACATCAGCAACGAAAGAAGTTCTTCAAAGAAGTCAAACACTATATCTGGGATGAACCGTACCTGTTCAAATGATGTGCTGATCAATTACTAAGACATTGTGTTCCACAAGAGGAGGTCAATAGTGTCTTGTAGCATTGTCATTCATCACCATACGACGGACACTTCAGCGGAAATAAAACTGCAGCCAAAGTCTTACAATTAGGTTTGTTCTGGACCACTCTATTTAAAAATGCTTACTTATTTGCTCTTCAATATGATAGGTGCCAGAGAACGGGAAATATTTGATGTATGTGGTATTGATTTTTTGGGACCCTTTATTCCATCATTCAGAAACATGTACATACTAGTTGCAGTAGACTACGTCTCCAAATGGGTTGAAGCAATAGCACTGCCATCAAATGATTCAAAAGTGGTGATAAAATTCCTTAAAAAGAATATTTTCTCTCGCTTCGAAACACCTCGGGTAATTATCAGTGATGGTGGCACACATTTTTGCAACAGATACTTCAATGCACTCATATCCAAATACAGAGTCACTCATAAAGTTGCCACTGCCTACCATCCGCAGTCAAATGGACAGGTTGAAGTTTCAAACAGAGAGATCAAAAGAATCATAGAGAGAACCGTTGGATCAACAAGAAATGACTGGTCTACAAAACTAGATGACGTATTATGGGCTTACCGGACAGCTTACAAGACACCTATTGGTATGTCCCCATATCGAATGGTGTTTGGGAAAGCATGCCATCTTCCAGTGGAGCTTGAACACAAAGCATATTGGGCACTGAAGAAGTTAAATCTTGATCTACAAGCAGTATGAGAGAAAAGGCTCCACCAACTCAAAAAATTGGAAGAATTTCAAATACATGCTTATGAAAATGCCAGACTGTACAAAGAAAAGACCAAGAAATGGCATGATAAAAAATATTACGCAGATAACTGGAGCCAGGGTAGTAGGTGTTGTTATACAATTCACGATTGAAACTTTTCCCTTGAAAGCTGAAATCAAGGTGGTCAGATCCATTTTTGATTACTCAGGTGTTACCTTACGAAGTTGTTGAGATATACAACCCCAAGTCCAACAACACATTCAAAGTTAACAGCTAGCGTGTCAAGCACTACTGGGGAGAATCATTTGAGCGATAAAAAGAAAGTATCACACTTTCAGATCCAGCCTAATATTCGAGCAGACATGTCTAGCTGTCGACGTTAAACTTAGCGCTAGAAGGGAGGCAACCCATGCAATTTGTGTATATATTCAGATTTGGTGTGTTTAATTTTATAGGTAAAGTCACATTTCAATATGGAAGAAGTTCTCGCAAATCTTCACAAGCAATTTCCTTCTCTCCCTCAAAACTCTCTGATGAAAGTCTACAAAGCCCGCTTAGAACGAATGAGACTTCTGATGATCAAAAGTATTCCTAATGGCATTCGTTGGATGATTGAAGCACGGGTCCGATTGGCATGTGAGTCTTCTGACTCTTTTATTTCATATATGCCTAGTTTAGGAAGAAGCACCTATGGTAAAAAGAGAATAGCTAAAATAATGGGTGTTTGCTATAAATGTGTACGCATGACATGTAACACTCGTTGTCGTTCTTTAGAAATGGTGTCTGATAACCGTGAAGATAAAATTAAATTTATTAGGGATGGCTTGAGTAAGAAGTCTTTGGATGATATATCATTGACTCTTGAGACGCATCCCAGTGGATATGTGCATCACACAATTCACATGTTACATGCACATTTCCGAAAAGAAAGACAACATTTAAGTCTCGGGAATCTGACTTTAAAAGACTTTGTTTGACAATCTATAAGAAATTTGGATGGGAAGTTTATCCCTGACGCATAGATGTCAATCAATCTGTTACTATCTGTAAATATTATTATCTATTTGTCTTTAACTAATAATTGTAATTTATTTTGTTATTTTCTTTTATTTTCTCCAACATGATCCAGGTTTTTTGACTTTTACGATTAATTTTACTGTATAACTAATAATTGTCATTTGGCAGGTACTAGTGCTATTATTACTCACCCTTTTTCAGGTTCTATAAATTCAGCTCATCATTGCACTCTTGAAGACATCCAGATTTGAGAAAGGAATAAAAAAATGGATGCAACTTCAAGAAGACGAGTTGTTAACATCTGTGTATTTTGCGGTACTAGTGTTGGTTCTAAACCAGAATTCGTTGAGGCAACACAAGAACTGGGTAGAGTCATAGCTGAAAGAAATATGCACCTAGTATATGGCGGTGGCAATCTTGGACCAATGGGGTGCATTTCAAGGGCTGTACATGAATGAGGTAGTCAAGTTCTGGGAATCATCCCAAAACCTTTGGCAGAGGCGAATCTTATAGGACCATCAAACGGAGATCAATGCATCGTGCCAGGTATGTCTGAATGACTTGTTGAAATGATTAACCGTGCTGATGCTTTTATTGCTTTGCCAGATGGCTTGGGCACAATGGAGGAAATTTTTACAGTACTATCTTGGGCGAACTTGAACATACACCAGAAACCGATTGGATTGTTTAATGCTGATGGATTTTATGATTTTCTTTGTGTGTTTCTTGATGATGCCCAGAGAAATGGGTTCGTGTCAAAACCTGTAAAAGAAATCCTCTTCACTGCCAGAACTGCCCATGATTTAATTGACCAAATCTTATTCTTTGAACCATAAATTGACCTTATCCTTTCCAAGATAAACTGGTCCAATAATGATCGTGGTAAGAAGCATCGAATAAATCTGGATCTTAACCTTTAATTTTCTTTTTAGATGTAGAATTTTAGCTAACCAGGTACTGTCTTCTAAACTCTTATTCTACTTTTTAGACATTGGGGACAATGTCTCAATTAGGTTTGGGGGAGGGGAATAGTTGATTAGTATCTTATTTTTCGTTGTGTTATTTTTGCTTGGTTTTTAGTCAAAAATTTTCAAAAAATAAATAAAAAATAAAATTTTTATAAAAATAAAAAAAAAATTTATTTTTGTGTTTTTTTTAACTTGACTAATCAGGTGAAATTGGTGTGAGATAGCTGTGTAAGGAATTTCCACTCCTGAGACGTATCTCAACATATTTCGTAACGAGTTAATTTTTGTTTATTTCTTTTTGAATTATTTAATTTGTGAATTCTCCATAATACTGACTAAATTGGATCTTCACATGCTTAGTTGACCGGTATTATCAACATATATGGTAACATATGGACATGAGATGTAAGTGAAAAGTTTGTAATATTCAGTGCTCTAGTTTAATTGGAGGAAACATCTAAAAAAACAATGGAATTAAAAAAAAAACATCTAAGATCCGAGTAATTAAGTCTGTAGGGGTGTTTTAACACATAGTGCCCTAAAACTAACTGGTTTGGGAGTCATTGGCCCAAAGCTCGCTACATGGATTGAAGATGTTATAAAAAAAAAGATATATGAAATCCAAGTAATTAAGTCTGCAAGGGTTTCTTAACACCTAGTGCCCTAAAGCCAACTGGCTTGGGAGTCACCGACCCAAAGCTCGCTACATGGATTGAAGATATTGTAGATAAAAAAATCAGAAAAAAGTTCCATTGCTAAAAAATGTGCGAATTCTGATATAACTTTAAGACAAAAATATTACTCTCTTTTCAAATACACTTATGAATATTGTGGGCACAATGAGTTGATTAATAATTTTTTGGTTGTGTATATGGAGAATGGTAAAAATAATCGGAGAATTTACTTATTTGGTAATTTAGAAAGAGAGAAAACAACTATTAACTTGGATAAGAAGTTTCACTTGTTTAGTCACTAACTTGTTTATTCTCTTTTATTTTGTATTTTTGCTTTTGTGTGCATTAGACTGACGTTTGTGGGTATCGTCACTGTAAGCCCTTACGAGACTACAACTCGTCCACTAGAGACACATAGGGGTTTAAAGGCTTGTTGCATACGCTAAATGCAATTGTGATACCTACGAAAGTGGTTTAGTTTAATTTTATTTTAAAGTTGTTTATTGCATTTTATTTTGTTGTTTTTGTCGAGGACTAGCAAAATGTTAGGTTTGGGGTGTTATAAGCGGTAAATTTATCAATATTTACCGTCCATTTTACGTAATATTTTGTATAGTTTCTTGAGTTTTGTGAATATTTTGATTTGTTTTGTGTTAGTTTGTAGATAAATAAAATAACAGGACTCTCTGGAAACAAAACAGGGCTTAAACGGCGAAAATCAGATGAAAAAGGGTGAAAATGGAATTCTGGGTCGCGACCGCTAAAATACGCCGGCTAGATGTCAACATCAATCTTGTTATCCTGTGCCGGACACGTGTCATCATCCCATGTTGTCGACATTACACGTCATTGTTTACATCTGCATCGCGACGCACACAACTTCACGCGTCGCGACGCCGAGCCAAAAATTTTGCCGACAGCCACATGTCAAGATCCTGTTGAATCAACGACGTGTCGCGACGTGCAAGTGTTTTACGTCGCGATGCGCAGGGTAGAATTTTGTCTATAAATTGAAGCTGAAATCAGAAGGAAAATTCATACCTTATTCTGGGAATTTCCTTAAGAATACTAAGAAGATTGTATCTTGTTTGTTTATTTACAGCTTTCTGTAATTATTTAACGCAATAGTTCTTTCTTTACTTTACTTTTCAGTCTTTATTTTTACTTTTCAGTATGAGGAGGTAACTCCCTCTGCTGGGGTAAAAGGTTAAGCTTTTATTACTAATATTTAGATTAATCTCCCTTAATTATAATATATAAACTATTTAAAATCTGACTTAATATGATACCGCCTTTATGGTTGGTTGGACTTAATTAAATTAATTTTAACCTGACTAAATTGGATATGGTCGGTTGGAATTAATCATAAATCTGACTTAATCAGGATACCGCGTATATGGTCGGTTGGTAATGTCATGCAAAGTTTATATATTATAATAAGGGAGATATATAAATTAGAAGTAATAAAAGTGGATCATTTAACCCCCAGCATTTTCTTTATTGTTTATTTTATCTTTTTAATTTACAGCTTTACTTTATTTATGTTTTTAATAGTCCTAGATATTTGTGGTATCTAAACCCTTTATCTGGGGTTGTGATGAATTCCAATATCACCGGTTTATAAGTGGTAATTTTACGTCTTAGGTGATATAAAGGTTTATTTATTGATCCTTAAGCTTAACGCTTCTTATTAACTGGCCATTAATAAAATTGATTTGGTAAACTTAAAATGAACTTGGAAAATGGATTTTAGGTTTAGCCTTTGACTCAATAGCTCACGATCTCACCTTGGGGCAAGAGACTCTTAGGTAGATTTCCTTACAGGATATGAATATACTTGTCGGGCAGGAGTAGCCATAATTGGAACTTAATCTTAATGAATTCAAGTAACTTGGTTGATATAGGAATATGATTAATTGGGTTATACTGGGTGTTTACATCTGACCATCGAAGAGGCTTTTGCATAAATTCGTGTTCCACGCTAGGGGTGGCAAAACGAATCAATGAATCGAATTCGTGACGAATTCTAAACGAATCGTATTGTAATGCACTAAATTCGAATTCGATTTGTTTATTAAACGAATCCTAATATTAGGATTCAGATTCGATTCGTTTAATAAACGAATATTCGTATTCGTATTCGATTCATTTATTCGTTTACATAAATCAAATGAATTGAATCGAATTTATTATTCATTTACTATTCCCATCCGATTCGTTTACTATTTGCATCCTATTCATTTATTATTCGCATCCGATTCGTTTGAATCAAATTTTATATTCGTTTAAAAATTGAATATTCGTATTCGATTCGATTCCTTTTTTCAAAATTAATATTCATTAGAAATTCAAATTATAGATTAAAAAGTCTTACAACAAACTCCAAAATTCAAATTTTAAATCAATTACATCATTTTTCCTCACTAATATACTACCTAAATAGCCATCTATATTGTTCTCATTGCTACAATTCTTCGAAACTCCATCATGTGTATACACCATCTTCTTAGCTGCATGATTAAGACATCAACTTAAGCTCATAAAATTACTCAATTCTCGAAATTTAACAAAAATAAAAATAAATAAAACTTTAAAATGTGATAGTTTTTAAAACAATATCAGTTTATTTTTTCAATTTCTCAACAACCAAAGAAAGGTTAAAACAAAGAAAATTAAGAATAAATATTAACTGACCTCTAAGAACAGCACGTCAGCACCACAGCCTCCACACTCATACACAGAGTAATCAGGTAGCTCTGGTAGCAAATTTTTGCATTTTGGGCAATAAACCAAATGAATCTTGGATGCTTCAGTCATTTTTATGTAGTTAAAACGAATACCCAGAATCTTAAAATAGAACAAAAATCAATTAACAAGTTAAAACAACTTCAATACCCGCAACTACATAAACAAAATAAGAAACTTTTAAACTCTAGTCATAACACATAACACATCAACGGTTTCTTCTACTTTCTTATCAAAATAATGAGCAAAAGTATCACTTGCACAAGATTCTATGAATGACACTCAATGGTTACTGAGTAAAAATTTCCTCATTTTCCATGGGATATGTCTTCCTGTTGTTTTTTCTTTACACAGAGAAAGGAAATCAGCAAGAAGTAAAGAAATTTAGGTTTGAGAAATGAGAGAGGCAGTTGGTCACTGGTGAGAAATTTTAGAGGCAGCTAGGTTTAGATTTTACTTTAAATAGTTAAATTTTTAGGTTAAATATCAATAATTACTAAAATATCCTTCGTGTTTAATAAATATAATCAAGAAATTTAAGGGTAAATTTGTAATATAATTAAACGGGTATTAAACTAATCAAATTCAGATTCGATTCGTTTATTAAACGAATCGAATCGAATTGACCAATTTATTAAACGAATCCATTTTTCCAAACCCATATTTGCTTTAAAGCGATTCGAATCGAACGAATAAACGAATCCTGACCCAAATCCCCACCTCTATTCCCCGCTAATAAACCAATATATTGCACAAACGTGAGATAACCACTTCATCTTTAAAAGATATTGGAAGGATTCACAACCCTATATAGTTTTATAATATTGAATTTTCCTTTGAGTTACATTCGCACTGTTTTATTTACTTGTTTTAGTTAAAAATCACAATCCAATCAACAAATCAGTCTATTAGATACTCATAAATATTTAACTTCATAAATTGATAACTTAGGTATTAAGTCCTCGTGGGATCGATACATTTTATACTACTTGAGCGATACGTGCACTTGTGTTACGTGAGTGGTTTCACCAATCAGTAACTTCATAAGTCAATACTTCATAAGTTACAACTAATTCCACTTACAATAGAATCATTCGTGACACTTCCACTGCATCTTTTCTGACTCTTTATGACGTAGACCATCTAAAATCATAATTAGACTCAAAACTACTCTGACTCTAATGGTTGCGGTTTATATTTTTCATGAATAAGAAACTCATTCTTAATATCTCAAAGATAACAAATAACATGTTTTAAGACACATTCTATGGTCTATAAATAGTTCGTAACAATTACGATTAAATTGATACTTTTAATCGCACATAATATAGTATTCATTATGCTATCATCCTATAATGCATAAGATCGACTGGAAATTCTAATCAATTTCTCTTTCGACAAAGGAATCATCCATTACGAAAGATAAATATTATATACAAGAGACACACTAACTGTCACACAGATAGTCTTGCCGTGTCCTTAATTAGATCATATCTAATGCACGACTAATGGGAGTATCTCACAAGTCTCTTGTTTTATATCGTATATGAAAATTTATATCAAATATAACAGAGACTACTCTCACTACTTTCATGGAGAAAAGATGACTTAGGTAAACATTTTACCTTACAAACATCTCATTATTACATTAATAATGATAATGTCGTTAGGATATATAATACTAGAAAGAAATTTGAACGCTCCCACTGACCCTACTATCAAATATGTATTCTCTATAGAGAACACAGATTTTCGGAAAGCTTATTTGAGTCTACAATAGGCTCTATAAGCCATTATACCAAACTGCGATATTAGCAGAATACAAACTACAGGGCCATTCCAGAACGAACTCTTCAAGGAAAGAAATCACAATGGATCTATTCTTCGAAGAAACTATTTAGGAACGCCACTTTTCATTCTTTAGCCAAAATATATAGTTTAATATCAACATTAACCAACGGATCTTTAATTGTTCAATTAGTGTGACTAGAGACAAGTTTCCTCAGAATCTACAATAGATTACTGAGTATAACATTTCTCATTGTCATACTATAAAGTTCAAACCTTTAATAAGCTCATTTTGCTTTTGTCGTGCAAACAATTTACACATTTTATGGACTTATATTGAAGTTGTCTAAGGGTCTTTTCATCTTATTAATTATGTAGTTCCATTTATAGTTTATCACTATCACATTTGACTTCAATAAGTCAAGTCTTTTCTACAATCGTTAACATATGATGTTACATACCAAGTAATAAAATTGTTTTATTACTTGGGATCATAGAAAAGATATTATATCAAATAGAATACAATATTATATTAAATAGAATACAATATTCTATTAAATAGAATAAATGATAAACTTTTACTTGTACCTCCGAGGCGCAAATACTTTTTAATTATATAACCATTATACAAAAGAAAGATTCAAATCTCAAACTCTTCAAGATTCGAATTTTCTACTTATACATATCATATACGTAACTATAGAAACTAATGAAACATTAATTAAAAGGATGAATTAGTGTTACTGGAGCATATCCCCAAGAGTATTGAAAATAATTCGGTAACACTCAATATCAAACGAATCAAATCATATAAGATTCGATTTATCCCACTAACCAATTCCATCACGATGGAATCATAGAAGAATCATATTGAGTAAGAATCATATTCATTAAATAACCTTAGAACTAATTGCCAGAAATTCATACGTTTGATCATATCAAACATCTTTGAACAATTCAAAAACTCATGATGAATTTTAAAGATATAGTTTTCAAAACTTCAAATCGAATATCTTTGAACCATTCAAAATATTCTATTCGAATTTCATCAGAAACACATTGAATGTTGTCGAACCATTCAAGACGTTCAATATGCGTTCTTTTAGAAACACCTAACTAAGTCATGACAACTCATTAACTAAGTTAAGAAGTAAATAAAACTATCCAAGGAAATTTATAATTCATTAAACTACATACATCCAATGTATTAGTTTAATAAATTTGTGGTCCAATGACGATCATTAGTTAAATGTTAATCACATTCTTGAATACAATATTCATTAAATGTATAAGGATATGTGGTGTGATCTCGTATCAAACCATCATTTACCATACATAATAAGCATCTAATGCTTAAGTGATAAAATCTCATAAATCACAGTTCTAAATTATTTATTTAACCGAATAGTTTTCTTAATGTTTATCTTTTCGTCAATGACACTACGAGTCGTATTAAAATATGTAACAATTGTTTATAAAGAACAAGTAACTATCATATAGTCACAAGTTATGATATCAAATATCAAAACAATCATTAAACACTATTTTAAATAACTAGACGGGAGATCTGGTATCCAATACCTATAGTTATCGTGTTGTGAGAATCAATATTCCATATACACAACTATCCACATCTCATTTCTTTAGCTTTATAATTTACCTTCAACTATTCACAACAATTGTAGATAATTGATTAGCAAACTGTGTCTAACACACTACCTCTAAAGGTCACTAAAGCCAAGAAACATCATTATCAGATAAACAAATACCTAATGGAGTTTTCTTAATGCCAGTCAAGAATCTCGAAACATGAAATAATTCATGTCAATTCTTACTGCAAAAGAAACTATTCTCTCTAGATTATTATATCCTAAAATGGATATCTATTTAGATTACCTATTGTGACTTAGAAACTAAGTCACTAACCATCTTGATTTTCAATGAAATCAGAATAACAGTTCCCGGTGGTTTTGACTAATCTAACAATATCCAAGCCTATTATAAATCTAGAACCTATTCTAGAAATCTGCAACCATACGGAAAGTCAGAAAACATACATATAAAATATGCATGCAATGGATTAAAAGTTCAACTCTATATACACAATAGAATAAAGGAAAAACATAATATCGTAATCCCCAACGAAAAATGGGAATTCAATAATTAAATCGAATTCCATAATGGGAAGTGGACCCCGTGAATATATTTCGACTCACAGCTTTGGCACGTTCTCGCCTATGTATATTCACAGGTAGACAACTGATTGTCAATCACACTCACTGTGACTCCTGATTTTGGTCCTGACCATTTCTCGTTATGATAGCTTTGGCACGTTCACAATGAGACGTATCAAGGCTTCACTTGTCA
Source organism: Zanthoxylum bungeanum (assembly GCA_019454045.1). Lineage (NCBI taxonomy): Eukaryota > Viridiplantae > Streptophyta > Magnoliopsida > Sapindales > Rutaceae > Zanthoxylum > Zanthoxylum bungeanum. Next base: position 202,484 of record SKCR01029743.1, read on the forward strand.
GAGACAAACTCAAGCTACCGGTATAGTCCCGACAGCTTTGGCACGTTCAGGATTTCCACTTTCACTTGAATTTGTCTCTCATCATATAAGTTCTATCAGCGCAAATGAACTACCATCAGCCATAACTGCACAGCTTTGGCACGATACAACTACAATATTAGGAAATCATTTGCATCCGTACTGACAAGGCGGACCAAGAAACAAGTATTCCTAATACTAGTTACTTTAATGCCTTATTTAAGCGGGGATATTCCTAAAGAGGTTCTATTCTACATCAAATGCAGATTTTAATTTAGATCAATTTCTCAACAGTTCAATTCTACCTGGGAAAACATAACTTAACTTAACCATTAAATTTGCGTTATGTTTTCCGTTAACGTATAACCGAAAAGTTAAGAAACATCTAAATTACATGCATGTGCAAATATCAAAATTGGATTATATATCATATATCAAGCATGAAAAATGTAATGGATGAAGGATCAGACCTGCTCTAATACCATTTTTGTTAGGGTTTTAGCGCGGGCGCTGCGGAAGCTCGCGATTCGAGCGAAATCATAACTTTAAAACTTTTACAGTTACCGAATAAATTATTCAATATCCAATATGAATAATTCATTTATATTTCACCTAAACATATTTATTCGATATCAAATAATGACATAAATAAGTTAGAAACACTACAAAAACGTTTACGAAAATGTTTTTCCGTAAAATGACATAAAATGCGTTTTTGTCCGAACCGACCAACCAACACACATGGGGGCTGCCCAGGTCAGCTCCAATAGTGCTTGGGAAGTTCATGGGCTGCCCAAACAGTGACCAATTCACTATTTGGACAGCGGACACCCAGTAAGCCCGAAACTCACCCGGTAACGCCGTTTTTCGCCGTTTTCGCATATTTCAACTCCAAAACAATTTCTAGAAATTGTTTCAATGCCCAATACACATCCAATACATTTATATAACATACTTTTCATCACCATAATCACAGATTTTCCAGATCTGATTTGGTAACTTAAAATATCATTTTTCCATGCTTAAATCCAATTTTCTCAACATTAATCATATCAACATTAACACCAACCAAAGCCACCACAAATGAAGAACTCAAGAACAATTCTAGGAGTTACAAGAGTGATCATAACACTCTAGAATGACAACAAGTCATCAAATGATAAAATTGAATCAATATTACACTAATATCATCCAATTCAACTTCACACATGCATCTAGCCTCCAAATCCATCCTCCAAATCAAAAAGCCCCAAAATATAAGAAAGGAAGAAACCCTAAAACTATTCTAGATATTCAAGAACAAGAAACAAGCTTTCTAAGTTTAAGATTATTGAAGATTATCTCCAAATCTTGTGATTTCCTTAAACTTTTTCTTGAATTTCTTCACTTTCTTCCTTGACTCTTCAGGAAAATTTTGGGGTTTTTCTTTTAGATGAAATTCGGCAATGGGAGGTTATAAAATGAGAAAACAAAATTTTCTACTTTATAAAGCTAGGCCAAACCGACTTTGGGTGTAAAAGAATGGTATTTTGGTCATTTGGTCAATTAATCTAATTAATTAATAATAATAACCTTTAAGTTAACAAATCCAATTTGTAAACTTTAAGCTTAATAAAATCATGCCACATGTAACAAATAATAATCAAACATATTGCATAATAATTATGTAATATTGGAATAATTTAATTATCTAGATATTTCAAATTTAAACATCTAAATAATTAATTAATGCGATTATTATTATATATGTATTTTTTATTTATATTAAAAATAAATACATATATTAATGGCATGTGTCAAAGTCTCATTTGAAAATTAATTAATATGTATCAAATCAAATCTTGTATCAAATACAAATACATATTAATTATTAATTGACTGAAATGCCTCTAATGCATGTATCTTCGTTTAACCGTTTAAATGACTCGAATTAACTCATTTAATCTGATGAAGTATTATGAATAATATATATTATTCATAACGTGTTGCCCAAGTGCTCAATGAGCACACTTCATATTGTGGGACTCTCTAAGTTTAGGTTTATTCGTCACAGAATCCAATTTTGTGTCCATAATTCACCCACTCATGATTTATGACGACCACAGATAATCTCGCTAAACTATGCAAGTAATCGGTGGTAAACACACACACGTTACGCAAGCGCACGTATCGCTCAAGTAGTATAAAATATATCGATCCCACGAGGACTTAATACCTAAGCTATTAATTTATGAAGCTAAATGTCTATGAGTATCTAATTGATTGATTTTTTGTTATGGTGATTTTAAACTAAAAACAAGTAATTAAAACAAAACAAATGTAGATTTTAAGTTTTAAACAATGATATGAAAATATCCTGGGTTGTGAATCCTTCCAATATCTTTTAAAGATGGAGTGATTATCTCATATTTGTGCAATATATCGGTTTATTAACCTGGAACACGAAGTTATGCAAAAGCCTCTTTCGATGGTCAGATGTAAATACCCAAAGTAACCCAATTAACTATATTCCTATGTTAATTAAGAAACTATGAATTCATTAAGATTAAGTTCCAATTATGGCTACACCCGCCGGACAGGTATATTCCTATCCTGTAAGGAAATCTACCTAAGGGACATTTACCCCAAAGTGAGATCGTGAGCTATTGAGTCTTTGGCTAAAACCTAAAATCCATTTTCCAAGTTCATTTTAAGTTTACCAAATCAATCTTATTAGTGGCCAGTTAACAAGAATCATTAAGCTTAAGACTCAATAAATAAACCAATATACTACCCAAAACATAAAATAATCACTTATAAAACGGTGATATTGGAATTCATCACAACCCTAGATAATATTTTTAGTTACAAAACATACCTAAAATTACAAAATGCATAGTTAAACAAAATAACATAACAGAAAATTAAAAAGTAAAGAAAATTACAACAATAAAAGAAAGTGTTGGAGCTAGGGATTTCACTTTTAATACTTCAAATATAGATTACTCCCTTATTAATTAATCGTTTCTTGAATTAATTATATTAAAACCGATCATATAGGCGGTGAATGTCATTTTTCCAAAGTCCAACCGACCATACAGGCGGTAACAAAATCATATAAACCGACCATGTAGGTGATAACAAGTTTAGCACATAAACCGACCATATACGCGGAAACTAAGTCCAATAATATAAAACCGGTCATATAGGCGGTAAATAATTAATTCAGTTTACTTATTTAAATTAAGGGAGTAAATCTAAATTATTATATTAAAAGTTTCACCCCAGACTCCAGCAAAAAGAGATTACCTACACATGATGTAATTAAAAACACATAAAAAATTATTTAAAAAATAAAGAGAAAATACAAGAAAACTTAAATAAACATGCAAGACACTTTCTTTTAGGTTTTCATGGAGAAATCCCCCAAAGAAAGCTTGAAAAAATTCCCAAAGAAAGCTTGGTATTTATAGGCAAATATAATGACTTCCACCAATTTCTCCACCAAATCCTCCACCAGCATGTTTGGTGGAAGTTTGACAATTTCCATTTTTTTATTTTTTTTTTATTTTTGAAAATGACTTTAATAATTACATATAACACATTTTCGGATTTTTCATCAATTTATGTAATGAAAAATTCAGAATTCAAAATCTTATGACATTCAAAGTTGTAGATCTTTGAGTCTTCTTTAATCTGGAACTTGAATCATCTCAATCCGATATCGGAATAACAAGTTATGGCCAAAATACGACAATTGTGCAAAGTTGAAATTTCCGAAATTGTACTTCGTTAGAACGCCATTTCAAGTTTCCAATCTCCAAAATCAAAGTGTCAAGTCCAGTTTTTGCCCTTATTTGTTCCACATTTCATCGTGATTGATTCCATTAAGTCCCGATTTTATTTTATCTGTAAAATAAACTAAAACACATTAAAATATTCTTAAAACTCGAGAAACTATACAAAATATTAAGTAAAAGGGGCGGTAAATATTGATATATTTTCCGCTCATCGCACCCTCAAACCTAACATTTTACTAGTCCTCGAGCAAAACAAAAAAATAAAATGCAATAAATAATTAAAATTAAACTAAGCCACTTTCGTAGGGATCACGGTTACATTTAGCGTATGCAACAAGCCTTTAAACCCCTAGGTGTCCCTAGTGGACGAGTTGTAGTCTCGTGAGGGCTTACAGTGACGATACCCACAAACGTCAATCTAATGCACACAAAAGCAAAAAGACAAAAGAAAAGAGAATAAACAAGTTAGTGACTAAACAAGTCAAACTTCTTATCAAAGTTAATAGTTGTTTTCTTTCTTTCTAAATTACTAAATAAGTAAATTCTCCGATTATTTTTACCATTCTCCATATACACAACTAACAATGTATTAATCAGCTCATTGTGCCCACAATATTCATAAGTGTAGTTGAAAAGAGAATAATATTTTTGTCCTAAAGTTATATCAGAATTCACACTTTTTTTAGCAATGGAATTTTTTTCTGATTTTTTTACAATCTCTAAAAAACACTCGGAACTCGCTTCCAAAGTATACCACGGCCATGGATTTACTAGATCGTAAATACGTACATGATACCTATGCCCTTTAAATTCACGGCCATGGATTTACTATATGTTTTCTTTCTTTCTAAATTACTAAATAAGTAAATTCTCCGATTATTTTTACCATTCTCCATATACACAACCAACAAAGTATTAATTAGCTCATTGTGCCCACAATATTCATAAGTGTAGTTGAAAAGAGAGTAATATTTTTGTCCTAATGTTATATCAGAATTCACACTTTTTTTAGCAATGAAATTTTTTTTCTGATTTTGTTTTATTTACAATATCTTCAATCCATGTAGTGAGCTTTAAGTCAGTGACTCTCAAGCCAGTTGGCTTTAAGGCACTAGGTGTTAAGACACCCTTACAGACTTAATTACTCGGATTTCAGATATCTTTCTTTCTCTTTTTTTTTATAACATCTTCAATCTATGTAGCAAGCTTTGGGTCAGTGACTCCCAAGCCAGTTGGCTTTAGGACACTAGGTGTTAAGACACCCTTACACACTTAATTACTCGGATTTCAGATATCTTTCTTTCTCTTTTTTTTTATAACATCTTCAATCCATGTAGCGAGCTTTGGGCTAGTGACTCCCAAACCAGTTGGTTTTATGGCACTAGGTATTAAAACACCCATTCGGACTTAATTACTCGGATCTCAGATTTTTTTTATTAATATACGCAATTTTTTTTTAAATTCCATCGCTTTTTTTTATGTTTCCTCCGATTAAACTAGTGCACTGAATATTACAAACTTTTTAATTACAACTCATGGCCGTATGTTACCATGCATATTGATAATATCTGTCAACTGAGCATATGAAGATCCATTTTAGTCAATATTATGGAGAATTCACAAATTAAATAATTCAAAAGGAAATAAATAAAAATTAACTTGTTACGAAATAGGTTGAGATACGTCTCAGGAGTGGAAATTCCTTACTCAGCTATCTCACACCAATTTCACCTGATTAGTCAAATTAAAAACACAAAAACAAAATTTTTTTTTTTTTTTTTGAAATTTTTTGACTAAAAATCAAATAAAAACAACACAATGAAAAAATAAAAACAAGATACTAGTCAATTATTCCCCTCCCCCAAACCTAATTGAGACATTGTCCCCAATGTCTGAAGTAGAAGAAAAGTTAGAAAATAGTACCTGGTTAGCTGAAATTTTACATCTTAAAAAGAAAATTAAAGGTTAAGATCCAGATTTATCCGACGTTTTTTACCACGATCATTATCAGACCAGTTAATCTTGAAAAGGATAGGGTCAATTTTTGGTTCAAAGGCTAAGATTTGATCAATTAAATCATGGGTAGTTCTGGTAGTGAAGAAGATATCTTTTACAGGTTTTGAAATGAACCCATTTATCCGGGCATCATCAAGAAACACACAAAGAAAGTCATAAAATCCATCAGTGTTAAACAGTCCAATCGATTTCTGGTGTATATTCAAGTTCGCCCAAAATACTACTGTAAAAATTTCATCCATCGTGCCCAAGCCATCTGGCAAAGCAATAAAAGCATCAGCACGATTAATCATTTCAACCAGTCGTTCAGACATACCTGGTACAATAAGTTCCTCTCTGTTTGATGGTCCTATAAGATTCGCCTCTGCCAAAGGTTTTGGGATGATTCCCAGAACTTGACTACCTCTTTCCTGTACGGCCCTTGAAACGTACCCCATTAGTCCAAGATTGTCACCGCCATATACTAGGTGCATATTCCTTTCAGCTATGACTCTACCCAATTCATGTGCTGCCTCAACGAACTCTGGTTTAGAACCAACACTAGTACCGCAAAACACACAGATGTTTACAACTCGTCTTCTTGAAGCTGCTTCCTGATGAGTGGTATTTATATCACTATTTCCCACTCATTTAACCTAATATTTTGTATAGTTTCTTGAGTTTTGTGAACGTTTTGATATGTTTTGTGTTATTTTGTAGATAAATCAAGTTTGGAAAGCATTGGAGGCAATTTGGGGCAAAAACGGACAAAAATGCGTCAATAGGGATATTTTGGTCTTAAGCGCGTCGCGACGTCTAAAATGCGCCGAACAGTGCTAACGTGCTCCGGGTCCATAAATCCGAATCTGAGAAAAGTTTGACTTTGCTAAAATGTGCCGTGACACGTGTCACCATCACAGCAGATCTGCTAACATGCGCCGTGCCACTTGTCAGCATCCTACGGTGCCGACAGTCATCATCGCCACGTGTTCCACGTGTCATTCCATGTCATCAGCCACGTCAGCAAGTCAACAAGTCAACATTGCCACCTCACTGCCAGATCATCATCAGCCAATCAGGAAGTGACACGTGTCGCAAATCTACGGTGCCGACAGTCTCTTTCCCACGTGTCGCCTCGTCGTCGCCACATCATCGCCACGTCAGCATCAATAATTGAGTATCTAATCCTTATCTGACACGTGGCGGATAAGAATCTCAGCGACCAATCAGAAGCCGCCACGTGTCACAATAATTGAAGCCCAACCACTCTACCACGTGTCACCTTATCAGCTTATCCAGAATCTTCAAACCAGCGAACCAGAGCGTGCCACGTCGACAAATCTGGCGTAGCGACGCTGAGGACGTGGCGTCGCGACGCTGGATCCTACCGAGGCCTATAAATTGAGCTCGAGATTTCAGAATTCAGGGCACCACTCTCTCTCTTATAATCTTTCTAAAGAGAGAGTTTCTCTCTCTACTTTCTTTTAATTTTTAGTTTTTTAGTTTTTTAGTTTTGTAATTAATTTTAATTACGTTTTGTTAATATAGTAATTTAATTTTTACTTTTTACTTTTTACAGTTTTTATTATTTACCATGAGGAGGTAACTCCCCCAGCTAGGGTGAAATGTAATTCTTTTACTGTTACTATTTAGATTAATCTCCCTTAAAAATAATATATTCACTATTTAAAATATTGACTTAAAAAGGATACCACCAGATTGGTCGGTTGGTAATTCATTTTAATCTGATTTAAACCTGACTAATAAAGGATACCGCCAGATTGGTCGGTTGGTAATTTAATTTTGGTTCCGCCTTTATGGCTGGTTGGACTTAATTTGACTTAATCAGGTTACCGCCTATATGGCTGGTTGGAAAAAGAATCACAAGTTTATATATTATTTTATGGGAGATATCTAAATTAGTAGTAGTAAAAGTAATTCCTTTTACCTTAGCATTTTATTTTATTGTAATTTACTTTTCAGTATTTACTTTACCGCATTTTTACTTTATGTCTTTTATTTTCAAGTTTTTACTAGCCCTAGTTATGTGTTGTAACTAAATTAGTTATCTGGGGTTGTGATGAAATCCAATATCACCGTTTTATAAGGGTTAGATTATAGCTTGGGTAATATAAAGATTTATTTATTGAGTCTTAAACTTAATGCTTTTTCATTAACTGGCCATTAATAAAATTGATCTGGTAAATCTAAAATGAACTAGACATAGGGATTTTAGGTTTCAGCCTTAGACTCAATAGCCCACGATCTTCCTTGAGGATAGATAACCCTTTAATAGATTTCCTTACAGGATAGGAATATACCTGTCGGGCGGGGATAGCCATAATTGGAACTTAAACTTAATGAATCCAGATAATTTGGTTGACATAGACATATGATTCAATTGGGTTAAACTGGGTATTTGTGTCTGACCATCGACAGAGGCTTACACATAATTTAGTGTTCCAGGTTAATAAATCAATATATTACCCAACTTTAAGATAACCACTTCATCTTTAAATTGATATTGGAAGAAATCACAACCCTATATAATTTTTAATATTAAATTTTCTTAAAACCTATTTTCGACAATTTTATTTACTTGCTTTTAAATTTAGAATCGTCACCATTTCAAATCAATCAATCAACTTGGTAGATATTAGTAATCATTTGACCTCAAAAAATTAATAGTTTAGATATTAAGTCCTCGTGAGATCGATATTTTTATACTACTTGAACGATACGTGCGCTTGCGTTATACGTGTGTGTTTACGCCGGTCACTTCCATTTTTTTTTATATTTATTTCTCAACTCTGGATGTATTCAAGAGTGTAATGATGAGCTGAATTTGTAGAACCTGAAAAGGGGTGAGTAAAAATAGTACTAGTACCTGCCAAATGAGAATTATTAGCTAAACAATAAAATATATCGTGAAAGTCAAAGAGTCTGGATCATGTCGGAGAAAATAAAAGAAAATCACAAAAAAAAATCACAATTATTAGTTAAAGACAAAGAGATCTCTGCGTATGGAGGCACCTATGCATCAGGGATAAGCTTCCCATCGAATTTTCTTATAAATTGGCAAACATGGTCTTTTAGAGTCAGATTCCCGAGACTTAATTGTTGTCTTTCTTTTCGGAATTGTGTATGTAACATGTGAATTGCGTGATGCACATATCCACTGGGATGCGTCTCAAGAGTCAATGATATGTCATCTAAAGACTCCTTACTCAAACCATCCCTAATGAATTTAATTTTATCTTCACATTTATCAGACACCATTCCTAAAGAACGACAACGAGTATTACATATCATGCGTGCACATTTATAGAAAACACACATTCTTTTAGCTCTTCTATTTTTAGCATAGGTGCTTCTTCCTAAACCAGGAAGATATGAAACAAAAGATTCAGAGGACTCACTGCCAATCAGACCCGTGCTTCAATAATCCAACGAATGTCATTAGGAATACCTTTGATGATCAGAAGTCTCATTCGTTCCATGCGAGCTTTCTAGACTTTCATCAGAGAGTTTTGAGGGAGAGAAGGAAATTACTTGAGAAGATTTACGAGAACGTCTTCCATCCTGTCTATGACTTTACCTATAAAATTAAACACATAAAAATAAAATACACCAAATTTTAATATATACACAAATTACATGGGTTGCCTCCCTGCTAGCACTAAGTTTAACGTCGTCAGCTAGACATGACTGCTCGAACGTTAGGCTGGATCTAAAAATGTGACACTTTATTTTTTTCGCTCCAATGGGATCATGTAACTCAACGGTTCTGTCTGGTAAAACTTGAGTGATTAAGAATGAACCTGACCACCGTGATTTTAACCTACTAGGGAAAAGTTTCAACATTGATTGGCTAAATAATACCCGCTGCCTCGGTTCCAGTTGTATGCGCACTAACTTCTTAGCATGTCTATTCTTGGCCTTTTCTTTGTATAATTTAGCATTCTCGAAAGGCTGTATATGAAATTCCTCCAATTTGTTGAGTTGGTGGAGCCTTTTCTCTTCAGTTGCTTGCAGTTCAAGATTTAACTTGTTCAGTGTGCAGGACACTTTATCTTCAGGCTCCACAGATAGATGACATGCTTTAAGTTTGTCAGTGGAACTTTGCATTGCATCGGAGTTCTAGACGGTGCTATTTATCACATCAAGTCTGAAATATTTCTTCTTCTTTTCATCATTCGGGAATTCCATGTCTTTGAAAATATTGAATTTTACTTCTTGGTCTTGTACCCTCATGGTTAGTTCACCTTTTTGTATATCAATAATGGTTCGACCTGTAGCCAAGAATGGTTTCTCGAGGATGATGGGCACGTCTTTGTCTTCCTTCATGTCAAGGATAATAAATTCTGCTGGGAGAATGAGTTTGTCGACTTTGACCAGCACATCTTCAACTACACCTCTCGAAAATGTGAGAGATCTATCAGCAAGTTGCAGAGAGACTGAGGTGGGCATTGCTTCTCCAATTTACAGTTTCTTGTAAATAGAAAAAGGCATCAAGTTAACACTAGCACCTAAATCATATAAAGCCTTACCGAAATTATGTTCTCCTATGGTCCAAGGGATGGTGAAACTGCCAAGATCTTTCAACTTTGGTGGAAGCTTCATCTGAATGATGGCGCTGCATTCTTCTGTCAATGATATTATCTCGTAATCTCCCAATCTCCGCTTTCGTGACAGAATTTCTTTCATGCATTTGACATAGCTGGGCATTTGTTCCAACGCTTCTGAAAATGGAATGTTGATATGCAGATTTTTGAAGATCTCCAGGAATTGAGCAAACTGCTTGTCTAGTTTATTTTTCTGGAGACGCTGTGGAAAATGTGGAGGTGGAGTGAATCTTTCTCAATCATTTGCTTTTTTTCCTCCATTTGTTGATCTGCTTCGCTGCTTTCTTTTGGAACTTCCTCAATAGTTGCATTGACTCCAACATTTTTGTTGATATCAGTACCGCTTTTCAAAGTGATGGCATGACATTGCTCCTTCCCAATGTTCCTTGGATTTGGTTCTGTGTTGCTAGGAAGGGTACCTTGCAGTCTGTAACTTTGAGCATTGGCCAGTTGTCCCATTTGATTCTCTAGTGTTTTCAAATATGCTGCTTGACTTTGAATTAATGCTATTTGGGATTGAAACATAGTATCATATGATGCTGCTTGAGAATCGTATTTTTCTGCTATCTTTGTCAAGTAAGCCAGTACTTTTGTTATTCCTGGTTCTTTTTCATACCCATGGCATTTGTTTTGTTGTTGGAATCCTGGTGGTGGATTTTTCATCTGCATTGAATTGTTGCTCCATGCGAAATTGGGATGATTCTTCCATCATGGGTTGTAGGTATTGGAATATGGATTATTCCCCCGTTTGTTGAAATTGTTGACATAATTCACCATCTCATCATGTTGGTTGTATGATTCTATCTCTGGTGCTCCTCCATATGGTGAACTTGTGGATGCAGCATTAACCTTCATGTTAAGAGTTTCCAGATTTTTGCAAATTAGATCCAGCTTGGCATTCATTGCTGTGTTGGCTCCAACTTCGTAAATTCATGTGATTCGTTGAATCATGCTCATTTCTATTGGCGACAAAGAATTATTATTGGTCATTTCTTCAATTAAGTCCCAGTCCTGATCCTCTCATTTTTCCATTAAAGCTCCTCCAGCAGCAGCATCAATTGTGGTTCTCATTAATCAAGAAAGTCCATTATAGAAGGTTTGGACTTGTAGCCACTTTGCAATCTCATGGTGAAGACATTTTTTGAGCAAATCCTTGTATCTTTCCCAAGCTTCGCAGAGGGTTTCTGAGTCATTTTGTACAAAGGATGTAATGTCATTCCTCACCTTTGCAGTTCTGGCTGGAGGAAAGTACTTTGCAAGGAATTTGGTGGCTAGAATGTTCCAAGTTGTAATGGAACCTGCTGGTAGTGAATGTAGCCAAACTTTAGCTCTGTCTTTCAAGGAATATGGAAAAACATGCAATCTCATTGCTTCTTCTGCCGCTCGGTTGTAATTGAATGTGCCACAAACTTCCAGGAAGTTGCTTATGTGGGCATTAGGATCTTCAGTTTCATTCCCATCAAACTGAACTGACTGTTGTATCATCTGAATGCATGTTTTGATGTCACACGTATTTTCTGGTAAGGGAGGAAGTACAATACATGATATGAAGCCATCAAACACCGGAATAGTTCTGTCTCGAATAAGATTTGGTGGTACAACCTCCAAAGGTTTAGGTTCCATCTTTATCAGTGCTTCTTGGCCTTCTCACCTTTCCCTTCTCAACTGTCTGATGGTTCTTTCAATTTTTGGGTCAAGCGGACGGATTTCAAATATTCTGGTTCTTCTCATATAGTGACTGAGAACCTGAAACACAAGAAAACAAAAATAATAAGTATAAACAAATTAGACACAAGTAAAGGTATCTAATCCCAAAATTAATGGTAAAAGATAAATAAGTCCCCGACAACGGTGCCAAAAACTTGATCGGTGGTAAACACACACTCGTTACGCACACACTCGTATCGCTCAAGAAGTATAAAATGTATCGATCCCACGAGGACTTAATACCTAAGCTATTAATTTATAAAGATAAATGTCTACGAGTATCTAATTGATTGTGTAGGAGGGAAGCGGGGTTTACCGCTATGCCTATGATGCTCGGCGACCATGACATTGTTGGACTCGCAGTCCGTAGAGAGTACGAAGTAGCCCGCGGGGGACTAAATCGGAGAATAAATGAGTCACCACCTAGCATGAACTGGGAAAATATTTAAGGCCGCACTCACCCCTCGCAAGGGAAGACCTCAAACCATTGGGTTCAGAATGGTCCCTTACTTATGCCAATATAATGGATGGGTTCACACAATGGTATAGCCAAGTCTTAATACAATTCACGCAAAAAAGTGAATAAAGACATAATAACATACCCAATCAAAATAATAACCACAATAAGTTAGTTCAAAAAAGCATATTAAATTAAGAAGTACAAGATGTGGTAACGAAAACTATACTAAACAAAGATAAACGGGAAAAGCGTCGATAAATAAATAGCAAACAAAAAGGGGTTAATCACGCATATATGAATATTTCCCGAGTAGTACGTGGAGTTGTATCCCAAGTATAGACCGCACTACCGTCCATTCAGATTCGGCTACAGAATTTACGTATGGGTTTCCATCCAATATACCGCAAGGGATAATAAAATGCATAATCACCAATGCAATGTAAACGGACATAAAAAATATAACCATGCTTATACGAATAATCACCAACATGAATAAATAAAATTAAAAGGCAAAATAATAACGATGAAAAGATAAATAACAAAATAAACATGAAATAATAAAATAACGATGAAATTGAATAAATAAATAAAAAAGGATAGCACTAAATAGATAAAAATAAATAAATAACAAAATGCCGAAGAAATAAAAGAATGTGACCAGAAATTTGGTCGTCTTTGATGTAGGACTTCACATACCCGGCTGGACGTATTTCACGTCCCGCCAAGCATGCAATGTCCGGAACTATAAAATAAATATGGTAATGGGTGCCCTCACGTCTTACCTTTTAAGTTGCTTTCTCGGAAGTGCGTTAGGTCGTCGTCGGAATGATTGAAGCTTTGCTAATTCTGGTTGCTAGTGGCTGTTTTTGCTCACTGTTCTGTTGTTTCTGCTCACTATTTTGCTGTTTTTGGGCTGTTGTTTTTGCTATTTTTGGGCTGCTAGTTTTGTTGTTTTTGGGCTGCTGTTTTTGGTTGTTTTGGTTCACTGTTTTGGTTGGTTTTGGTGGTCTATTTTGGTTGTGTTGGTTCACTATTTTTGGTGATTTGTGGTTGCTATTTTCGGTTGTTTGGTTGGTTGTTTTTGGTGGTTTGTTTCGGCTTTGGTTGGTTGGTGTTTTTGGTTTTGGTTTGCTATTTTTTTTTTGGTGTTTCAGGGTTGTATTTGTGTGTAGTTTCGGTGGTAAGAAGAAGGAGAATGGAGCCGTCCAAGGACTAGGGTTTTTCTTTGTAGTTCACGCCTGAAGCCTCTCTTTGTGATGATTTGGTGTCCCTTTTATAATGTTTCCAAAGGATCTCCAAATAGGGAAATAAATCACATTGATTTGGGGAATATATTATTTTGGGATACAATCTCATATATTTGGTGATGAGAATATCCCAAATCTTGTTAAATTGGATGGGATCCCCAAAATCTCACTAAATTGGAAAGTGTTGATGAGGGAATTTGCACATGTGAATTGCATGGGATTTTGGGCATGTGGGGGCCTTGGGCGTGTACATGGGTTCATGGGCCTTGGGCGTGTATGGGCTTTGGGCGTGTGGATGGATTGAATGGGTTCATGGGCCGATTGTGTGGGTTGCAGGGTAATGGGCCGGTTGCAGGTGTTTGGGGCTTGTCCGAGGCTAAGGTTTGAAATAGCGGCTGAGCGAATCCGAGGCTGGCTAGTGAGTCTGAATCCAATGAGGTGCTAATTTTTGAGGTTTTCCTTCCTTTCGGCTTTCGTTTTTCGCAACTTCCGCAACGTTTCAGGTAATGCCTCCATACGAGGCTCATCATCGGGCTCATGCAAAAATCAATCTGTAGACATTGCAATTTTTGCTTTGATGGTGATTTTAAACTAAAGACAATTAATTAAAACAAAGGTAGATTTTAAGTTTTAAACAATGATATGAAAATATTCAGGGTTGTGTATCCTTCCAATATCTTTTAAAGATGAAATGATTATCTCATGTTGTGCAATATATCAATTTATTAACCTGGAACATGAAGTTATGCAAAAGCCTCTTCCGATGGTCAGATGTAAATACCCAAAGTAACCCAATTAACTATATTCCTATGTTAATTAAGAAACTATGAATTCATTAAGATTAAGTTCCAATTATGGCTACCCCCGTCCGACAGGTATATTCCTATCCTGTAAGGAAATCTACCTAAGAGACATTTACCCCAAGGTGAGATCATGAGCTATTGAGTCTATGGCTAAAACCTAAAATCCATTTTCCAAGTTCATTTTAAGTTTACCAAATCAATCTTATTAATGGCCAGTTAACAAGAAGCATTAAGCTTAAGACTTAATAAATAAACCAATATACTACCCAAAACATAAAATAACCACTTATAAAACGGTGATATTGGAATTCATCACAACCCTAGATAATATTTTGATGTTACAAAACATACCTAAAATTACAAAATGCATAGTTAAATAAAATAACATAACAGAAAATTAAAAAGTAAAGAAAATTACAACAATAAAAAAGAAAGTGTTGGAGCTAGGGGTTTCACTTTTAATACTTCAAAATAGATTACTCACTTATGAATTAATCATTTCTTTAATTAATTATATTAAAACCGACCATATAGGCGGTGGATGTCATTTTTCCATAGTCCAACCGACCATATAGGCGGTAAAAAAATTAGATAAACCAACCATGTAGGCAGAGTAACAAGGTTAGCACATAAACCGACAATATAGGCGGAAACTATTGAAGTTTTGGGGGATGGGCGCAGCGGAAGTGCGGTTCGAGCGAAATCGTAATTTAAAACTTTTTCAAATTACCGAATAAATTATTCAATATCTAATATAAATAATTTATTCATATTTCACCTAAACCTATTATTCAATATCAATATCAACATAAATAAGGTTGAAACGTCGTGAAACTTTTACGAAAATCGTTTTTCCGTAAAATGATGCAAAACATATTTCTGACCGAACCGACCACCTGACACTTATGGGGATTGCCCAGGTCAGCCCCAATAGTGTCAGGGCAGTTCATGGGCTGCCCGAACAGTGATGAATTCACTATTTGAGAAGCCATCGCCCGATTGACTCAAAAGTCACCCGGTAACGCTATTTTTTGCCGTTTTCGCTTGTTTCAACTCGGAAACATTTTCCTGCAATTGTTCCAACTCCCAAAACACATCCATTACATTGATATGACATCAAATTCATCACAAAATTTCCAATTTTAATAGATCTGATCAGGAAACCCAAAAATTTCCAATTTCATGCTTTAAATCCAAATTTTCAAGATTAATCAAATTAATCAAGTGTAACATCCCAGATTTTCAGGATTGTTCTAGAAGATTCCTGGACTGATGTTTTAGTCTCGGAGCATGATAATAATGAAGAATAAGAGTTCAAACGATGTCATATGGGTCGGAATAATATAGATTGAAGAGTTGTCGCATCAGAAGACGTGTCGTCTCAATGAATCAATTACGCGATATTTATATTACGCGTAAAGTTTATAGTTTTGGTCATGGAATGAGAAAACGAACTCCGATCTAGTTAGTTCTTGAACATTCGAACTCTTTTTTCAGAGACGGATAACTTTCGCGTTGAACTTTTTTCAAAAATCGCGCCAGAAGGGCTTCAAAAGTGATGATTTCCGAAATTACCCTTATAAGCGGGGGCATTTTTGTAATTCATGAGTGTTGATATTTTGTAATTATTATTATTATTTTATTACTCTTTTATTGAAACAAAAAGAAAAAGAAGAATATAGAAGACGTGAAGAGAGGGAGTAGGCGTGAGAGAAGAAAGAGAGTTCGGCATCATGGGCGGCCATCCGGTGGCCGACGGCGGCGCGCAACGGCACCATTGTGATCATTCGGCCACGGCGCATCTTGTGGTGGTCGGCGATCGCACAAACGATAGCAAACGGCGGCGCAGGAAGAGAGAGAAGGGCGCTGCAATGGGTTTGATGTTTCCGGCTCGTCGGTTCGTTTCACGACCCGAGCCATTGGGTCCAGGTTCGGAGTGTCCGCAAAACCAGGTAAGTAACTCATGTTGTGAGTACTTGATAGATTTAACAATGTTCGAAATTAGTAATATAATGAAATTGTATATAGTTATATGCACGGAACCCGTACATAAATTCGTATCCTTATATTTATAAAGATGAATGTATGAGAATGAGGTAGGTGTTTGTAAGTGTATAAGTGTGTTTATATATATATATATATATGTATATACAAGGATGTAGATGAGAACAAATGGTTTAAAGTATATAAATGATCAAAGATAAGCATGAGCATATAGAAGTAAAGAGACATGTGTAGGTATAACTAGTATTAAGGATAGATAAAATGTTCATGAATATAATTCATTTGAGACTTGGGTTTGGGGATTGTAGAAACTACACCCTAGGGAATGGGATTAAAGTTTAAAGAATGATAAATTGTAAGGAAATGAAATATATGCACTGATGCATATAGAAGGATACAAAAACAAAAACATAAATGTACACACAGATAAGTAAAAGTAGGTAAGTTGCACGAAGTAATAAGCAAGCTTGTATATAGTAAGTGTGTGTGTGTGTGTATTGGTTTTGAGAATGAATTTAGTATGCAATATGGATTGATAAAATTTTGGTAGCATGTATGTAATGAGTTTGAGCATGACAGATAAGTATATAGAATGTAAAGATAAGTTTTATGTATGTTTAGAGAAGTGCATGTATATGAATAATTTCAGTGTATTATGGATATATGTGACTTATTTCATGTACATGTATGAGAGTATTAGAAATGCATATGTATACCTATATGTTATGGTTTTCAGAAGTTAAGCTGAAGCTAAGAATGTTTTTAAGTTTCAAAGTATTACAAGAATAGTTTTCAAATGTTTTTGAAAGAGATGTTCCTTACAGTTTGAGATCTAATTTAAGTTTTTAAAAGTTTATCCGCGGTTTTATGTTTTCAGGGCATGAGGTAAAACCTCACCCCAGTATGTAACTTGAGATACAGTTGGAATTGACGGATACAGAGAACATGTGCACATGTAGGGCCAGGATGGCGGCTTAGGATCGTGTACACGGTCCCTAATGGTGGCTACACTGCCAGTTGAGCTGTTGTCTTGGGCATCGAGTACCATCAGTTTTCAGAGATGCCGCAGTTGAGATGTTGTCATGGGCATCGAGTATTAACAATTTTCAGTTTTCAGATTTTCAGTATACAGTTTTCAGATCATCAGTGTATAGTTTTCAAAAGTCAGATTTTAGTAAACAGATTTCAGAAAATAGATTTAGAAATAGTTTCCAGAATCAGCAGTTTTATAAGAGATTCAAAATTTTAAAACAGAAACCAGTTTTCAAGTAAAGTTTTCAGCAATGAGGTTTTTTAGAAAGAAACTTTTAGAAAAAAATGGTTCTTCAAAAAGGGTTTTCAGAAAGCAATTTCTAAAAGCTTAACATGTTATAGTAGTGTACAGTTACAAGTCATTCATATGACTTATATATTCTAGTATTCATTTGAAAATGCATATAGTTGATATTATGCATGAAAGCATTAGTACATTCATATGTAAGTTTTCAGAAAATATTTAAAAGTAATAGTTATAAAAGCATGGCATGTTGAGTAAAGTATAATTCACAAGATAAGCATATAGATCATACATCCTAGAAAATCATTTGAGATGCATATAGTGGATATTAATGTATGATGGCAAGATTACATTTAATTGTATTTATGATTGATGAATGTATGAGTTATATATACTTATGGATGAAATCCTTTCTGTAAATACTAGTGTATGTTAAGTGTGATTATATTTATTTACGTATTTATGATTGATGATGGTGTGATAAATGTTTGAAATAAAGAATAGTTAATAATTCTGATTTGATGATATTTCAAGGAAATAAAAGAAAGAAAGCTGTAATAGATGCCTGAGCTGAACTAGCAGAGAGTATAAAGGGACATAATGAGATATCAGAGTAGCGCAGTGAAAGCATGGTTGGATTTTGACAATGATATAGAAACTTGATGTTTGTTAATGTAAGTGGTAAATAGAATTTAAGTATGTGACTAATCCGATAAAAGGATCAGTATCAAACAATATGTATGTTTGTAGACAGATAAAAGAGTAATAATATGTATGTACAAATTCTATAAAAATAGTCTAACTGTCTAAAGTATGTTTGTAGACAGATAAAAGACCGGTAATACAGTTTGTACTTTGCTAAACAGTTAGACAGACTAGTAGTAAGTAATATGGAAATAAAATGGATAAGATTTATATGGTTAATTCAAACTCTGAAAATACTTTAATGGTTTTATAAACAAATCAAGTTGATACAGAAACATAACTTAGACTTTGTATGTGTTTGTTCGCTCAAGATATGAGCATGATTACTTACTGAGTCATTATGACTCACCACCACCACCGTTTGTAGTTTTGCAGGTCTGTAGCAGACATATAGGGCCAACAGGATGTCAGTGAAGACTTTAAAGACAGTGGGTCGCCCCAATTGCAGTCAAGAGAGTTTTGTAGTCCTGGGTTGAGTTATGGGTCCTCACGAGCTTTGTATATATTTTTGTATTTGTATCTCATATGTAAAGGTTATGTAATAACATAGTTTTATTTCGAGTTCTGGCCGGAGGCCAAGTATTTATATCTTGTTCATTGAGTTCAGGCCTGAGGCCTTGATTATGATTGCATATGTGTTGAGTTGCATAAGCAGGTTATCTCATGGTGCTGGCTATAAGCCAGGTTGCATGATGTTCTGCATATATCATGCCGAAATTTCGTTAAAATCAGAGGCTTATGGAGATGGGTTTTCCTGTCTCCTACCGGTAGCATCCTGGCCTAGGCGGGATGTTACATCAAGACACCAACCAAAGTCACCAAATATGAACAACCCAAGAACAATTCTAGGTGCCACAAGAGTGGTCATAACACTCTAGAATAGCAACTCATCATCTAATGATCAAATTGGAAACTAATTACAATGATTCTTTCCAATACATTTCACACATGCTTTAATCTCTTCCAATTCATCCACAAAACCACAAATCCCCAAATTCTAAGAAAAATAAGAAACCCTAGAATCCATCTAGCTTAACCAAGAACATGAACAAACTTTCAAGCTTAGGGATATTGAATATTACCTCTAATTCTTCAATTTCCTAAAGCATTATTCTTGATTTTCTTCTTTTTCTTGGTTGAATCTTCAAACTAATTTGAAATGGACTTTGGGTTATGACTCTCGGCCATGATGGGTTTCATTAGGAAGATGATAAAAAAAATTTCTTTTTAAATTGATATTGCCGACATAAGGGGGTAATTTTGTCCATTTGAAATTTAATCAAATTTAACTAATATTAAGCTTTTAAGTGGCCAATCAAATTGACACACATTTAGCTTAATAAATTCATGTCATGTGTTCAAATAATAATTGGACAAATTTTCATAACATTTATGAAAAAGAGTTATTAATTAATAATTCAAATATTTAACAATTAAATATCCAAATAATTAATTAATGTAATTATTATTATATATGTATTTTATTTACAATAAATAACACAATACATATATTTATGGCATTTGTCAAAATATCATTTGACGAATAATTAATGTATATCTAATCGTATTATGTGTCAAATATAAATACACAATAATTATTATTGGACAAAATCTCTTAATGCATGTGTTATTGTTTAACCGATTAAACGATTCGAATTAACTCACTTAATCCGATGAAGTATTATAAATAATCCGTATAATTCATATTGAGTTGCCCAAGTGCTCAACGAGTACACTTCATATTGTGGGACTCTCTAAGTTTAGGTTTATCCGTCACGAAATCTAATTTCGTGTCCATAATCCACCCACTCATGGATTATTGTAACATCCCCGATCCGGGAGATGCTACCAACAGGGGATAGATGTGCTAACCCCATAAGTCTCTGACTTTATGACTGTACTCTGAACTATATAAATGTCATGCATACAGACCATAACTCAAACAACGTAAAATACTTTTATTAATGCATACTTAGAATACTTCTCTTACAACACTTTAAGGACTACTTGTAATGACTATCACATCACTAGTGCATGTATGCAACTCTAACTGGGCTATAGTACTCTAACCCTGGTGACTGCATCAGTATCCATCCTCCCGAGCTCGTCCTCCTGGAAAACCCTACAAAACAAATAAAACTGGAGGGGGGTTAGATTGATATGCAATCTAAGTGAGTGGACTAAAACCGAAAACTAAAGTAAGAGTCATTTAACTTTAAAATCATACTTTTAGAAATATCTTTTATAAAAACTTTATTTCTTTTGAAATCTGTTTCTGAAAATCTGGTTTCTGAAAACTACTTGCTAAAATCTGGGTTCTGGAACTCTGAAAACTTTATACTAAAAATCTGAAATCTAAAAACTCTCTGTTAAAATCTGATTTCTGAAAACTGGGTTTTAAAAATCAGAAAAGCTGTGTACTGTAAGTCTGAAAAACTGAAATATGCTCTACGTCCAGGACCATAACTCAACTGGACGTCTCTCTACACCCAGGACCATAACTCAACTGGGCATCTGAAATCAGGATTTCGGGACCCTGTAGCCCCTAGTCCTGCTCGAGGATCTGAGAGCGTCCCCTCAGTCCTCCACATGTGCACATGCGTCTGAATCCGTCAATTCCACTGTACTAGTTACATACTGGGGTGAGGTTTTACCTCATGCCCCGAATACATAAAACATGTACTGAAAACATAAATCTTAAACTGAAACTCTATCTTTCTATAAAACTTCTCAAATCAAGTTAAATCATAAATGACATAAAAATAAATTTGGCTAACGCCCTAGTTGCTGGAAAGTAAGTCTGATTAAGAAAAATGCGAAATTAAAATCAAGTAAAAGAGAAGGTGTCCACTCACTGTATATGGCTAAGATGAGTCCCTTCACGGGGTGGAAGGCCGCTGAGAATCTTGAGGTCGATCTAAATATATGAATAAGAACAAATTCGTTAGCTACTACAACGAGAATATTTCCATAGATAAGAATAAATGTGAAATGCATGAATTATCACCCCCGTTGACTTTCTAACACGTTAAAGCACCCTACAGAGTTTTCTACGAGGTTCGTTTAGCGGTTACGCAAATCATTTTACGCGTCTACAACTCCTACATCAAAACAGAAGAGTCACTGACAGTGACCTGACTTTGAAAATTTGGTATAAATAGAGGGGATCAGTTCTGGAGCTAAATTTTTTTGTAAAATACTCCTCTATGAGTATACTTTATGAAATTTTTTACGGATCTCGATTTGGACTTCAGAAACTCAACCTATAGGCCGAAATTCAAGGGCTGTCCAACAGAGAAACTGGGCACTAGGGCAGCAAGTTGCCCATCTTCAAAAATTCGTTCCGACCTCGTCTTAAGTCCAAAAATTCTAAATTTTGGATATGTTACTCCCTTATGTGTCTAAAGTACCCAAAATTTTACGGAACTTGATTTCGACTTCTAGAACGAAAATTATAAAATTTTCTTTACACCTTGTTCTGTTACCACATAACCAGTAGTTTACTGCAGTGCGGCCAAGTTTGATTATGATATTCCCCTATGTTTCTAGTTTACTCAGAATTTCACGGCTTGTCAAACGGATACCTAAAACTCATGCTATAACCTAAATACCACAGCCTGTCCAGAAAGTATAGCATACCAACTTACTGTCAAGTTCTCATTCACTACTCTATTTATTCTTCCTTGTTTGACTCTTCCAAATACAAAAACCAACATACAAAACATCATCTTTTACTCAACTTCACACACATCCAACCTTCAATTTATTTCTTTATTCACTAAATCACTTACTAACATTACTAAATAATTTTTTAAGCATTTCAAACTAATTTAGCCAACATCATCACCCATTTCTTCATCATCTAAACCATCAATTTATCATCAAATCAAATCAATTCCTATCCCATTTTCCCCCAATTTGAACAAATGGAACTTAACATCTTACTTAGAAACTCATTATCATTATCATACTCATGCTCTTAATATTACACAATTTGTTTAAATCCTTAAAGGTTCAATTAAAGAAAATGGGTCATGAATCCTTACCTTGCTTCCTTGATTCCAAAGCCTACAAAGCTTCCATGGATGCCTAGACTTCATTTTCTTCCCTTTCCTTTCTCTTCTTTCTTCCTTCTTTCTCTCTTTCTTCTTCTTTCTTCTTCCTTTCTTCTTTATTTCTTTCCCTCTCACGGTTTCTCTTCCTCTCCCCTCTTCCAATTTCGTTTCTTTCCCTCTTAGGTATAGGTGAATAGTTGCTCTTATATAGGAGGACTTAATTGATAAAGAAGAGTGTAGAATCTTCTAGGGAAATGGAGAAATTTGAGATTTTATCATTTGGGTCCGCTTTTACTATTCATACAGATTTTGACTTTCGTTTTTGACCTGGTTCTGGTCCAAATTTAAGAAAATGTTTAACGGGAAAGTTGTAGGTCTTGGTCTAAGCTTTCCGAAGATATAAAATTCATAAAATTCCAAGTTCGTATGAAAAAGTGATGGCCAAAATACTATATATAGTATAAAAAGGCATATGATACAGTTTCGTCTCGGGACTTCGAAAAATTTACCGATCGTTCCCAAATTCCTTGCACAATTATATTTGAGTTCCAACATGATTTATTTTTATACTCCTTTGTCTCGTATGCAGTAATATCGTCATAGATAATAGTAATAACTACCGGTCGTTACAAAATTTCCCCCCCTTAAATAGGATTCGTCCTCGAATCCTCTTGGCGTCTAACTCGTGGTTTTGCTTCTTTATGAATTTCCAAAGATACTTATATACTCATCTCTTTGTATTTAACCACTGCTGACTACAAGAGTTTCATTTTTCCCCTTATTTAGTCTTTATTTCTGATAGTATTTCTACTGGGTACTTCTGACTACCGTCCTTTTGTCGAACCTTATTCTCATTATCTCTAAAATTTCTTCCTATTACTCTTACTCAAATCTTATGATTCTTTATCATGAGTAAACTCTCAGTAGCTTGATTCTTAGTTTCCATCGAGGATTCTAATATGTAAAACCAATACCTAATATTTCCCTACTCCATGTGTCCATCTTATCCTTAGAATTATTTCCTACCTTGGTTGTATTTCACCGATTATTTTCTCCTAACCTTATCCCGTATTTCCTTATTCTTTACTTCCCTTTATTAACTCGTATAGACTTCTTTGGTCTATTCTGATAAATTTATGCCATTGCTTGACTTCTATCCTATCATAATTTAACAACTTCCTTCTCATCTTCTCAAAGTCTAACTTGGTCACCCATGAATTACATTTTTGATCTTTTCTTTCAATTCTTCTGCCTTATGTTTCTCGACATTCGTTTTGTATCAACTTATTCTGCCATTCTTATGCTATATTATAAACCTACCAAACCACCCATAACCCGCGGTTAAACCATCCCAAACCCGTAGTGGTTTGGTTTCTTTAAGCTAGGGTTTGGTACTTTACGCATCTCCTCTTTAACTTTTCTAGGTATTCTTAACATCCTTTCTTTATCTTACTAGGAGTTTACTTGGCCTACGCTTTATCCTTGAACTATATCTTATAGGTATCAATTATCAATCTATTATACTTATCCTTTTATATCAATTTGTCTCTTTATATGCGATCACCACTAAGTATATTACCTTCATCAATTTCCATATTAAGGTAATCTTGCTGTCCTGGTTTTATATTACATTATCATTCTATCCATACTTATCTTGTATGCTCTCTACTATTTGTTATTACTTTTTAGCTATCTTACTTTCCATACTAATACCAACTATTTTGTTGATTTACTTCTCTGTTCCATTCTTTATCTGCACCTACCACAGGTCAGATCTTCTTTCTTCTCTTGTTACATTCTCTAATGGTTTCTCATTTTATCCATTGCTCGGATTATCTTTCTTTCTTTCTTTTGTTATTCCAATTTGATACTCTCCTTATGGGTCATAAGTTTCAGTCTTTTATCACTACTCTTATTCTTGCTTGTTTGGAGTATCTCCAAGTTAGGCTTCCGTTCTATTTGCTATCAGTACGATTTGAGGGTTGAAAGGGTAAGAGTCAATCTCAAACTTTCGGTACCTTGATAATACATGACTTTACCTAGAGCTTCTGTGTATACCTACTTGATGTCTTTTCTTACACTGGGTTTTTACAGCTAAAAGAATTTTCTAACTTACTTCCTAGTTACATAATTTTATGCTGATACTATACTCTTCCTTTAGATACTACTGTAATTCTTTTGCTATTCTCTTTTGGGACTTATTTTACTATGATGGTTCCTTTCTCGTTCTAATCCTTCATCTTTTTACTTATTTTCTTTTCAGAGAACTGTTTCTATTTGACTATTGCGAGCATTCTCACTTAATCTCTAACCTAATATACCAGCCTTCTTCTACAGTCCTTACTTTTTTCACTCTTTATGAGGTCCTCACTATTTTTCTTCATAAATGATTTTCTATAATCTTTGTCCCCCTATTCTCTCTGATTCCTTGAAAGTTACTTCCTAATCTTAGTTTCTTGACTCTTTATTCCTTTGTTCCCTTGAAAACTTTTATTTACCTCGTCCCCCAAGATCATCTTCCTTTAAATCTTTTGTCCATTCATTTTAGTCTTCCTTAAATCCCCGTTCTACTCAATACCACAATCCATTCTGCGTTTTGCCTAAACTTATCATTACACCTCTCCACAAGTTCTTTTCTTTACTACGCTCTAGTGTTCCATAACTATTATCAATTCTTTATTCTATCGCTTCTTAGAAAAATATACTAAATTTCCCTGCTATTCTTCAATATTCTTATATCATTCCCCAATTTCTATTTCCTTACAAACTACTAGTGATTTCTCTATTTGTCTCTTAAATCTCAACCCATTGTTCTTCTTATAAACCTTAATGTGTTCTCTTTATACTACTGTCCATACTAATACATTTAGCACTTTCTTATATTTCTTACGTTTTCACAAGCCTATATTTATCCTTTACAATAGACCTTTGTTAGTTCTACCTATCTGTAGATTCTATGGCATTTGATCTATTCTTGGACTCATACTCGTCTAGTAAGCCTTACTCTGAATCACCTTGATCGTTGCACTGTTTTAGGGTTCCCTTGTTTCATTCTTAAAATTTTCCTTGATCATTCTTCTAGGTAACCTACCTCTCAAGGTCTCTTTATCTCCTAAAACAGACTTACATCCATTTCTTATGATCGCTTTTACTCATACTAATAGAAATTACTTAAATCTCATAAATCTTTCCTTTATATTTGGTGGAATTTCTCCATCATTGTTCCATTCGGGTAACTTCCTTATCTTATATCTTGAAAAAGTGAAGATCTGAGTAGGTCGGACTTTATCTTATCGAATTCCTTAGTTAGGGTAACTAACTGCTGTTTCGGTCACCACTCATCTTACTGGACTATAGATCTGAGTTTGTAAAGTCTAAGGTCTCTATACCTCTATAGCATTCAACATCTATTTGAAAATTACACGATCGTCCTTAACTTTCTTGCTTCTTATCTTATAATGGCCTTGATTAGTGGTAGGATTTGCTATCCATACAAGATGGTTCACAGGATATTGAATCAATCTCGAAGGAATTCTTCTTGGGGAAGAGGGTATCTTACTTAATGAGAGAATCTTTTCTTCGATCTAATCATCTTCTGTTCTATTCTTATCTTACCATACTCATGCTCTTAATATTACACAATTTGTTTAAATCCTTAAAGGTTCAATTAAAGAAAATGGGTCATGAATCCTTACCTTGCTTCCTTGATTTCAAAGCCTCCTACAAAGCTTCCATGGATGCCTAGACTTCCTTTTCTTCCATTTCCTTTCTCTTCTTCTTCCTTCTTTCTCTCTTTCTTCTTTCTTCTTCCTTTCTTCTTCTTTCTTCCCCACTCACGGTTTCTCTTCCTCTCCCCTCTTCCAATTTCGTTTCTTTCCCTCTTAGGTATAGGTGAATAGTTGCTCTTATATAGGAGGACTTAATTGATAAAGAAGAGTGTAGAATCTTCTAGGGAAATGGAGAAATTTGAGATTTTATCATTTGGGTCCGCTTTTACTATTCATACAGATTTTGACTTCCGTTTTTGACCTGGTTCTGGTCCGAATTTAAGAAAATGTTTAACGGGAAAGTTGTAGGTCTTGGTCTAAGCTTTCCGAAGATATACAATTCATAAAATTCCAAGTTCGTATGAAAACGTGATGCCCAAAATACTATATATAGTATAAAAGGGCATATGATACAGTTTCGTCTCGGGACTTCGAAAAATTTACCGATCGTTCCCAAATTCCTTGCACAATTATATTTAAGTTCCAACATGATTTATTTTTATACTCCTTTGTCTCGTATGCAGTAATATCGTCATAGATAGTAGTAATAGCTACCGGTCGTTACAATTATGACGACCACGGATAATTTCGCTAAACTATGCAAGTTGAGGTCATTGCATACGTATAATCCCTCCGTCACAGGCTATCTATATTATACCTGGAATATAGATGAAAACGTCAAATTCGTTCGGTATAATATAGTCGACTTTCAATTTCCCGATCTCTAAATAACACTCGAAACTGATTTCCAAAGTTATACCACGGCCATGGATTTACAAAATCGTAAACACGTGTGGATGCCTATGCCCAGTACACAGGACTGACGGATCCTATCTTGATACGCTCTTGATATCATGAGCATCAGTCCACACGCAACGAATAGGCAGAGGTCTGATCTAAATAGATCATTGACGTGACTGCCATCAAAGTGTGGAGGATAACTCATATATCCCACTGTGGTATCTCAAGTCAAAGGACCACTATGATCGCTCAACTCGAGAAGATTCCTATTGACGTTGGTGTACCATCTATTAGGAAATCTTCAATGAGTCGTTCGGTGTCTTATCAAATAAACACCTACATGTCTATACGATTCTCTCGGGACTCATGGTTCACTGGGATAAACCATCGAACCAAGTCACGATATACGACATATACTGGTCTCAGCGGATTTTACTAACCGACCCGTGTTAGTAAATATTGACCAGGAACTTTATTTAAAGATGTGCATCTTATAGTGTGCTTCCCAATGTCAATTACAAACTACGTTGTAACTGCACACTATATTGTAAATCCTAGGGTCTTTGTCTAATATACACATATCAGTAAACCAAATTTAGTTTCGATCTAATTATAATCAGATATCTAATCGTAATTAGATCGAATAAATGTATAAAAGACAAGGGTACTACCATTAAATTAAGTAACATTATGGAAAATGGAATTGCTCATATTTATGAATCGGACATAAATACGATCCGGATTGGCACTCTGAGCACCAACCCTAATAATTTCTCGCACTTGCTCTAGTGCCAATCCATGGTATCCTATAAACATCTTAATCTGTATCGCATACTCATGGCCCTCAAGAGCTCACTAGCACTCAAGAGGTAGGCAACAACAAGTAAGTTTGCTTTAACAAATCGAGTCTGTCCAACAAACCAAAACCGTTTTCCTTAGTCAGCATCAATAATATTTTGTAGAATCCAAATTCTACATCAATATGACTCAGATGCTATATTAGTAATGTGTTATAGCTACTAAGTTGTCTATTGTAGGAAACGATTTCCTAGCGCAGCGGAAGCGGCTTAGGCTTACGGATCGGCCTTGAAAAATTTGTATGCCCTTCCCTTTAGGTTGTTGAATATGACCAGCAGGTATACTGAAATTTTGCTTCTGTTTCGGACAAGATTTCTGCCCCGGAACGCCCCTGAAACAGTCCCCGAACAGCCCCCAAACTGCAGTGATATATTGGACTGTTTTGGACTCGTTACACAACCGAACTGCACACAAATCAGCCCTAATTTTTGTGACCAGCAAAGATATTTCAGGTCTGATTTTTCACTCAAAAATTAGTCCCAACACAGCCCCAAAATGTCCCAAGGTGTTTCCCAAAATCCAAATTAAAACAAAACAAACCGAGCCCCCGAACAAACTAACAATATGCGGCAGTGAGGCAAATTACCCTCACTGCCGTGAGTCAATTAAAAGAAGAAGAAGATGATTTTGATTCAACACCACGAGGTCTTCCGTGCTATGTCTCACAACCAACGGAAACAAGTGTGGGCTTGACTCACACAAAAATATCCCTAAACTATTTAGAGATTTTATCACACAATAATATGTTTGGTTTTCTTCTTTTTGTTCTTCAATGGTGTTCTCAACTTTTGAGAGAATGGTGAAGAAGAAGGAGAGGCTAGGGTTGCAAGAATGAGAGATTGGCAAAAATAAAAATCACATTTTCTTTTATACTTAAGGTAAATTGTTTCCAAAATAAAACAACTATTCCCTCCCAAGCTTGATAATTTCGGCCATTACATGCTATAATAGTTAGTTTTCATTTAATTTTGTAACAACTCATTTACTTACTTTAAAAAAAATATGTTACAAATTTGAATAGTAAATATCCATTTAAATGAATTAACTACCAAAGTAATGCCAAGGGTTTCCAAAACCCATAAATATGAAATTCCAA
The DNA here is from genome assembly GCA_019454045.1 of Zanthoxylum bungeanum. Lineage (NCBI taxonomy): Eukaryota > Viridiplantae > Streptophyta > Magnoliopsida > Sapindales > Rutaceae > Zanthoxylum > Zanthoxylum bungeanum. Next base: position 231,620 of record SKCR01029743.1, read on the forward strand.
CTCTAGCCTTCATCTAAATTATATCAAATAAAATATTATCATATAATCATTTATTATATAAACCATATATTAACTTTTAATATATAGTCATAAGTGTGACAAATAATATTATTATCATATTAATAATATTTATACATTTGTGAGTATATAATTGGACTATCCAATTATACTAAATCTGCTTTAGTATATTGAGCTAGCACGAGGACCAAATGGACCTACGGCTCCGAGCTCCAATAATCTCGAAATATTAATTAAACTCTTAATTAATTATTCTGAAATTCACTTCGAGTTATTCCACTAAAAACCCGAAGTTGTACTCTCGTTGCCGCAGATGATATATTAAGCCGAACCAAGTCGGTGTCCATCGATATAGTCATTACATACGAATTGACCCTTCACGAGTATCTCGTAATTAGAGTTGGGTCATAATGTCCGTTATACCCCTCTAATTATTTTTACTTTAAGTACCATTAATTCTCTAATGAACGATTTATTCATAACCATTATGAATTTTAATCTTTCTATTGTAATAGAAAGACTTGAGCGCTCAAATCGTTCAAGCACCAAATCAACCCTTAAGAAAGATACTCCTCTACTTCTGGCAAGAATGAGTGAATTACATGTCTATGTAAAACTTTCCCAGCTACACAACAGACCATGCCCCAAAGTACGTAGCTATTGGTCGGGACTGCTACACCAACCTCACCTTTGTAAATCAAATGACATAGCCTGCCATGCAGGAGTTCGTAGTACACTCAGGATTAAGATCAATCCACATATGACCATCTAGTAGATCGAAATGACTTTCTTTGTTTAACGGATATTAAAAGAATGTCATTTCCATCTGAGTCCAGTCCTATATGATCACATCATACAAGGTGCCTCCATTCTCATGTCTCTACATGGACGATCCCAGATCAAGGTCGCCATACAAATATAGGATGGACCGCAGCTATAGATAAACCGCAAACAAAGTACCCGCTTTATTTGCTCTCTATGGACTATTTAAGATTACTAACTTCAGACTTAAATCCTCTTGTGTATGACACTCATACACTAAGTATGAAGGCACATAAGTAATCTAGGGTATTCAAGATGATTTATAATATGCGAAAATTAAAAAATATTTTGATAAATGAATAATGCATCATTTTATTTCAAAAAATAAATAAAGTCGTTTACATAACATGTAGCTCTAGGGCATATATTCCAACATCTATGTATTTAGAGTTCAAATCCAAATACTTTAAGACAACCGCAAGCACTACACTAATATGAAAATTCTAATCTATAGGGTCACTTTGCAACTTCATAAGTCAATACTTCATAATTTGCAACTGATCCCACTAGTATAGTAAAATCAACAGTGACACTCCCACTGCATCTTCTCTGACTTTATATGACACAGACCATCTAATGTCATAATTAGAATCAAAACTAATATGACCTTATGGTTGCAGACCAAATTCTCCATGAATAAGAAACTAGTTCTTAATATCTCAAAGATCACAAAGAACATTTTTCAAGACATCATATGGTCTACTGCATATCAAAATAACTCGTAACAATTATGATTAAATTGATATCTTTAATCGCACATAATATAGTATTCATCATGCCATCATCATATGTGCATAAGATTGCTAGACATTCTAATCAATCTCTCTTTCGACAAAGGTATCATCTTTACGAAAGTTGAATACTATATATATAAAAGAGACACGTTAACTGTCAAACAGTTATACTATCATACTACATAGAAGATAGTCTTACTGTGTCCTTTATTAGATTATATCTAATATACGACTAATGGGAGTATCTCACAAGTCTCTCAGTTTTATATCTTATATAAAACTTTATATCAAATATAACAGGGAATACTCTCACTGCTTTCATGGAGAAAATAAGACTTAAGGATATATCGTTAGGGTTGGTGCTCTGAGCGCCAATTTTAATTTGTATTTCCTTGTAAATACTAATGTAACGTTTTATTATGAATAAAATGGACAGTTTCTTTTATATAACTTCTTCTTTAACATGGTATAGACGTAATCGACCTTAGAATGATTAGTTATGATGCTGTTGCAAAAGTGTCGCAACTGACATTGAGTTGTATCATGACGTTGTCATTCTTAGAAAGTTCCCAGTCAAGGTTTACAATACTTGGTCAGTAAAGTAAACCCGTTGAGACTGGTACATGTCGTATATTGGAATCTTGGATTCCGATGGTTTCTCAGCGAACCATGAGTCTTGGAGACTCGTATAGATGTGTAGGTGTTTATAACGGATAAACCCTGAACGACTCACCGAAGATTCTTAATGGATGGTACACCAACGTCAATAAAAATCTTCTCGGGTTGAGTGAGCATAGTGATTCTTTGACTTGAGATACCACTGTGGATATCTGAGTTATCCTCCACACTTAGATGGCAGTCACGTCACCGATCTATTAAGATCAGACCTCCGACTGTTCGTTGGGTGTGGACTGATGCTCAGGATATCCTGTCTATATCAAGATAGGATCCGTCAGCTCTGTGTACAGAGTATAGTTATTCAATATGGAATTAGCAATCTGTTAAAACCATGGGCCCGTGGTACACTGTAGAAATTAGTTCTAAGTGTTATTTGAGGGACTGCTAATAGAAACTTCGACGTGATTATATCTATAGAGATTTGACGTTTTTATCTATATCTTTGGATTAATCTGGATACCTGTGACGGAGGGATTATACATATGCAGTGACCTCGACCTGTATGATTCAGTGAGTTTATCCGTGTTCGTCATAATTTACGGGTGGGTGAATTATGGACACGAAATTTGATTTCGTGATGGATATGCCTGAATCTAGAGAGTCTCACTAATGAAATTACTCGTTGAGCACTATGGCAACTATTATGAATAATACTGATTATTTATAACTCGTTTAATGGTTAAACGAAAAATACATGCAATCGGGACTTATTGGTCATTTCCAATATTAATGTGTATTTTATTAATACTTGATTTTATTAATACACATTTAAAAATCAAATTGTGATATTTGACTTATATCATTAATATATGTATCTGAGATATTTATTGTAAATATAATACATATATTTAAGATATTTAAATTTATTAATTAATTAATTTAATTGTTAAATAATTAAATTAATTTTAATAAATTAAATATCTTTAGTAATGATTTCAACCTTTTTAAAGTTGGAAATGGCAAGTTATTATTGGAACACCTTTTTGATAACTTTATCAAAATTAAAGTGTGACTTTAAATTATTAAAATGTGGACCAATAATTATTGAACAAATAAATTAATAATTTTTTTATTTTTTTTAAAGCAAAATTCGGCAATTGAGTGTTAGATTTATCAAAAATTATTTTGATTCATTCCTTCACTCACGCAACATCAACAAAAATTACAAAGAAAGAATTGAGAGCATTCGGTGAGAAAGGAAAAGAAAAACAAAGGCAAAAGCTTGATTTTGTAAGTTCTTTTCACATTTCTTCCTACATGAAAAATGTTTCAATAATTCTTACCTTCAATTGTGTTTTTAAGATCATGCCTCTACTCTTTTAGTTTGTAATTAAATTTATTTAGGAAACCATATCATAGTTATATTAAGATTTGGGGGTGTCCTGCTTACGTCAGGATGGCTCAGCAAGATAAGCTTTTGCCTCGAGGGCAGAAGTTTAGGTTTTTTGGATATCCTTCAAATACGAAAGGATATTTATTCTATGATACCGAGCATCGAAATGTGTTCATAGCTCGCTTCGCAAAATTTCTAGAAATAGAATTTTTGGCTAAATGTGGTGATCATAGACAGGTTGAACTTGATGAAGTACAACCTGGAACCAACGAACTAATGGAGGAACCTGTAATTCAAGAAGATGGAGAACCTTCAACACACACACTCCGTAGGTCACAATGGTATCTAGACCTCATGAACGCTTGTATTTGATACAAGAAAAAAGACACGATGTTCTCTTAGTTGAAGAGACTGACTCTTTTACCTATAGATAATCGATGTTGGACATCGACTCTGTGAGTGGCGAGACGCCATGAAATCCGAGATGGACTCTATGCATGAGAATCAAGTTTGGAACTTGGTTCCGCTTCCCGAAGGAATTGTTCCTATCAGTTGTAAATGGATTTACAAGAGGAAGCGTGGACCCGATGGAAAGGTTTAAACCTTTAAGGCCCGACTGGTAGCTAAAGGTTACTCGTAGCGACCTGGTGTCGACTACGATGAAACTTTTTCTCCAGTTGTTATGCTAAAGTCCATCAGGATTTTATTGTCAATTGCCGCATATCATGATTACAAGATTTGGAAAATGGATGTCAAAACGACTTTTCTAAATGAATTTCTTGATGAAGAAATCTATATGGAACAGCCGGAAGGTTTTGCATCCAGCGAGAACTCGGGCATGGTATGCAAGCTGAAGAAGTCCATTTATGGACTTAAACAAGCTTCATGAAGTTGGAATCTTTGATTCGACGAGATAATCAAATTATCTGGTTTTCTCAAGAATTCAGAAGAATCTTGTGTGTATCAGAAGGCCAGGGAGTATGGTGGTATTTTTAATTCTCTATGTAAACGACATCCTTATCATTGGGAATGATATTTGGATGATGCAAGGAGTCAAAGCTTACCTCTGTAAGAATTTCTCCATGAAGGACCTGGGTGAAGCTTCTTATGTCTTAGGCATAAAACTCTATATAGATAGAGAAATGAAGCTGATTGGGTTATCTCAATCGACGTACATAGATAAGATCTTAGAAAGGTATAATTTTGGTAACTGTAAGACAGCAAACATACCGTTCAGACATGGCTTACATCTTTTGAAGAAGATGTGTCTGCAAACCGAAGATGAGAAGATTAGAATGTCTAATCAACCTTATGCTTCGTTTTTGGGCAGCATCATGTATGCCATGTTATATACTAGGTCTGATATCAGCTTTGTAGTTAGTGTGACGAGCAGATATCAGTCCAATCCAGGAAATGACCATTGGATGGCCATTAAACATATCCTAAAGTATCTTAAAGGTATTAAGGATAAGTTTATAATTTATGGAGGAAATGAACTGCAAGTTAATGGGTATACGGATTCCGATTTCCTATCGGATCCTGATGATAGAAAGTCTACATCAAGATTCATGTTTACCCTTAACGGTGGTGCAGTTTGTTGGAAGAGTTCCAAACAAGGGTCGACAGCTGATTCCACCACAGAGGCAGAATATATTGCAGCTTCTGAAGCTGCAAAGGAAGCTGTATGGGTTAGGGACTTTATCACAGAATTGGGAGTAGTCCCAAGTATCGAGAATCTGATTCTGTTACACTGTGATAATATTGGAGCCATTGCGCAAGCAAAGGAACCAACGGCGCATCAGAAGTCGAAGCATGTGGAATGAAAGTACCACATCATTCGAGAGATTGTGTCGCGATGGGACATTGTCGTGTGCAAGGTACCGAGTGAAGATAATGTAGCAGACCCACTTACGAAGGCCATACCTCCTAAGTTATTTGATAAACATGTGGAGTCGATGGGTATTAGAAAGAATCGATATTGGCACTAGAGCAAGTGGGAGATTTTGTTAGGGTTGGTGCTCTGAGCGCCAATTTATTATGTATTTCCTTGTAAATACTAATGTAACGTTTTATTATGAATAAAATGGACAGTTTCTTTTATATAACTTCTTCTTTAACATGGTAAAGACGTAACCGACCTTAGAATGATTAGTTATGATACTGTTGCAAAAGCGTCGCAACTGACATTGAGTTGTATCATGACGTTGTCATTCTTAGAAAGTTCCCGGTCAAGGTTTACAATACTTGGTCAGTAAAGTAAACCCGTTGAGACTGGTACATGTCGTATATTGGAATCTTGGATTCCGATGGTTTCTCAGCGAACCATGAGTCTTGGAGACTCGTATAGACGTGTAGGTGTTTATAACGGATAAACACTGAACGACTCACCGAAGATTCTTAATGGATGGTACACCAACGTCAATAAAAATCTTCTCGGGTTGAGTGAGCATAATGATTCTTTGACTTGAGATACCCTGTGGATATCTGAGTTATCCTCCACACTTAGATGGCAGTCACGTCCCGATCTATTAAGATCAGACCTCCGCCTGTTCGTTGGGTGTGGACTGATGCTCAGGATATCCTGTGTGTATCAAGATATGATCCATCAAAATTCGGCAATTGAGTGTTAGATTTATCAAAAATTATTTTGATCCATTCCTTCACTCACGCAACATCAACAAAAATTACAAAGAAAGAATTGAGAGCATTTGGTGAGAAAGGATAAGAAAAACAAAGGCAAAAGCTTGATTTTGTAAGTTCTTTTCACATTTCTTCCTACATGAAAAATGTTTCAATAATTCTTAGCTTCAATTGTGCTATTAAGATCATGCCTCTACTCTTTTAGTTTGTAATTAAATTTGTTGGATGCTTGTTTGATGTGTTTATACGCTCTGACTGACCCTACTGACAAATACGTATTCTCTATACTTCGAGAAAACCAGACAATCTGACTGATATCAAAATCAGATAACACTGATTTCCGAAAAGTTTATCTGAGTCTACAATAGGCTCTATAAGCCAGTATATCAAACTCTGATCTTAGCAGAACGCAAACTCTAGGGCCATTATAGAATGAATTCTTCAAACAAAGAAATCACGACGGATCTCTCATTCGAAGAAATCATTCAAGAACGCCACCTTGCATTCTTTAGCCAAAATACAGTTTAATATCAACATTAACCAACAGATCCTTAATTGTTCAATTAGAGCGACTAGAGACAAGTTTTCTCAGAATCTACAATAGACTACTGAGAATAACCTTTGCCATTGTCATACTATAAAGGTCAAAACTTTATCAAGCTCACTTTGCTTTTGCTGCGCAAATAATTTACACATTTTATGAACGATTCATAACGAAAGCCTAATCAAGTTCAAAACTTGATCGTAGTAAGCTAGAACAATTTTAGATCTATGGTTCAAGGGTAATTTCCAAAATCGATATCAAATATCGCTCCCACTATAAGTTTTAGGATAATTTTCTTCGATAAGAAAATAACAGAATCATTAAGTATCATATACTTTGCAAAGGATTCTAACATCATATTGTACTTATACGGAAGTTGTCTAAGGGTCTTTTCATCTTATTAATTATGTAGTTCCACTTACAGTTTATCATTCTCACATTTTATTTTGATAAGTCAAATCTTTTCTACAATCGTCAACATCTAATGTTACACGCCAAGTAATAAAATAATTTTATTACTCAAGATCATAGAAAAATATTCTATCAAATAGAATACATATTCCATTAAAAGAATAATGATAAACCTTTACTTGTACATCTGAGGCGCAAGTACTTTCAATTATATAACAATTATAAAAATAAAGTTTCAAATCTCAAACTTTTCAAGATTCGAATTTTCTACTATACATATCATATATGTAACTGTAGGAATGAATGGAACCTCAATTAAAGAGATGAATTAGTGTTACTGGAGCATAACCTCAAGAGTATTGAAAACTAATTCGGTAACACTCAATATCAATATCAATATCAATGAATCAAATCATATAAGATTCAATAACTCACACTGACCAATTCCATCAAAATGGAATCGCATAAGTTTAATATTGAGTATGAATCACATTCATTAAATAATCTTAGAACTAATTGCCTTAATGTAACATCCGGCCTAGGCTAGGATGCTACCGGCAGGAGACAGGAAAACCCATCTCCATAAGCCTCTGAATCTGACGAAATTTCGGCATGATGTATGCAGAACATCACACAACCTGGCTTAAAGCCAGCACCATGAGACAACATGCTCAAGCAACTCAACAAAGTACAAACATCAACTAGGCCTCATGCCTGAAACTCAATAAACAAGATGTAAATACTTGGCCTCCGGCCAGAACTCAAAAATAAAACTAAACTATTACATATGCAACAATAAATACAAATACAAACAGGAGTCGTGATGACCCATAACTCAACCCAGGACTCAAGACTCTCTTGACTGCAATTGGGGCGATCCACTGTCTTCAAAGTCTTCACTGAAAACATGCTGGCCAAGTATGTCAGCTACTGACCTGTAAAAACTAACAAACTGTTGTGGTGTGAGTCATAATGACTCAGTAAGTAACCATGCTCCTAACTTAAGCATACAAACTCAAACAAAGTCTGAATCATGTTTCTGAACTAATCTAAACCGTTTATATGACCATGCAAATATTTACGAGTCTGATTTAGCCATATAACTTTTATCCATTTTATTTCCATATTTCCTGCTACTGATCTTTTTATCTGAACACACACAAACATACATTACTTCTGTTTACTACATCTATATTAATCCTCTATATTAAATACATCAAATTCTACTTTTCTAACTAACAGATTAAGATCCAACATGCTTTAGCTGTGCTACTCTGATTTATGTTTACCTCTTATAAACTCTTTACTAATCTGGTTCAGATATTTATTATAACTTTTTCTCTTTCACCATCTTGAAATATCATCAAATTGGTTATACCAAAATATTATTCCTATCAAACATTTAATCCACTACCACTAACTATGTACACATGCATATATTATCATTTCTTCAAGTTCTAACATCATTTCAATATGTTCTTTTCCAAGTAAGTATACAACTCATACAATCATCAATCATATATACGACTAAATGTAACCATGTTATCATGCATCAATGTCATCTAAGCACTTCTAATAATAACCAGAAATCATAATTAATATGCATAGTCTATATATTACGTTCTACCTTAACTTGTGATCATTATCCCACTACAGATATATGTATAAGAAATCATGTTATCAAACATTGATGCTTACAAAGTACCCATTCTATGTAAACTTACAATACATACTAACATCAATCTTATGCACATAGAAATAATAATGCTATTATGCATTAATGCTCATTATATGCATTTCAAATGATAACCAGAATCTATGACTTATGTGCATAATTATAAATTGAACTCTACTCTAACATGCTATGCTTCTATAATGCTTGAAAATTCTTTATGAAATATTATTTACTGAAAAATTCTTTCTGAAAACTCTTTTTAAAACTTTATTTTACTTTTCTTTCTGGAAAAGCTCTTTCTGAAAACTGTATCTGAAGACTGAAAGCTGCATTTGAAAACTGGGATCTGTATCTAAAACTGAAAACTGTATCTCAACACTGTAAACCGTATCTGGAAATTGAAAACTGAAAACTAGAAACTTTCTCTGAATTCTGTATCTCTGAAGCTGTTTTCTGGAAATCTGATATTTCAAAACTTCTTTTCTGAAAAACTGATATCTGAGTGTCTGTAGAAAACTGACGCATTGGGGTGTTACGTATCGTCGTCCCCCCATACGCCCTAGAGTCAAATATGCAAACCCATGACATTGGGGCGTTACGTATCGCCGTCCCCCAAAACATGCCATACCTACCCTGAAACTGGTGGTCTTGGGGCGTTACGTATCGCCGTCCCCCAAGCCACAAACTGGAGCTGGGGGTGCGGATCTATGCTACCACCCAAGCTCAAACTGGGGTCTAGGGGCGTTACGTATCACCGTCCCCCTAGCCCATCTTGAGGATCTGAGAGCGTCCCATCAGTCCTCAACATGTGCACATGCTCTCTGAATCCGTCAATTCCAACTGTATCTCTGTAATAGTTACATACTGGGGTGAGTTTTTACCACATGCCCCGAAAACCGTAAAACCATATAAGGTATCTCAAAACTGAAAGAAAACATTTTCTGAAATATATCATCTTTCAAAACATTTGAAACCTTTCTTTGAAACATTTGAAATTGTTGAAAACATTGTTATCTTTTACTCAACTGCTGAAAACTTTAACACACACACACGTGCAGATGCTTTCTCATTATCATTTCTACCTTAGCCATGCTTCCTTAAGATGTCATACATGCACATATACATATTCATGCATACTCATAAATTAATGATGTGCGGATTCTAATCTTACATGCTTCCATCTCTAATGACCTTATAATCCATGAGCTCATACTATCATCGATATGTTTTGCTTACACTAATACATATATGATTTATCATACATCTATACTATCACTAATGAACCCATGCATATACTTTTTCATACAATCTTACTAATTCTATAATTATACTTGTAATCACATTCAAAGCTCTGATACTACATCACTCCATACACACACTCAATTTACATATATAAAGCCAGAATTCTAAATCATATACAAATATTTATTTTCACATGCTATTCTAATTACACACCTATAATATCTTATATTCTTTCAAATCGTTTAATTGATCTCTAGGCTTATAGTATTTATAAACTATCTACTCTTTTACTCACATAAACATACTTTTCCTAATCCTTATGCCTCTTATCTTTATTATATAACAAAGAACTTTACTCATACATAGTTACTTTCTTACAACCGTCATTCTTTAAACTTTAATCACATTCCCTAGGGTGTAGTTTTCTACAACCCCCATACCCAAGTCTCATTAAATTATATTTATGACATTATTCATATGCTCTTATCTAAATATACATACTGGTTATACCTACATATGTATCTTTATACTTCTATATGCCCATACTTATCTTTTGCTCATACCGCTGCTTATAATTGCTTGTTCTTATCTATATGTGTATAATTACACCTGCTTCTTTCTTCTATGTTCATCTTTATATATATACAGGTTTCATGCATAAAACTATATACAACTTTATTATATTACCAATTTCGAGCAACGTTAAATTTCTTAAATATCTGTAGCATGAGTTACTTACCTGGTTTCGCGGACACTCCGAACCTGGACCCGATCGAAATTCCGAGGCCATTTTAGGACTCCCATCGGCCATACGAACGCGATGGTGTCATCAGAATTCCGATCGGAGTTACTGTTCATCACGGGTTACTATTCATCTGACGCTTCTTTCCTCATTTCGCGTGCAACCGGCCGCTATTCGGCAAAATCGACTCCGCACACTCGTAGTACTCATCGAGGGCTTCGATTTAGTAGGTGGCTCGGGCCGTGAAACAGACTGACAAGCCGGATCCGACAAACCCACGTCGCCCCTTTCTCTCTCTCTTTCTCGCCGATCAAGGCGTCTCCAGGCCCATCGCCGGACACCGCCAGATGCGCGGTGGCTGGACGCACCTTTCTGCGCCGGCCAGAGGTGGCCGGCTGGCCGCCGGCGCAGCCCTCCTTCTTTCTCTCTCTCTCGCCCAACGTCTCTGCCTTTCTCTTTTCTTTTTTCTTTTTTTTCTAATGTATTTACTGAAATAATATTAATAAATAATAATAAAACAAAATATCTTATACCAGATTTTACTAAAATGCCCCCACCTATAAGGGTAATTTCGGAAATCATCATTTTTGAAGCCCTTCTGGCGCGATTTTTGAAAATATATCAATGCAAAAGTTGTTCGTCTCGGAAAACCGAGTCCGATGGTTTGATAATCAACTCAATCGGAGTTCATTTGCTAATTCTGTGGTCAAAACAGTAAACTTTACTCGTATAGTAATAATCGTGTAACTGACTTTTAATCCCAAGCGTTTTCCAACGCGACGAATATTCATAATATATTATTCCAACTCATATATCATCACTTGAACTCTTATTCTTCATTATCATCATGCTCCGAGACTATAACATCGTTCCGAGAATCTTCTAGAACATTCCTGAAAATCTGGGATGTTACACTTAAATTCATATGTTTGATCATATCAAACATCTTTGAACAATTCAAAGACTCACAATGAATTTTAAAATATAGTTTTCAACATTACAAATAGAATATTCTTGAACCATTCAAAATATTTTATCCGCGTTTCATTAGAAACATATTGAAAGTTCTCAAATCATTCAAGACGTTCAACATGTTCTCTATTATAAACACGTAACTAAGTCATGACAAATCATTAACTAAATTAGAGAGCATAGAAAACTATCTAAGGTAATTTCTAATTCATTAAACTACATACATCCAATGTATTAGTTTAATAAATATGTGGTCCAATGACGATCATTGGTTAAATGAGATTCAATCACATCATGAATACAATATTCATTAAATGGATAAGGATATGTGGTGTGAACTCGTATCAGACCATCCTTTACCATAAGAAATAAGCATCTAATGCTTTTATGATAAAATCTCATAAAGCACCTGGTTTTGGTCCTAACTGTTTCTTGTTATGACAGCTTTGGCACGTTCACAAGTAGGCGTATCAAGGCTTCACTTGTCAATGACAAACTCAAGCTACCGATGTAGTCCTGACAGCTTTGGCACATTCAGGATTTACACTTTCACTTGAATTTGTCCAATATCAATATACAACCGGTATGGATAATAATTCTATAAACTACACCCTCACAGCTTTGGTACGATCTCGGATGAAGTTATAGAAAGATACCCATAAACCGTACTGACAAGACGGACCAAGAAACATATATCCAATACAAGTTTCTTTACAGCCATATTTCTAAGCGAGGATTTTCCTATGGAAGCTATAATCTACATCAAATGCATAATTTTAATCTAAATCATTTTCTAAATATTTCAATTCTACCTTAGAAAACATAACACAATTTAAATATTAAATTTCAGTTACATTTCCGTTAGTGTAGAACCGAAAAGTAAAGAAACATATATAGATTCCAAGCATGTGTGAACATTAAAATTGGATTATATATCAAATATCAAGCATGAGTAATGTAAATGATGAAGCATCAGCCCCGCTCTAATTCCATTTTTGTTAGGGTTTTGGGGGATGGGGGCAGCGGAAGCGTGGTTCGGGCGAAATCGTAATTTAAAACTTTTTCAAATTACCGAATAAATTATTCAATATCTAATATGAATAATTTATTCATATTTCACCTAAACCTATTTATTCAATATCAAATATCAACATAAATAAGGTTGAAACGTCGTGAAACTTTTACGAAAACCATTTTTCCTTAAAATGACGCAAAACGTGTTTTTGATCGAACCGACCACCCGACAGTTATGGGGACTGGCCAGGTCAGCCCCAATAGTGTCAGGGCAGTTCATGGGCTGCCCGAACTGTGACGGATTCACTATTTGGGCAGTCGTCACCCGATTGACTCAAAAGTCACCCGGTAATGTTGTTTTTGGCCGTTTTCGCTTATTTCAACTCGGAAACACTTTCCGGAAATTGTTCCAACTCCCAAAACACATCCATTATATTCATATGACATCAAATTCATCATAAAATTTCCAGTTTTAATAGATCTGATCAGGAAACCGAAAATTGCCAATTTTCATGCTTTAAATCCAAATTTTCAAAATTAATCAAATTAATCAAGACACCAACCAAAGTCACCAAATATGAACAAGCCAAGAACAATTCTAGGTTCCAAAAGAGTGGTCATAATACTCTAGAATAGCAACTCATCATCTAATGATCAAATTGAAAACTAATTACAATAATTCTTTCCAATACACTTCACACATGCTTCAATCTCTTCCAATTCATCCACAAAACCACAAAGCCCCAAATTCTAAGAAAATGAAGAAACCCTAGAATCCATCTAGCTTAACCAAGAACATGAAATAAACTTTCAAGCTTAGGGATATTGAATATTACCTCTAATTCTTCAATTTCCTAAAGCATTATTCTTGATTTTCTTCCTTTTCTTGGTTGAATATTCAAACTAATTTAAAAGGGACTTTGGGTTATGACTCGTGGCCATGATGGGTTTCATTAGGAAGATGATAAAATAAATTCTTTTTAAATTGATATTGCCGACATAAGGGGGGTAATTTTGTCCATTTGAAATTTAATCAAATTAAATTAATATTAAGCTTTTAAGTGGCCAATCAAATTGACACACATTTAGCTTAATAAATTCATGCCATGTGTTCAAATAATAATTGGACAAATTTTCATAACATTTATGAAAAAGAGTTATTAATTAATAATTTAAATATTTAACAATTAAATATCCAAATAATTAATTAATGTAATTATTATTATATATGTATTTTATTTACAATAAATAAAAAATACATATATTTATGGCATGTGTTAAAATATCATTTTGACGAATATTTAATGTGTATCTAATCGTATTATGTATCAAATACAAATACACAATAATTATTATCGGATAAAATCCGCTAATGCATGTGTATCGTTTAACCGATTAAACGATTCGAATTAACTCACTTAATCCGATGAAGTATTATGAATAATCCATATTACTCATATCGAGTTGCCCAGGTGCTCAACGAGTACAATTCATATTGTGTGACTCTATAAGTTTAGGTTTATCCGTCACGAAATCCAATTTCTTGTCCATAATCCACCCACTCATGGATTATGATGACCACAAATAATCTCGCTAAACTATGCAAGTCGAGATATACGACATGTATTGGTCTCAGCGGATTTTACTAACCGACCCGTGTTAGTAAATCTTGACCATGAACTTTATTTAAGGATGTACATCTTATAGTGTGTTTCCCATGTCAATTACAGACTACGTTGTAACTGCACATTATATTGTAAATCCTATGGTCTTTTTCTAATATACACGTATCACTAAACCGGATTTAGTTTTTATCTAATTATAATCAGATATCTAATCGTAATTAGATCGAATAAATGTATAAAAGATAATGGTGCTACCATTAAATTAAGTAATATTATGGAAAATGGAATTGCTCTTATTTATGAATCAGACATAAATATGATCCGGATTGGCACTCCGAGCACCAACAATAATAGAAACTAAGTCCAATAATACAAAACCGGCCATATAGGCGGTAAATAATTAATTCAATTTACTTATTTAAATTAAGGGAGTAAATCTAAATTATTATAATAAAAGTTCCACCCCAGACTCCAACAAAAATAGATTACATGCTCATGATGTAATTAAAAACACATAAGAATTTTTTAAATAAATAAAGAGAGAATATAAGAAAACTTAAATAAACATGCAAAACACTTTCTTTTAGGTTTTCATGGAGAAATCCCCCAAAGAAAGCATGAAAAAATTACAAAGTTTAGCTTGGTATTTATAGGCAAATATAAAGACTTCCATCAATTTCTCCACCAAACAAGGCACCAAATCCGTGTTTGGTGGAAGTTTGACAATTTCCATTTTTTTATTTTTATTTTTATTTTTGAAAATGACTTTAATAATTACACTTAACACACTTCTGGATTTTTCATCAATTTCGGTAATGAAAGATTCAGAATTCGAAACTCTTATGAACTTCAAAGTTGTAGATCTTTGAGTCTTCTTTAATCTGGAACTTCAATCACCTTAATCTGATATCAGAATAAAACTTTATGGCCAAAATACGACAATTGCGCAAAGCTGAAATTTCTGAAATTGTACTTCGTTAGAACGCCATTTCAAGTTTCCAATCTCCAAAATCAAAATTTCAAGTCCAGTTTTTGCCCTTATTTATTCCACATTTCGTCCTAATTGATTCCATTAAGTCCCGATTTTATTTTATCTGTAAAATAAACTAAAACACATCAAAACGTTCTTAAAACTCGAGAAACTATACAAAATATTAAGTAAAAGGGGCGGTAAATATTGATATATTTTCCGCTCATCACACCCTAAACCTAATATTTTGCTAGTCCTCGAGCAAAACAAAAAAATAAAATGCAATAAACAATTAAATTAAACTAAGCCACTTTCGTATGGATCACGGATACATTTAGCGTATGCAACAAGCCTTTAAACCCCTAGGTGTCCCTAGTGGACGAGTTGTAGTATCGTGATGGCTTACAGTGAAGATACCCACAAACGTCAATCTATTGCACAGAAAAGCAAAAAGACAAAAGAAAAGAGTATAAACAAGTTAGTGACTAAACAAGTAAAACTTCTTATCCAAGTTAATAAGTGTTTTCTTTCTTTCTAAATTACTAAATAAGTAAATTCTCCGATTATTTTTACCATTCTCCATATACACAACCAACAAAGTATTATTCAACTCATTGTGCCCATAATATTCATAAGTGTAGTTGAAAAGAGAGTAATATTTTTATCCTAAAGTTATATCAAAATTCACACATTTTTTAGCAATGAAATTTTTTTCTGATTTTTTTTACGATCTCTAAATAACACTCGGAACTCTCTTCTGAAGTATACCACGGCCATGGATTTACTAGATCGTAAATACGTACATGATACCTATGCCCTGTACATAGAACTAACGGATTCTATCTTGATACGTACTGGATATCATGAGCATCAGTCCACACCCAACGAACAAGCGGAGGTCTGATCTTAATAGATCGGTGACGTGAATGCCATCAAAGTGTGGAGGATATCTCATATCCATAGTGGTATCTCAAGTCGAAGGACTACTATGCTACTCGACTCGAGAAGATTAGTATTGATGTTGGTGTACCATCTATTAGGAAATCTTCAGTGAGTCGTTCAGTGTTTATCAAATAAACACCTACACGTCTATACGAGTCTCCCAAGACTCATGGTTCATTGGGATAAACCATCGGACAAAGTCACGATATATGACATGTACTAGTCTCAGCGGATTCTACTAACCAATGTCAATTACAAACTACGTTGTAACTGTTGAACAATTATGACTCATGGCATCACTATTTGTACAGAACATGGTTTTGTTGTACAATTAAATATGTGACAAAGAAAATTGCTCTTTTATCATTTGTAATTGGATTACCAAGATATATAAATGATAAAAGTCCATATGATTAGTTCCGGATTAATAAGATATGAGACAGTATTAATCCATTAAGGTTTAATCATTAAAATGTCCCTAGTCGTAGTATTATTGAGACTGGACATCGATAATGCGGAATAGACTAGTATTGCACTTGTGCGCGTTGTGGGAGCATAACGACATAGTTCTCATATATTTAAGTATTGGATACGTATGCAAGTTTGATAGGAGGTTGTGTTTACTGATGGTATGGAAACAACTTCCCCCTAGGAATTCCATTGGTACTATGACTATGTGTCTATGGAAGTCCGAATCAGGGTAGGTGTATTTGGTCTTAACCTGAGACTTGCATCGCTAATACTTGCGACAATCCATATACTTTGGTTTTGGTCGTCCAGGGCTTTAACAGGTTCTGTGTACGCCTCTTCTGGTATATTGAGAATCCTAGTGTATTGGGTGTGATGTCAAGATGGAAGTATCACTTCAGTCATATGGAGATGATGATCACGCAGGATACGGAACTAGTACTCTTTAGTACTACAGTCATCGGGATAATATGACTAGGTTATGATTATCCGATTATAGGGATTAGTTACTAGAGATCCGATATATGCTTCGTACGGGGTAGACACAATTCCAGCCCCAGGCCTAACACGTGACATCCGATACTGGATCGCAATACGAAATACTACATATACTACGCCTGATACAGATTACATATTCCTTTAAGAATATTTCTGGAGAATTGGGTAGGCACGGTGCTCTGCTAGAAGCCAACCATGTATTGTAAATCTGTAAAAACGTAGTACTAGGTACGTATGTGTTTGGATAGTCTGACGACCGGATTTACTGCCAACATATCCAGGGATCTCATGGGTCGCTTCCCGAAGATTCACCGATGACATATGACTCGGATATAATTAATCTAGGATTAATTATAAGAGAGAGAAAATTAATCTAGGATTAATTACGGAGAATTTTATCTGGGATAAAATTCAATTAAAAGAGAAAGAACGATTAATTTGGGATTAATCGATAAAATAATATATTCGATATATTAAACGAAATTAGATTTCGACGCGGAATTAAAATTGTATTTTAATTCGGGCTAACGAATTGATTTAGAATTAATTCGCGAGTGACGTGAATAGTGATTTTGCTAGGCATAATTATTTAATTAAATTTGATTTAATTACGTCACAACTGAAAGTTCGTTAATTCAGAATTAGCGAACCTGAGCCCGGGATATGTTGCGGGCCCACTGGTATTTTGAATCAAGTAGGGCCCACAAGTCACATCACGCGTCACATCACTAGTCAACTTTATCACTTTAATGTGATGGAAGTTGTTGGTAGGTGATTGTGTGTTAAACACACAAGTGTGATGGATTGAAAGACATATATCATTTTTTATTACATTTCGTATATGACTTTCATTTTGGTACTTATATTACACAACACACACAACTTCATCCTCTCTCTCTCTCCCTCCAACTCACGGCTTTTGAGCCATTTTTATCTCTTTTGCTTCTTCTTTGCCGAGAACAACAAGGAAATTTTGTGGCAAAATTTTCAAAGCTAGCACTTAAAGGAGTCATTAAAAGGTAATAGGGAAACAAACCCTTGAGCATGGAATCATTCACAAAGCTTGGAGCTTGAAGATCCACACACCAAGGGGTTGATCGAAACACACAAAGAGGAAAAGCTTGGAGCATAAATTTTTATTGTCTTCGCATCGCAAAAGCCGATCAAAGTGAGTATTTCCGCTACTTTACTTTGATGCATTCGCACATTTCATTGCTTAATTTGATCTTGGTTTGACCTAGAAAACCAACAATGGTATCAGAGCGATTATTAAGCATGAAATTGAATTTATGGTAAAATTGATTTGAGCATGATTTGATAAAATTGATTGATTGAGTATGCTTGAATGATGATAACTTAGAGTTATGCATGATCAATTTGATGAAAATTGAATTGGATTAAATTTTCCCCAATTTTTTGGCTTGGCCGAAAATGTAGTATGCCCTAAAGTCATGGTAATTTTGTTTTTTGATCATTGGATGAGTTGAAAGACATGGGATATATTGATTTAGGATTTAATTGGATTGAAATCGAAATCGGACATAAAATCCCTATATTGCCGTGAGCTTCAAAAGCATGGAAATGAATTGATTTTGTTTCAATTATGTTGGACATGAATTGATAATTATAGAGCATGATTAATTAGTGTAATTGGTATTTTGGAAATGTTAATTTGACTAATTAATTATGGCTAATGCACTTTAATTGATTAAATTATGATATTTGGAATATTGGAATTTAATTAGTTGGGCTAAATTTGGAATTGGGCTAATAAAGTTGTATTTGGGCATAATGGGCTTGGTTGGGCCAAGTTTGGTTTAGGTTAATTGGTTGGATCCAATTGAGCCTAAAACCATTTCCATAAAGTCCAAATATAATTAAATGGGCATTTAATATTTTAATCGGGCCTAATGGGCCTAAATTGATTTTTGGCAAAAAAGTGATTCCTTATTGGGCTTTGGTTGTCAAATCCCATGCCTTATAAATTAATTGAAAGCCCATGGGACTTTAATTAAATTGACATTGGATGTTAATTGGGCTTTGAGACCCGTTTAGATTAGATTTAGAATCTAAGTCGCAAAGGCTCATTAATAAAGTGTAATTATTTAATTTGGAATTAAATAAAGAATTAGTATTGAATACAAATTAAATTGGATTTAATATTGTAGTTTGATATAATTCAAGAATTTGTATTTTGAATACTTATTGTTAAACGAGTTGGACTGGCGCAAATCAAATCGTTGTTTGAACATTGGATGTTCATTAATTTCAGATTAATTAATTGGATTAGATTGATTGATAACATGTTTTGTGTGAATACATGGATGTGATGTACGAATAATGTATATCGGATGGATATTAGATGGGTGAGGGTAATTTTGGAAATTGTTGTAATAAATTTAGAATTTATTAAATTGGACCTGCGTGTCCAGCCTATTACCTCTTGACTCTTTGTATTTCTCTTCTCACCTATTCCCCTCAATGTAAATGAGGTTTCTTTAGAAGTGTTATGTAATTGGGTAGAAGTAAGATTTGTGCTAGCGGGAGAGAGTAAAATGAGAGATTTGTTCTAGGAACAAATTGTTTTAAATATCCATCCGCATATCATTATTAATTTATTTACCGCGCCTTATTGTGCTTTTAGAATGCATGCTTAAGGGTGTATGATGAGACCTAATCAAAGATAATTAATTGGTTGCCAATTACGCGAAAAACCCTCAACAAATATTAAGCGTTTTTCCTTCAATTGAATGATTCATTCTCAATATCCAAGATTGGCACTGGTTTGTTGGCCAAAGTCAAGACCTTTGTCCATCACGGATGTGTTGAATCATGAAGGCTTTGTTCCATATCGCATGTCTTGTCCAAGTTGTAATTTGTTGGCCAAATTCAAGATCACTTCTTGTCCATCGACATCGATTACGAAGATTTCCAAGGTCAATGGGTCCCGCTTAATTGGAATCATTAAGTTTGTTGTGCCAAAGCCAAGGCTTAGTTGATTCAGAGGAAAAAGGTTACGGAATATATTGGATATATTGGCATATATTAGATATATGTTTCGGACTTGGATGTCCACCTACTGGATCTAGGAATTTGATGAGATCCAATTGATCTTAGAGATCTACCTAGTTAAATATCATACAGCTTGTTGGCCAAAGTCAAGGTTGCGTGTTATTTAACGGGATCCTAGCCCACTAGGAAACTAGGTTTCCCGAGTTCTCAACAGAGGGTTAGAGGCTCGCCGAAAAATAGTGGGAGGCAAGTATTAAATTTACAATTTTATTTAGACATTTGCCAATACGCGCTCATTTTAATTTTTCGTCATTACTTAAATATTTACTCGTTGTTTTAATTAAACAGTTAGACTGTATTCAAACTACTTCAATTTATAGTTGATTATATAATTGGATTATAGTAATCAATATATTTGAATTTAACCAATTAAATTATAGTTGATTATATAGTAAGACTATAGTAATCATTATATTCAATAGTACCCAAAATCGTTGATTGGATAGTTGGACTATAGCAATCAAGATAACTGAAAGATTAACGTTTAGAACATTATCCTGTGAGAAAATGTCTTTAAACGGCTCCAATTTTCAGATTGGGAATAAAACCTCAGGATAGTCCTGGGAACTGAGGAGTTACTTTATTTGATAGAGAAACATCTCGGGCCTAAGCCCGGAGCTGAGCAAATAGTAGAACATGATCTTTGGAAGATTCATGTGATGATAAATTTAGTGCTCAATCCATTATGCTTAATGCAATGACACTTTAATTCCATCGTCAGACTAAAGGATTAGATCCTTATAACATGATGTTGAAATTAAGATCTTCATAGATCTATTCTTAAATCTTAGAAGTACAAATTGCAAAAGAAGCTCTTTTGCTCACGTATGTCAGAGGGTACATCTGTCGAGCACTAGGTGTCGCAGATGATTGCTGACATCGATCAGCTAGGTTAGCCGGGCATTACCTACGTGGCCGAGACTACCAAAGATTTGATCTTATAGTCTCTACCCGAAAGCTGGGGTAGGTTTATTGTGAACCAAGAGTAAACTCTTGGAGAGTTGACGGCTATGCTCTAGGAGGCAGGGTCTGAGCTTCTAAAAAGGGCAAAGGCAAAATCATCATAGTCTTCTGGGAAGACAAATGACATATCCCAAGATGTCTGCCTAAACTGTGGAAAACGGGGTCACTGGAAGCGTGACTGCCGTATAGACAAGGCAGACATGAAGGAAATGAAGGCGGGGCAAGGATCTGGCTTCAAATAGTTTCAAAATTGGATTTTTGATACTAGATATGGTACATAAATATGTACTGATGTGCAGAATCTGCTGATGAGAAGGATACTGACTTCAGTTGAGATTTACCTACGAGTTGGAAACGGGACGAGAGTCGCTGTTTTAACCGTAGAAACCTAAGTTTAGGAACTACCCTTTGGGTATGTACTTAAATTAGGAAACTGTTATAATGTAACTAGTTTGACTAGAAACATTATCTCGATATCAGAGTATAACTCGTTGCGGGTATACCTTTATATTCTAGAACACTAAAATGTTTTATTTTATAAAGATGATATTGAGATAAACACATTAGATGTGAATAACAGTATTTATATTTAGAATATAAATGAATCTCAAACGTATAACATGAAAAACAAATAGCTCAAACTGAATTAATGAGATGAGACTTATTTGTGGCATTGTTGTCTGTGACATATTAAACAAGACTCGTATATCCACACTTTTGAAGAGTGCATACTAGGACGATTTGATCATATTCAAATGATGTCTACGAATCTAGTTTATTAGGCAAAGTGCCTAAAACACCTTTTACTTGGTAAAAGTGCAAATGTCACCGATCTGTTAGCCCTCGTTCATAGTGACGTAAGTGGGCCCATGTCTAGCTAGGCTAGAGGTGGATATGAATACTTCGTAACCTTTACGGATGTGGCATCGCGTTATGGTTATATATTTCTTTTGAAACACGAATCGGAAACTTTTGATAAATTCAAAGAGTTTCGACACGAAGCAGACAGACAGATCGGCTAAAGTATTAAACCGTCACGGTTAGACCATGGTGGAAAATACTTAAGCAATAAGTTTCTCAATTACTTGAAAGAGTATAGTATTCTTTCAATGTGGATTCTTCACGGAACACCTCAATTAGACGGTGTGTCCGAACGAAGAAACCGAATTTTGTTAGACATGATAAGGTTAATTAAGAGTCGCTCTGAGCTACCATTTTCCTTCTAGGGATACGCATTAAACAGTGCAAAACTTATTTTGAATAAGTTTCCATAAATATCTGTTTGACAGACTTCATATTAGATATGAACAGGAAAGAAACCAGGTTTTCTCATTCCTGAAGATTTGGGAATGCTAGGCATATGTTTGGATGATACCAACTAGAACCCAAATCGGATAAGTGCCTAAATTGTAGGTTATCCTAGGGTAACCAAAGTATAGTACTTATACAACTCACAATGGAACAATGTAATTGTTGCTCGCCATGCGGGTTTCCTCAGAGGAATACCTAAATGCAGTGGTAAGTGGGAGGAAAGTAAAACTCCATGAAAATCAGAGTAATACTGTTCCAGACACCGATTCTTTAACGGAACACAAACAGTTCTTCAAGGATGAAACTGTACCGCAATCTTCGAATACACAAGAACCGCGCAAGTCGGAGAGAGTCAGAAAACAACTTGGGAAGTATTGGTTTCTGATCTCACCTCGTAAAGATGTCAATCTTATTGAGGAATACGAACTGGCTACGTATGAGGAAGTGATACAAGGTATCGACTCCCTATTATGGCAAAGTGCCATGATGTCAGAAATAGATTCCATGTATATCAACCAAGTTTAGACACTGGTTGTTGTAGCGAAAGGCATTGTGCCTATTGGTACTATATGAGTCTTCAAGGAAGACAACATGGATGGCAACATACAACGTACAAAGCTAGGCTTGTAGCGAAAAGGTATCGTTATCAACATTGTGTCGATTACGACGAAACCTTTTACTCGTTGTCATGGTTAAATCCATTTGGATAATGTTTGCTGATGCTGCATGTTTCATTTATGAAATATGGTAGCTGAACGTCAAAATCGCTTTCCTTAAATGGAAACCTTTTGGAGGATGTTTACAATATCCTGATGGTTTTTTCATACCAAAACGAGCAAACAATGTTTGCAAGTTAAATCGATCCACTTATGGATTGAAGCAAGCATTGCGTTCTTGGAACTATAGTTTTGATGTAATCATAATGGTATATGATTTAATTCAAAACGAAAATGATTCTTGTGTATATTAGAGGGTTAGTGGGAGCGCACTAATAATGATTGTCCTAAATAATGATGACATATCATTTCTTGGAAATGACATTCCCATAATACAATCGGTGAAAGCTTGGCTTTCATGAAAAATTCTCCGTAAACTACTTGGGAGAGACAACCTTTATTATAGGAATACGGATCTACTGGGATTGATCTAAAAGTTGTTGGGACTCTCTGAGAACTCGTACATTGAAATAAATGTATGCGACCTGGTGTCTCATATACTTTGAGCATATGGAGTCACAATCAGGCCAATCCAAGTGATAGTCACTGGATTGATGTTAAAAACATCCTTAAGTATCTTAGATGAACTAATGATGTTGTCTTATACTATGGAGAATGAGAACTTGAAGTGACTGGGTTCACTGCTGCAAGTTTCCTAACCGATAATAACGACTATAAGTCGTAATATCGGTATTATATAGTTTGAATAATAGAACAGTGAGTTGGAAATCTTCCAAGGAAGATACTATTACCGAATAAACAACAAAAGTGGAATATTGCTGCAGCTGAGGCAGCAATAGAAGCACTTTGGATCTAAAAATCCTAATAAGATTAGGTGTAGTTCTGTTAGCAGCGGAACTAGGCTACAGCACAGGCTAAAGAATTAATGGTCACATCAACGATCCAAGTATATACTTCAATTATTTCATCTGATTCGTCGGATCGTACATCATGGCGATGTGATGATCGAATAAACCGCATCAGACGATAACATTGCAAATCCGCTGACGAAAGCAGTTTCTCAGTAGAAGTTTGAGCGACCCGTACATAGTTCAAGTGTAGAACACTTGAGTGATTGGCTATAGGCCAAGTGGGAGATTGGTGGACAATTATGACCAATAGCATCACTATTTGTACAGAACATGGTGTTGTTGTACAAATTAACTATGTGACAAAGGAAACTGCTCTTTTATCATTTGTAATTGGATTACCAAGATATATAAATGATAAAAATCCATATGATTAGTTCCGGATTAATAAGTTATAAGACAGTATTAATCCACTAAGGTTTAATCATTAAAATATCCCTAGTCGTAGTATTATCGAGACTGGACATCGATAATGCGGAATAGACTAGTATTGCACTTGTGCGTGTTGTGGGAGAATAACGGCATAGTTCTCATATATTTAAGTATTGGATACTTATGCAAGTGTGATAGGAGGTTGTGTTTACCGATGGTACGGAAACAGCTTCGCTCTGGATAGACCCCTCGGAATTCCATTGTAGTATGACTATGTGTCTATGGAAGTCCGAATCAGGGTAGATGTATTTGGTCTTAACCTGAGACTTGCATCGCTAATACTTGCGACAATCAATATACTTTGGTTTTGGTCGTCCAGGGCTTTAACAGGTTCTGTGTACACCTCTTCTGGGTATATTGAGATTCATTGTGTATTGGGTGTGATGTCAAGATGGAAGTATCACTCCAGTCATATGGAGATGATAATCACGCAGGATACGGAACTAGTACTCTTTAGTACTACAGTCATCGGGATAATATGACTTGGTCATGATTATCCGATTATAGAGACAAGTTACCAGAGATCCGATATATGATTCGTACAGACACAATTCCAGCCCCAGACCTAGCACGTGACATACGATGCTGGATCGCAATACGCAATACTACATATACTACGCCTGATACAAATTATATATTCCTTTAAGAATATTTCTGGAGAATTGGGTAGACACGGTGCTTTGCTAGAAGCCAATCATGTCTTGTAAATCGGTAAAAACGTAGTACTAGGTACGTACGTGTTCGGATAGTCCGACGACCGGATTACTGCCAACATATCCAGGGATCTCATGGATCGCTTCTCGAAGATTCACCGATGACGTATGACTTGGATATAATTAATCTAGGATTAATTATAAGAGAGAGAAAATTAATATATGATTAATTACGGAGAATTTTATCTGGGATAAAATTCAATTAAAAGAGAGAGAACGATTAATTTGGGATTAATCGATAAAATAATATATTCGATATATTAAACGAAATTAGATTTCGAGGCAGAATTAAAATTGGATTTTAATTCAGGCTAACGAATTGATTTAGAATTAATTCGCGAGCGACGTGAATAGTGATTTTGCTAGGCATATTTATTTTATTAAATTTGATTTAATTACGTCGCAACGTAAAGTTTGCTAATTAGGAATTAGCGAACCCGAGCCCGGGATGTATTGCGGGCCTACTCGTATTTTGAATCAAGTGGGGCCCACAAGTCACATCACGCGTGATATCACTAGTCAACTTTATCACTTTAATGTGATGGAAGTTGTTGGTAGATGATTGTGTGTTAAACACACAAGTGTGATGGATTGAAAGACAAATATCATTTTTTATTTGACCGGCGTAAACACACACGTATAACGCAAGCGCACGTATCGTTCATATAGTATAAAAATATCGATCCCACGAGGACTTAATTCCTACTATTGTTATTAATTATTGAATCTATTTATTTACAAATATCTAATTAAATGGAGAAGAGAATAATTGTTTGATTGGTTGAATGTGGTTTTGCACAATAAATAAATGATTAAAAAGACAAAAGAAAATACTAAGGAAAATAACAAAAGACACAAAGATCTAGGGTTGTGAATCATTCTAATATCTTTTAAAAGATGAAGTGATTGTTTTATGTTTGTGTAATAAATCAGTTTACTAACCTGGAACACTAAATTATGCAAAAGCCTCTGTCGATGGTCAGATGCAAATACCCAGTTTAACCCAATTGAACCATATGTCTATGTCAACCAAATTATCTGGATTCATTAAGTTTAAGTTCCAATTATGGCTACCCCCGCCCGACAGGTATATATCTATCCTGTAAGGAAATCTATTAAAGGGTTATCTATCCTCAAGGAAGATCGTGGGCTATTAAGTCTAAGGCTGAAAACCTAAAATCCCTATGTCTAGTTCATTTTAGATTTACCAGATCAATCTTATTGGTGATCAGACAACAAGAAGCATTAAGCTTAAGACTTAATAAGTAAACTTTTAAATTACCCAAACTATAAAAATAACCCATTATAAACCGGTGATATTAGAATTCATCACAACCCCAGATAACTAACACATAACTAGGGCTACTAAGAACTTAAAAGTAAAAGACATAAAGTAAAAGCTAAAAAGTAAAATAAAATAAAATAAAATGCTAAGGTAAAAGGAATTACTTTTACTATTTACTATTTTAGATATCTCCCATAAAATAATATATAAACTTGTGATAATATTACCAACCGACCAATCTGGCGGTATCCTTTATTAGTCAGGTTTAAACCAGATAAAAATGAATTACCAACCGACCAATCTGACGGTATCCTTTTTAAGTCAATATTTTAAATAATGAATATGTTATTTTTAAGGGAGATTAATCTAAATAGTAACAGTAAAAGAATTACCTTTCACCCTAGCTGGGGAAGTTACCTTCTCATAGTGAATAATAAAAACTGTAAAAAGTAAAAAGTAAAAATTAAATTACTATTATTACAAAAAGTAATTAAAATTATTTACAAAACTAAAAAAATTATAAAAAAAAACTAAAAGAATCTAGAGAGAGAAACTCTCTCTTTATATAGAATAGAAGAGAGAGAGTGGTACCACAGATTCTGAAATTTGAAGCTGAATTTATAGGCGCGGGTAGGCTTCTGGCGTCGCGGCGCCAAGGGCTTTGGCGTCGCGACGCCGGAACAGTGACACGTGTCACGCGTTGATTTGTCGTTTCAGATTCTTATCCGATGACGTGGCACTGTTCATGATAACTCAATAATTGTGATGACGTCATGATGATGTGGCGGTGACGTCATGATGATGTGGCGGTGGTGATTGTCGGCAACTTGAGATGATGACACGTGGCATGCGCACGTTAGTAGATCTTCTGTGATGGTGACACGTGGCACGGCGTATTTTAGCAAACCAATTTCTCAGATTTTGACACGTGTTCAGGCGCACGTTAGCAAAGAGTCGGCGCATGTTAGGCGTCGCGATGCCAAGGGTTTGGGCGTCGCGACGCTCTAAAAATTACGATTTTGCCCTTTTTGCTAATTTTCACTGTTTTGCTCCAAATTACTTCCAATGCTTTCCCAACTTTATTTATCTGCAAAATAACACACAACACATCAAAATATTCACAAAACTCAAGAAACTATACAAAATATAAGGTTAAATAAGTGGGAAATAGTGATAGATTTACCACTCATCACACCCCCAAACCTAACATTTTGCTAGTCCTCGAGCAAAACACAGAATAAAATAACATAAACTTCTTTAAAATAAAATTTAACTAAGCCACTTTCGTAGGGATCACGGTTGCATTTAGCGTATGCAACAAGCCTTTAAACCCCTAGGTGTCCCTAGTGGACGAGTTTTAGTCTCGTGAGGGTTTACAGCAATGACACCCACAAACATTTTACAAAAGTAAAAAGGTAGTAAAACTAATGCACACAAAAGCAAAAAGACAAGCGAAAAGAGAATAAAGAAGTTAGTGACTAATCAGGTGAAACTTCTACTCCAAGTTACTAGTGGTTTTGTTTCTTTCTAAATTACAGAATAAGTAAATTCTCCGATTATTTTTACCATTCTTCATATACACAGCCAACAAGATATTAATCAACTCATTTTTGCACACAACAGTCATAAGTGCAGTTGATAAGAGGTAATATTTTTGTCCTAAAGTTCTATCAGATTTCACACCTTTTGGTAGCAATGGAATAATTTTTTTCTGCTTTTTCTGATTTTTTCTTTGATTTTTTTTTATTTATATACAATATCTTCCATCTATGTAACGAGTGTTGGGTCGGTGGCTCCCAAACCAATTGGCTTTAGGGCACCAGGTGTTAAGACACCCCTAGGGACTTAATTACTCAGACTTCAGATATATATATTTTTGTAGCATCTTTGATCCATGTAACGATCTTTGGGCCAGTGACTCCCAAACCAGTTGGTTTTAGGCACTAGGTGTTAAAACACCCTTACAGACTTAATAACTCGGATCTCGGTTTTTTTTTTTTTTTACTCCATAGCTTTTTGAGATGCTTCCTCCAATTAAACTAGAGCACTGAATATTACAAACTTTTCAATTATAGCTCATGTCTGTATGTTACTATATATGTTGATAATACCTGCTAACTGAGCATATGAAGATCCATTTTAGTCCGTTTTATGGAGAATTCACAAATTAAATAATTCAAAATGAAATAAACAAAAATTAACTTATTTCGAAAATAGGCTTGAGATACGTCTCAGGAGTGGAAACTCCTTACTCGGCTATCTTTTACCAATTTCACCCTTTTAGTCAAAATAAAAACACAAAAATGCAAAATATTTTTGTAATTTTTGAAAAAAATTCAATTTTTTTTGTATTTTTCGAAAAATTTTGGCCTAAAATTAAAAACACACAACTAAAAATAAAGTACTGTTCAACTAATTCCCTCCCCCAAACCTAAATGAGACATTGTCCCCAATGTCTTAAATAGTAAAAGGAGAGTTAAGAAGGTCGTACCTGGTTAGCTGAAAATCTACAGGAAATTAAAGGTTAAGATCCAGATTAATCCGACGCCTCTTACCACGATCGTCCTCAGACCAATTTATCTTTGAAAGGATAGGGTCAACTTGTGGTTCATAGGCTATGAGTTGGTCTATTAGATCCGGAGCAGTTCTGGCAGTAAAGAGGAGTTCTTTCAAAGGTTTTGACACGAACCCATTTCTACGGGCATCATCAAGAAACACACAAAGAAAATCATAAAATCCATCAACGTTGTACAGCCCAATTGGTTTCTGGTGTATGTTCAGGTTCGCCCAAGATAGAACTATAAAAATTTCCTCCAATGTACCCAAGCCACCTGGCAAAGCAATAAAAGCATCAGCACGGTTAATTATTTCTACCAAACGTTCAGACATACCTGGCACGATCAGTTCCTCTTCGTTTGATGATCCAATAAGATTTACCTCTGCCAAGGTTTTTGGGATGATTCTCAAAACGTGACTGCCTCCTTCCTGTACAGCCTTTGAAATGATCCCCATAAGTCCAAGATTGCCTCCGCCATATATTAAGTGCATATTCCTTGCAGCTAAGACTCGACCCAATTCTTGTGCTGCTTCTATGTATTGTGGCTTAGTACCAACACTACTACCGCAAAACACACAGATGTTTTCAACTCGTCTTCTTGAAGTGGATTCCATTTTTTATGTATTTCTTTCTCAAATCAGGATGCATTCCAAAGTGCAATGACGAGCTGAATTTATAGTACCTGAAACGGGTGAGTAATAATAGCACTAGTATCTTCCATAGGAAGCTTGTTTAGCTAAACAACAAAATGAAATAGTGAAAGGTCAAAATGTATGGATCCTGTCTACGAAAATAAAGATAATTACAACAGAAAAGTGAATCAAAGCAATAATTAAGTGAACGGAATTGTGTACGCAATACGCCACTCGTTTGGTATATAAATCCATTTAGGATGCGTCTCAAGAATTAATTCTTTACTCAGCCATCGCTAATGAATTGTTTCTCATCTTTGTGATTGCCAAACACCATTCCTTCTGTCTTAAAATGCTCCGTTTGTGCTTTTCCCTACAAAAATAACACACAAAATTAAAAACTCTACAACATGTATACATAAAATATGAAAACAGAAATTACAACAAATTGCAAGGGTTGCCTCCCTGCTAGCGCTAAATTTTTCGTCTTCAGCCAGACGTGACTGAAATCCATCTGTCAAGGAGGTTTCAATGTCGTTTTGGATGTCCGATTAAAGACAATCATGTGAGCGTTGCTTTTGAAAGGTCTCTTCCAACGGTAAGGTAGCAGAAATTTTTTTGTCCCATTTAGTGCTTGTGCTACCTTTTTGTTCCTTGTTGTTCCAGTGGTTCCTGTAAAGAAAGAAAGAAAATCAGGAGGTCTCGTATGGTGTTTGACTTGGAAGGGAGTTCAATTCTGTCAAGCTTCTGGGAGATATCTTTGATTTGTACTCCCCAAAACAGCGATATTTCTCCTGAATGCTCTGGATCTTTATTAAGGTCAGACATTTGATCCTCCATTTGCTCTGCTTCTTGTTCCACCTTTTCTTCACAGATGTATTGTAAAATTTTTGTATTCAGCTCTTCATCTGTCATCTGTGAGATACATGCTTCAAAATTGTCAACCTGAGGATGCAAAGATGTTTCTGACATTAGGTTTTCATCCTCTGATATGACTGGAATGGATGGTTCAGATAGATCTTCTTCAAACATCAAGGTAAAGCATGCTCCAAGATCTTCATTTTGAGGATTGAAAGTTTGATCCTCCGTTGTTGGTGCAGTTGGTACAAATAGATCAGCTTCATCCTCGTCAGAATCCGAATAATAAAAGTCAAATTGAGACTTTTCCGGTTCGGGCTCCTGAACTAATACCTCTGGTTGTTGATATTGCTCAGCCTCATCCTCTGTTGAAGTGTCATTGTGAAATGATTGGTACTCGAAGGCTTCATTAGTGTCATCTGAAACTGGTTCTTGAGGTATGTAGTTCTGGTTTTCTGTGAATTGTCTCATTTGAGCTGTCATCCTCTGAATGAATTCTGATTGTCTCTGAATACTTTCAAATTGATTCTGACTTGTTTCAAGCATTGTATCCAACTTTTATTTTCATTTCTTGAACATATCTTCGAGCATGTTTGGCAACTGATCTTCCTATGATGGTTCTGGTTGTTGATGAAGATCATAGGTAGATGGTGGATAAGATGGAAAATGTGGTTCGGTGAAATGTGATGGCTCGTCATACCATGAAGGATCTTGATAGCTCTGCCACCCTGGATGGTAGTTGTATTTGCAGTAATCTCTAGGGTGGTTACCATTACATATGTCACATCTCCCCATTGCGTTCTGTTGAGCAAATGTGGTATTGCTTGGTTCTGGCATCCAGTGATAATTGTTGGGCTGGACAACAGGCCTCAGAAAACTGGACTGTTGCTCCCAGATTTGGGGTGTATCTTCTAGTAAAGCTCGTGATCTTTCAATCTCCCAGTAGTGTTCCATTTTTTTCAATCACCTGAAAATACAATAAAGAAATAAAAATTACAGATAAAGAAAATAGATACAAGTAAATTAAATAGCTTCAAAATTAATAACTCAAGAAAAATAAGTCCCCGGCAACGGCGCCAAAAACTTGACCGGCGTAAACACACACGTATAACGCAAGCGCACGTATCGTTCAAGTAGTATAAAAATATCGATCCCACGAGGACTTAATTCCTACTGTTGTTATTAATTATTGAATCTATTTATTTACAAATATCTAATTAAATGGAGAAGAGAATGATTGTTTGATTGGTTGAATGTGGTTTTGCACAATAAATAAATGAATAAAAAGACAAAAGAAAATACTAAGGAAAATAACAAAAGACACAAAGATCTAGGGTTGTGAATCATTCTAATATCTTTTAAAAGATGAAGTGATTATTTTATGTTTGTGTAATAAATCAGTTTACTAACCTGGAACACTAAATTATGCAAAAGCCTCTGTCGATGGTCAGATGCAAATACCCAGTTTAACCCAATTGAACCATATGTCTATGTCAACCAAATTATCTGGATTCATTAAGTTTAAGTTCCAATTATGGCTACCCCCGCCCGACAGGTATATGTCTATCCTGTAAGGAAATCTATTAAAGGGTAATCTATCCTCAAGGAAGATCGTGGGCTATTAAGTCTAAGGCTGAAAACCTAAAATCCCTATGTCTAGTTCATTTTAGATTTACCAGATCAATTTTATTGGTGATCAGACAACAAGAAGCATTAAGCTTAAGACTTAATAAGTAAACTTTTAAATTACCCAAACTATAAAAATAACCCCTTATAAACTGGTGATATTAGAATTCATCACAACCCCAGATAACTAACACATAACGAGGACTAGTAAGAACTTAAAAGTAAAAGACATAAAGTAAAAGCTCAAAAGTAAAATAAAATAAAATAAAATGCTAAGGTAAAAGGAATTACTTTTACTATTTACTATTTTAGATATCTCCCATAAAATAATATATAAATTTGTGATAATATTACCAACCGACCAATCTGGCGGTATCCTTTATTAGTCAGGTTTAAACCAGATTAAAATGAATTACCAACCGACCAATCTGGTGGTATCCTTTTTAAGTCAATATTTTAAATAATGAATATATTATTTTTAAGGGAGATTAATCTAAATAGTAACAGTAAAAGAAGTACCTTTCACCCTAGCTGGGGAAGTTACCTTCTCATGGTGAATAGTAAAAACTGTAAAAAGTAAAAAGTAAAAATTAAATTACTATTATTACAAAAAGTAATTAAAATTATTTACAAAACTAAAAAAATTAAAAAAAAAAACTAAAATAATCTAGAGAGAGAAAATCTCTCTTTATATAGAATAGAAGAGAGAGAGTGGTACCACAGATTCTGAAATTTGAAGCTGAATTTATAGGCGAGGGTAGGCTTCTGGCGTCGCGACGCCAAGGGCTTTGGCGTCGCGATGCCGAACAGTGACATGTGTCACGCGTTGATTTGTCGGTTTCAAATTCTTATCTGATGACGTGGCACTGTTCATGATAACTCAATAATTATGATGACGTCATTGATGACGTCATTGATGATGTGGCGGTGACGTCATGATGATGTGGCGGTGGTGATTGTCGGCAACTTGAGATGATGACACGTGGCATGCGTACGTTAGTAGATCTTCTGTGATGGTGACACGTGGCACGGTGCATTTTAGCAAACCAATTTCTCAGATTTTGACACGTGTTCAGGCGCACGTTAGCAATGAGTCGGCGCACGTTAGGCGTCGCGACGCGTTAAAAATTATGATTTTGCCATTTTTGCCAATTTTCACTGTTTTGCTCCAAATTACTTCCAATGCTTTCCCAACTTTATTTATCTGCAAAATAACATAAAACACATCAAAATATTCACAAAACTCAAGAAACTATACAAAATATAAGGTTAAATGAGTGGGAAATAGTGATAGATTTACCACTCATCATTATTACATTGGTATATGACTTTCATTTTGGTAATTAGATTACACAACACACACAACTTCATCATCTCTCTCTCTCTCCCTCCAACTCACGGCTTTTGAGCCATTTTTCTCTCTTTTGCTTCTCCTTTGCCGAGAACAACAAGGGAGAACAAGGAAATTTTATGGCAAAATTTCCAAAGCTAGCACTTAAAGGAGTCATTCAAAGGTGATAGGGAAATAAACCCTTGAGCATGGATTCATTCACAAAGCTTGGAGCTTGAAGATCCACACACCAAGGGGTTGACCGAAACACACAAAGAGGAAAACCTTGGAGCAGAAATTTGTGTTGTCTTCGCATCGTAAAAGCCGATCAAAGTGAGTATTTCCGCTACTTTACTTTGATGTATTCGCACATTTCATTGCTTAATTTGATCTTGGTTTGACCTAGAAAATCCAACAGTAACTGTGCACTACGTTGTAAATCCTAGGGTCTTTGTCTAATATATACATATCACTAAATCATATTTAGTTTCAATCTAATCGTAATTAGATCGAATACATATATAAACACAAGAGGTGCTACCATTAAGTATGTAATATTATGGAAAAATGAATTGTTCGTATTCATGAATCAGACATAAATACGATCCGGATTGGCACTCCGAGCCCCAACCCTAACATTAAACCCGTAAAGAAAATGAGGAGATAAAGTAAAAGACAGTCATTGAGTATTAGATAAAAAGAAGAATTTCATGGGGGCACCAGTTCGAAGGAAACCTAAGTTCAGACTATAAGAGGTTGAGGATTTCTAGTACATCTCATTGATGTCGTAAAGTGTAGAATGAGAGATAGATGAATTTATGTATAATAAGTTTCATTAAGGATTTACTCCTCTATGGAGACGAGATATAGTATACGACCCTTTGTTTCCATATGAGAAATAAAGGTTCCAAATGGACTTTCAAAAGATTAAGCTTTCAGGCATAAGAATCAAATAGAGAATACTAAGATATGAGATTCTCAGGAGTCATAGTATTGAGTTCTTGAGCAGAATAGCAGAAAGTAAGTAAAGGAAGATAAAGGTAGCAGAGACCAGATATCTTCAAACCAAGAATGACCTAGAAGTTAAACATTAGAATGGATTCGAGGACAAATCATATTTAAGGGGGGAGAATTTATAACACATGGTCATCAAGACGACTTGTACGTTATCAGAGGCCGACAACTATTACGTTATCAGAGGCATGATACATGATGAAAAATCATGTTCAAGCATGTATATGCTCATGGAATGACGTTTTAGACATTCGGCAAATTCCTCGCAATTGCGATACATAATTCATTCCAAGATTAAATCCGGACAGCCAATGGTATTTGAGGCGTAATTTTTTCATACGATCTCTGATTTTTATGAAGTTTATATCTTCGAACATCTACGAGCGAGTCCTACAACATCCACGTTGGATATTTTTCCAAATTCGAATCAGAAGAATGCCAAAAATCATGATTTTCGTGACTGCTACAGTAAAAATTTGGGAATGATCTACATTTAGGTGATGTGGCAAAATCCTAGCCACCCATTTCAAAATAAAAATCAGCCCATTTACCAATAAAAAGGGCACTATTCCCTCGTTTCAAAAGCTAAAATGTGAAGGGCTTATGGAAGCCTTCTCATGCCAAGTTTTCTTCTCATCTTCATTTCTTCAAATCATTTTGATCCATTCAAGCTTCATTTCAAGTTTAGTAAGTTTCCTTTCTCTTTCTATCTACTCAATTTTCAATTTTTGGGCAAAGAAATCAAAGTCCCAAATTCGAACCATGCATGCCCTAGGGTTTGAAATTGCTTAATTAGCATTGGAAGTGTCATTGGCATGCATTTTGATTTTGATGATATTAGCAAGGAATGAAACCATTGTGTGTATATATATGTTGGGGAATGATGCTTTGAGATTTAATGGTATAAAAATGATTGAGGGTTGAGGTTATTTCTAGTATATCAATGTTGAAGTTTATAAAAATGACTATGTGAATGTGTTAGTGTGATGATGGGAATTGCATTAAGCATTATCATTGGAAGAGTTTGAGATAGGCCTTGAAATTAAGCAAGCGTCACGACGCTAGAGCCCCAGCGTCGCGACGCATAGCAAACAGAAGCACTCTGCTATGATTCTTTTTGAGTGGGCGTCGCGACACCCAGAGCCTAGTGTCGAAATGCGAAACAAACAGAGGCTCTGCCTCGGCTCTGATCAAGTGGGCATCGCGACGCGAAGTAGAGCATGCTCTCTGCCTAGATCTATTTACGTGGGCGTCGCGACGCGAGGCAGAAATAATTTCATAGTATTTCAGTTTCAACTTAGGATGTTAGAGGTCACCATAAGGGTTTCGTATCGACACTTATACATGCATTATGACATGTCGCAAGTGATATACATCATATGGTGGTTATAGATTAGTTGAATTGAGAAACTTAGTATAATTCCGAAACATATTCACGACTTATATTCTAACTAAGTTTACCGATTATAGATTATCGGTATAAATCCCTAGTCATTCGACGAAGTGAAACAGTGCCAGCCAGATTTCAAAATTTGTGAGTGGACCATTTTCTCAAACTGATTTTATTTAACTGTTTAGATATCATACTTACTTTTCCGCACATAGGGTGTTAGCCAAAGTTTTATTACAAATGTTTTACTATTAAGGATGTTTTAGAAAGATTTATTTCAAAAGCTTGAGTTTATGATTTTTGGAGGCATGGGGAAAAACCCACCTCAGTTGTAACTTAACACAGATATGGAATTGACGGATACAGATATCGTGTGCACACGCAATTTAGAATTAAGGATGATTGATGCGGGTAGCATAGATTCGTACCCCTGGCTCCAGATTTTTGGCTTGGGGGATGGCGAGACATAACGCCCCAATACCACCAGATATTTACGTATAGGGGACGCTCCTAAGCACCAGATTTTACGTATGGGGGACGGTGATACGCAACGCCCACATGTGACAGATATACAGATACAGATTTTTCAGAAATAGATTTTTAGAAACGTATTTCCAAAAATAGATTTTTCAGAAGAGGTGAGTTTTATAAAAGAGTTTTCAGAAAAGATTTTTAATAAAAAGTTAAGTTTTCGGATAAGAAAGAGATTTCAAAAATGGATATTTTCTGTGAGGATTTCAGTTTTTAAATCCATGAATTTTCAGAAAGAATTATTTTTCGTTTTTAATTGTCCACTCACTAGGTCATTCAAACGATCTAACCCTCATACTCCCAATTTGTTTTTGTTTTGCAGGTTACCTAGAGGATGAGCTCGAGAGGATGGATACTGATAGTAGTCACTAGAGGGTCTGAGTCCACCAGGTTATGTACAGAGGTTCCGCATAGTCAGTGTCAAGTAAAAGTTGTATGACATACATTGTATAGTATCAGTCATTGAGTGTTCAATATCAAAGTTGTAATGTAATGTACTATTGAGTACATTATATGAGTATTTGAGATGGATTTCCATAATTATTGAGTTGGGCAATGGCCCCTACGTGAGTTTATGTTTGTAATAATTTTAACAGCATTGGTCATAGTTAGATGGTCAAAGGCTCAGGGGGATATGATGGCCTATTCCCTGCCGGTAGCATCTCATTGAGAGGGATGTTACAGGTTGATTCAGTACTTGAACGGTTAAAGCGCTCAAGTTTTTCTATTACGAATAGAAAGATTAACATTCATAATGGTTATAAATAAATCGTTCATTAGAGAATCAATGGTACATAAGGTAAAAATAACTAGAGGGGAATAACACATATTATGACTCGACTCTAATTACGAGATACTCGCGAAGGGCCAATCCATATGTAATGACTATATCGATGGACACCGAAGTGGTTCGACTTAATTTATCTATCTGAGACAACGAGGGTGCTGCTTCAGATTTTTAATGGAATTACCCGGAGTTAATAATTCGAAATATTTAATTAAGAGCTTAATTAATATTTCGGGATTATTGGAGCTCGGAAATGTAGGTCCATTTGGTCCATGTGCTAGCTCGATATATTGTACCAGATTTAATATAATTGGATAGTCCAATTATATACTCACATATGAAAATATTATTAATATGATTAATAATATTATCATGTCACACTTTAAACTATATGTTAAATTTAATATATAGTTTTTATAATTTTATGATAATTAAACACATGGTATTTAATTATATATTATATGATTAAGTAAATGTTAAATTTATAATTTCTAAATTTGATTTTTGGAAACCATTAGATTTAATTTGGAAGTTATACCTTTTTTTTAAAGATGGTAATCTTTTATTTTTGTAATAACTTTTCCATTATGGAAAGTTAATATTTTCAATTTTGACATGCCTTGGCCGAATTTGGTGAGTGGGGGAGGGAAAAAGTTTGTTTTGTTTTTCAAACAATAACCCTAAGTATAAAACGGATTTTATTTTTTTCTTTTTTGCCTAAGCCTTTTATTCAAACCCTAGCCACCTTTTTTGTTTTTATACTCTCTCAAGTTTTGAGAAAAATAAAAGTAAGAACAAAAGGAAAAAAAAAATAAAAAGAAAATCTTATGTGACTTTAATCTCTAAAGTGTTTAGGGATTAGTTTTGTGAGTCTAGCCCACACTAGTTTCTATTGGTGACTAGATATAGCATGGAAGGCTATTTGGTGTCGAACTAAATTCTTCAACTTCATCGTCCAAACACATCCCACGACAGTGAACAATTTTCTGCTCACTGCCACATGCCCAATGAGTGTTTCGGGGCTAGATTTGAGTTTTTATCCAATCCATAATTTTTACAGAATATTAAGGGGTGTTTTGGGGCTGTGATGGGGCTAATTTTTACAGAATAGTCA
This sequence comes from Zanthoxylum bungeanum, assembly GCA_019454045.1. Classification (NCBI taxonomy): domain Eukaryota; kingdom Viridiplantae; phylum Streptophyta; class Magnoliopsida; order Sapindales; family Rutaceae; genus Zanthoxylum; species Zanthoxylum bungeanum. The sequence continues at coordinate 270,148 of SKCR01029743.1, forward strand.
GATCTGAAAACTGAGAGGGAACTGAACCAAATAGGGGCTGATTTGGGCAGTGAGCTGGGCGCGTTTCAGGTCCAAAATAATCCAAATTTCCATCGTTGTTCGGGGCCTCTTCTGGGGCTGAAATTTTATCCAAAACAGTAGCAAAATTTCAGTGGTGGAGCTGGTCAGATTCGGCCTGAAGGAGAGGAAGGCAGAAAAAATTTTCTAATCTTATCTCAGGTGCCTAATGTGTTTCCGCTGCGCTAGAAAAGTGGTTCCTACAATTGACATCAAGAGCGAGGTTGAAAAATATTTTTAACCATTCTCTTTTTTATTTAGAGTTACTGTTTTTATTTATTTATGTGTGTTATAAATAATTATATGCGTGTTTAGATGAGTAGGCACAAATAGTATTCATGAGATGAATAGTTTTGTTATTTCATATGATGAATGGATTTTACATTGGTCGTAAATTTTTCTGACTCTTATTTTTATGTTGGTTTTAATTTTCAAATGTAAGTCCATAAGGCCAATGTTTACAAATGTTGTAATTTCATTTTCCTATGTAAAAATTCAATTGTTGTAATTTGGAGAACCGGAGTCGCAAAAGGAGCCAACACCACCTTGGAACGAGATTTGAAGACCAAAGGATGCCTTGAGAATTGTATGTACTGATTAATTAGCATAGGAAAAATAGGATTCTAGTCAATGCAAAATATTTCTTATGCTTTATGTATGTTTTATTCGAAATATTTGAATAACATGTCATATAGCTTAGGGTGCCTACTCTTGCATTTCACATGTCATAACATGTTTTGGATGCATATATATTCTAGACATGAAATATGATTTTATGTGATTTAAAGTGGTTAAATTAGAATATGGTATGCATGGAAAATGATTAATTAAATTAATTAGTTTTATAGTTTAAAATTTGAAATTCTAATATAATGGGCTTAATTAGTGCATCATGAATTCCATTGGTATATAGGATGGAAACCCGGACATAAATTTCATAATCAATTCTGAATGGATGGTAATGTGGTCTGTACTCAAGATACAACTTCATGTACCATTGGATTTTATAACGCATTAAGATTTATTAAATAGTTTAATTAAATTTTGACCACTTTAGAATTTTGAAATTTTAAACTTGTTAGTGTTCTAGTATTTTAAGAGTTAAAATATGATAGGTCACTAATACTACTCCAATTAAATTAGTTTAATCAAGTAAAATAATTAGTAGAGACTAATGGATATTAGTGAGTTAAATTTAAGAGTTAAAATTAGTAAGGTCACTAATATTATAGTAGTGTAAATAAGAGTTATGATTTTAGCCGCCATAAATTTATTCACGCTAGTAAATTAAAATATTAGATATTTTAAAAATAGAAACCTTAATTTTAAAATAGTGAGTGGGAGAGGGATACAAAGGCGCCTCGAGACGGCTTTGTTTTCGTCCCCATATGGATGGTGTCTATTTCGGGTCAATATCAAGTTTGGATTCTGAAAGAATAGGTACTCTAGATGTATCTGGTGAACTGACCTACCCTACTATAGCACTTCACTAGTTAAGTCCAAGGGTTCCGAAACGACGGGTCATACTCACAAAGGAATGATTAAATGTTAATCAAAATTCCTCGATCAAATCATATGGTGGTTGGTTAATATAGGAATAAGAGTTATTCTTGTATATATTAATCAATTGAGATTGTCTCGATCTATCGTACAAATACTTGACCTACCCTACGACGGCATTTATTTGTGGGATGATAGATTTCCGTGGCATAGTAATTCTCTTAGGTTTCTAATTCATTATTCATGGTTCATGCATCATGTTTAATTTTATGCCAAAATGTTTGATAATTTTAATATGCGATGAATGAATATTAAATGCATGTTTATTTTATTTTTCAGTTATGGTTTCTCCAATTATTTCAATTCTCTCAAATGATAAGTTAACTGAAGAAAACTATGTTAAATAGAAAAGTAACATGAACGTTATCTTGATTTGTGAAGACCTAAAGTTTGTCCTAACGGAGAAGTGTCCTCCCGAGCCGGCTAGAAATGCTGGCCAAGCTGAGCGCGACGCCTTCCAAAAAATGGGTCGCGGCTAATGAGAAGGCTCGATGCTACTTGCTAGCAAGGATGTCTGAGGTTCTTGTTGCAAAGCATGAGCCTATGGCTACAACATCTCAAATGACGGAGTCATTACAGGGCATATTCGGGAAACCTTCGGAGCGTCAACATCATGAGGCCATGATCTCAGCGATGACTGCTAGGATGAGGGATAAGACATCAGTCCAAGAGCACGTCTTGAGGATGAAGACCTACCTCAACACAGCCGAAACCCATGGTGCTTATATTGACCAGCGGATCCAGGTGACCATGATTATGGAAACTCTTCTGAAACGTTTCCTGTAGTTTAAAAGCAACTATGTTATAAACAAGTTGACTTTTACTTTGACACACATTACGAGTCCATGCTTGTGGATCCTCATAAGCCCAGTGCTGAGGAAAATATTGCCGAGTCTTCTAAATGGGCAAAGATGAAGAAGAAATGAACTAAGAAGGCTAAGGAAAAGCCTATGAAGAAGAAAACAAGAAAGGCTCCAAGGATGCCAAGCCCAACGGAAAGTGTTTCCACTACACTAAGGACATACATTGGAAAAGGAACTGTCCTAGATACCTTGCTAAGCTGAAAGAGAATATGGCTACAGGTAAATACGATTTACTTGTTATCGAATCTCTATTAGTGGAGGATGATGAATCTGCATGTATTGTTGATTCTGGAGCCACTAACTATATTTGTTCTTCTTTGCAGCTACTTGACACATAGAAGGACCTTGCTGAAGGTGACTACACTATGAGGGTCGGGACAGGAAATGCAGTCTCAGCAAGAGTAGTGAGAGTTTCCAGTTTAAAATTTATGAATAATAGTTATTTAAATTTAAACAATGTGTTATTCATTCTCGTTTTTCGCAAGAATTTGAAATCTGTTTCCAAATTTTAGATGATGGTTATTCAGTTTCTTTTAATAGTAATTTGGTTATTATTGGTAGAAATGGATTAACCATATGCACAAGAAACTCATAAAATAACTTGTATGTGTTAAGACTGTTAACATATAGGTCACCGCTCAACACTGAAATATTTAAGGTTGAGAAACCTAAAACAAAACGGCAAAAGATTTCTCATGATGACACATATATGTGGCATCTTAGACTTGGTCATATCAACCTTGATCGAATAGATAGGTTGATAAATAATGGAGCCTTAAACCAGTTAAAGCTCGGAACTTTACCAGTCTGCGAATCATGTTTATAAGGAAAAATGATCAAGAGACCTTTTACTGGAAAAGATATAATAGTCAGTCAATCACTTGAGCTAATACATTCAGACATTTGCGTACCAATGAATGTAAGAGCCTGAGGTGGTTATGAATACTTCGTCACATTTATTAATGATTATTTAAGATATGGTTATGTTTACCTAATGCAACACAAGTCAGATACTTTTGAAAATTTCAAAGAGTATCGTGCTGAAGTTGAGAACCAATTAGGTAAAATGATCAAAACTCTATTATCATATCATGAAGGAGAATACATTGACAGAGATTTCGATGAATTCTTAGTTGAGCATGGGATAGTATATCAGCTCATAGTCCCTGGAACACCACAGTAAAATGGTGTTGTAGAGAGGATAAATCGGACCCTACTAGACATTATAAGATCTATATTTAGTTATAGCCCACTACCTAGTTCATACTGGGGTTATGCATTGCAAAACGCAATGTATATCCTTAATGTAGTTCCATCTAAGTTTGTTCTTAAGACTCCCTTAGAGTTGTAGAGTGGTTGTAAAACTAGTTTACGATATTTCCGCATATGGGGGTGTCCAGCACATATTCTGGAGAATAAGACTACTAAGTTGGAGCCGTGTTCACAGGTTTGTCTATTTGTAGGCTATCTTAAGGAGACTATGGGTGGATTCTTTTATTGCTCTGAAGATAATAAAGTGTTTGTATCGACAAACGCTATGTTTCTAGAGGAGGACTATATGAGGGAGTTCAAACATTGAAGTAAGGTGTTACTCGAGGAGTTACTTGCTGGTTCGACAAGCACACAATCATCAACGACAGTTGACAAAACACATAACACCTTCGACATTTGAGCGTTAGATGTAAGTTCATTAGAATGATCTATCTGCCACCTCGACGTAGTGTGAGGGTTGTATGACAACTTGATCGCTATCTAGGAGTTGGAGAGGCACAGGTTGTTGCCTCCAGCGATGGTATAGATGATCCATTGACCTATCGTAGTGCAATGGATGATTCTGATAAAGTGGAATGGCTCAAAACCATGAACCTCGAGATGGAGTCTATGTACTCCAACTTAGTCTGGGAACTTGTAGACTAATCTGATGGGGTAAAACCCATAGGTTGCAAGTGGATCTACAAGAGAAATAGGGGAGCAGATGGGAAGAAACAGACCTTCAAGGCTAGGATAATGGCCAAGGGTTATACCCTAAATAGGGAGTTGACTATGAGGAAACTTTCTCGCCAATAGCCATGCTCAAATCCATTTGCACTCTTCTATCTATTGTCGTATATTATGACTATGAGATTTGGCAAATGGACATCAAGTCTGCATTCTTGAATGGCAATCTTGATGAGTGTATCTATATAGTAAAACTAGAAGGGTTCATAGCCCAAGGTCAAGAGCAAAAGGTTTGCAAGCTGCAAAGGTCCATTTATGGACTCAAGCAAGCATCTTGATCTTGGAATTTAAGATTTGATACCACGATAAAGTCTTATGATTTTGAACAGAATGTTGATGAGCCTTGTGTATACAAACGCATCATTGAAGGGAATGTGGTTTTTCTTATTTTATACATCAATGATATTTTACTCATTATGAATGATGTAAAGATATTATCGGACGTGAAAACCTGGCTAGCTAACCGATTCTAAATGAAAGATTTGGGAGAGGCCAGTTATGTTTTTGGGATCTAGATACTTCGGGATCGCAAGAAACGACTACTAGCTATGTCTCAGGCATCCTACATCGGCAAGATCCTTGTGTGATTTGAGATGCAGAATTCCAAGAAAGACAATTTATCTTATCGACATGGAATTCATTTTTCAAAGAAACAGTCTCCTAAGACACCTCAAGGAATTGAGGAAATGAAACATATTCTAGGAAATCAACATATGGATCAGTGTTTACTCTAGGTGGTGGGGCTATAATATGGAGGAGTATAAAGCAATCTTGCATTGCTGACTCCACCATGGAGGCTGAGTATGTAGCAGCTTGTGAAAAAACTAAGGAAGTAGTCTGGCTCCGTAAGTTCTTAGGAGATCTGGAAGTCGTTCCAGATATGGATAAACCACTCACACTTTATTGCGATAATATTGGTGCAGTGGAAAATTCAAAGGAACCAAGAAGCCACAAGAGGGGAAAGCATATAGAGAGGAAATATCATCTCATCGGGAAGATAGTGCAGAGATGAGACGTTTCTGTCATAAAGATTGCATCCGCAGAGAACTTGGCTGATCCGTGTACAAAGACCTTGTCGCCTAAAGTGTTTGAAAGATACCTAGATGGTCTAGGATTACGTGACATGTCTCATTTGCTCTAGTGCAAGTGGGAGATTGTTGGGATATATGCCCTAGAACTTCGTGTAATGTAAACGGTATTATATTTTATGAAATAAAATGATGCATTATTGATTTATCAAAGTGTTTGTTTAGTATTGTATATTGTAATTATATGGTGACCTTGATCCGGGATCGTCCATGTGGAGATATGTGTAACGAGCGATGGTTTCTACTACTGTTGACAGTAACACTATTACATCACGGGATTAGTGTACTCAATATAAAATTATGTCCGAGCATATATATATTCATGGAACGACCTTATGGATAACGGTAAATTCTTCGAAACTTCGAGGCGAAACTTTACGATGTTCCACTCCGAACAGCCCGTGGTAATTAGGCCGTAACGTTCTCATAAAAAATCTGATTTATATGAACTTTATATCGTCATAAAACTGAGTTCAAGATCTATAACTTTCACTTTGTATGTAACTTGTACATACATGGAATTGACGGACTGAGACATGTGCACATGTAGAGGACTGGGGGGACTGCGATACGTAACGCCCCCAGATCCTAGAGTAGGGCTAGGGGACAGTGATACGTAATGCCCCTATACCCTAGTTTCAGGGTCTTGTAGTAGCATGGATCAGCACTGTCGGCTCTAGTTCAGTGGCTTGGGAGCCCGGGATACGTAACGCCCCAAGACCACCAGTTTTAGGGGCAGAAGTGGAATACTTTGGGGGACAGTGATACATAACGCCCCAAAGTCATGGTTTTGCATTCCTGGCTCCAGATAGGCGTATGGGGGGACGGCGATACGTAACGCCCTCATACATCAAGTTTTCAGATACCAAATTTCCAGAAAATTAGTTTTCAGAAATCAGAGTTTAGAAATAGTTTTCAGAAACCAGACTTTCAAAAGTAGATTTAGAAAGAGAAGTTTTATTATTGAGATTTCAAGCGAAGTTTTCAGAAAGAAACTTTTCATATAAGTCATTTTTTTGAAACCTTGGTTTTAGAACCAAATGATTTTATTTTAGTGTTTCAGTTTTTTGTCCACTCGCTTAGATCGAATGGCGATCTAACCCCCCACCCCCAGTTTCCTTGTTTTACAGGTACTATCGGATGACAAGTTCGGGAGGATGGATAGGTCACTAGGATTTGGAGCCTACCAGTCCAAGTCAAAGAGTAAAAGTCCAATTGGAGTCATTCAGAGTCAAGTAAAAGTCTTGTACTAGTATTTGAGTTATATGTAGTCACTGTAAAAATATATGTCTTTATGTATAAAGTTGTTGGAGTTAAGTTTGTATGTCAAGTTGCAAGTTTGGGCAACGATCCCATATATACGATATAGATATTTAATTGAAGAAAAGAGTACTAGAAATTGAATAATAGTTACCATATTCAGAGGCTTATGGGGTTAGTACGGTCTATCGTCTGTCGGTAACATCTCCCGAATTGGGGATGTTACAAAGATGGTATCGGAGCATGGTCTAGGGAGTCAGTGACTGCAGTGGGTAGAGTGTTGGGGTCTGGTATACGCAGTATGTCCGGGATACTCGTATGCAAGGCACTACCTCTCCAGTATCCGATCCTCGAATACGTCCTCAAAGTTTCATAGACAGTTTAGTAAGTTTTCCTAGAACATTCGAATAGTATTCCTTAAGAGAATAATCCTACTCTAGATCCTAGATTAGGAATGTTCTTGAAGTTATTCGGCTTATTACCAGATGTACAAACAAGCCATGAAACCAGACAGTAAGACTTTAAGAAAAGTACCCGAGGAAGTGGCAAAATGAGTTATAAGAAAGAGAGACGCGTAGAGGTTTAAGCAGTCGAAGACGGAAAGGTTAGGAAATGGAAAGAAATAATAAAGTTCTATAGATAACCACATAAGGAATTAGGAAAGAGAGAGAAAGAGAAAGTCATAAAGAAAAGCAAGGAAAGAAAAAGTAAGGAACATACAATCTAAGTAATTAGAGACAGAAAGAGATAGTAATTTCTAAGAGTACCCACCCAAGAAAATAAAAAGAGAAAGAAAAAGTTAGAAAGAGAAGTAAAAAGATAGAATATATATATCTAAGTAATCAAAAGCAAATAAAGATGGGGTACGAAAACTGACAGATAAGAAAATACCAAAACCTATAGTAGTAAGAATCAGAGACCCAGAGTTAGATAATAAAGGATAATACCAGAACTTGCAGTAAAGAAAAGTATAGCAAGTCTAAATAAGAGTAAAATGTCGAGTAGATCTAAGCAAAGTTTCTTTTCCCTAAGTGAGATTCCTTTCCTCCTCATAAAATTTTTCCCAGTCGATCCAATAATTCTCAAGCACCTCATATAGATAGCGAGTTCCCGAATAACCAAGAACAGCCATAAGGCAGAAGAAGCAAGGAATCAGGATTATTCGTAAAGGCTTTTGATAAATGTGAGATGTCATAAGCATGAAAAGATTTTAGATTTCCTGAATTCAGATCCGTAGGCAAACAAGATGGAGGACGATAGAAACAATGATTAGTTGCCCTAGTCAAGGAATCCAATAAATAAGACCCAGATCTACCAAGATTCTCACCCCTGTAATGCCAGTTAAGGAAGTTTTCCGATGGAGGATAGCTCATACCTACCCTACATGAGCAATAGACTCTACCAGGACATAGAGTACCAGAATAAGGATATAAAAACCCATCAAGAACTAAAGAAAATAACCGACGAGATATAAACTAGTTCCTACCAACATAGATAAAGGCGACCATAAGAAAACTCAACTGGAGTCCATCTTAAGGAATGGAAAGACCATGGAAGGTAAATAATCAAGAAAAGAATTCAGGAAGTCTCAGAAGGTATAAAGAAGAGAACCCAGAATAACCCAAAGATTTAGACACGTTAGCACAAGGATTGCAAGACTAGTATGAGTCCATAAGATATACCAAATGCAGTAGAACCCACAGATAATCCCAAGTCAGTAGTAATTCGTAGAAGAATATAAGAATATACCTACGAAGTTAAAGACATTTAGGAGTGACCAGAGTGCCAGTACGGACGGTAGAATAGAGAGCCAAAGTCAAAACCTAAAGCAAGAACAAAGAGCAGAAATCTAAAAAACAGTTAGGAAAACGAAACACCATCATTAGCCTCAGTAGCATAGTGTAAAGCAAAGAATCAGGATATGAAAGCGGTAAGTATGAAATAAATAGCAAGAGAATTCAACACGTATAATAACGTAGATAATGTAGCTTGGAGACAGCAATGAAAGTGAAAACCACATAATAAGTGATAAAAGTAAAGAATTCTAAGGTCTGGATTAGTTATTTCAGTTTCAGGAGCATGAATAGAAATTTTTCTTAGTCCCCGACTATGGTAAGTTATTAGACACTTAATCAGATGTGTGAGTATGTAGCCGTTTCCAACTTAGAACCCAGTAGGACGATGAACAAAGTAAATAAGAGTATTTGACATAATAGATGGATTACGAGGTGTCTAGATAATAGATGCCTTAAGTAATCAAAGATGATGGTAGATAGACCCGGCCACGGTTCCGGTTCGGAACCTTATAAATTAAAATACAAATTACTAATATATCCATAATAACGGTAATAAAACTCGTTATATTTAGAGCCATTTTTGGTATCAAAAAAATTCTAAAACTCTATAAATAGGATTCATTTTTCATTATTTCAACACACCAAATTCTCAACTCTCTCATTTTCTATAATTCTCTTATTCTCAATCTCACTTCAATACAATTCTCTTATAATCTTATTCGCAATCTCAATTCAATTAGTTATTATCATTCGTAATTAGTCAATTTTCTTATTTTTCTTCCTAATTTCTCAAACGAAAAATGGCAAGCTCATCTGAGAACATAATGTCAAATATGCCAACCCAAGAGAGCGGCCCTAGTGTCGGTGCAGAATCACGGAGAAGAGAAGTTAAGGCTCATTCCTCATATGTTTTCAAAATTCATTTTCGTTTGGAACGCCTAGAAGATAATACACAACGAGCAATTTGCAACTATTGTGGGGTTATCTATAAATTTTCTGGTGGATACGGCAATATGATCAAGCACCTGGAAAGACATCATCCGATTGAACTTGGAATTGATACGACGCAAACTCAAATGGCCAGGTACGCATCATCTAGTAGAGGTACGAGTGCTTCAGATTTATTTAAATATTCTGATGTAAAAAATAGAGAAGAATTTGCGAAATTAACTTGTATGGCACATCTTTCTTTAAGCTTTGGTGAAAAACTTCATTTTACTAATTACGTGCATAATGCTTTAAACCCTTCTGCATGTAGAATGACTCGAAACACAACAAAACGTCATATTTTCAAATTATTTAAAGATGGTAAAATTATTTTAAATGAAATATTTAAAGAGATGAAAGGTCGTATTTCTATATGTTATGATATTTGGAGTGACCATTGGCAAACACACTCATACATGGGTGTGACTTGTCATTGGATTGATGCATCATTTACCATGCAAAAACGACTTATTGCATTTAGAGTTTTTGATGACCAACATACTGCAAGTAATATTTATAGAATGATGAAGGTAATTTTTGATGAATATGGTTTATGAGAAAAAAATTTAACAATTGGATTTGATAATGCATCTGCAAATACTGCATCCATCAATGATTTAAAAGAAATATGTCAACCAAATTTAGGGGGTCGGTTTTTTCATATTCGTTGTACATGTCATGTCCTTAACTTATGTGTGCAAGACGGTCTAAAATTATTATCACCTTTCCTTGATCCAATTAAAACGACATTTAACTGTATCTGGTCATATTCTCAAGTTAGGAGAGAATGGACGAAGTTTTGTAAAATAAATGGTATTAAACCGATTAAATTTTCAAGAGATGTTCCAACACGTTGGAATTCAACTTATTTACTTTTATGTCAAGCATTTCAATACAAAGATGCATTATGTAGTTTTTTTTCTCAACATGTTCGAAATATCACACTTTATCCTAGTCAATGGGATATTTGTGAAAAAATTTTAGATATTTTAAGAGTTTTTAATGATGCTACTTTAGTTTTTAGCGGTGTTTATTATCTTACAGCACATTTATTTCTTCTTAAGAGTTTAAATATTGTTGGCACTCTCGATGAGCATGTTGACAGTAGCGATCCTAATGATATTGTTTTGTTAGAAGCCATTACTGTTATGAAGGTAAAATGGTTTAATTATTTTAGAGAAATTCCTTTACTTTATCTTATTGCTGCTGTTTTTGATCCTAGATTTAAATTAGAAGGTTTGAATGGTGCTTTACAAGCTTATTATGGTTATTTAGGAATATTAGATGAAATTGATATTACAAGATTAATGACGAAATTAAGAAATGATTTAATTTTATTATTTAATGATTATATTGTAAGATATAACTTAGGAACATTAGGTGAATCTAGTAGTAGCGAACCGGTAATTCAAACAAGACTTAGCGCAGGGGATCGTTGGTTATTGTAATGAAATAAAAAAGTTAGGGATACGACAACTAATAACCCTGAATTAGATAATTATTTATCAACAAATTTTGAGTTTTCTAATGAAAGTTTATGTAGCAAAAATTTTAAAATCCTTGAATGGTGGAACCAGCATCAAAATATATATCATGTTTTATCAATTATTGCTAAAGAGATATTGGCAGCACTTATTTCCACCGTTGCGATTGAGCAAGCCTTCAGCTTGGGAGGTAATATATTGGAAGCTAGGCGATCTTAATTACATCCAAGCACTCTATAAGCAACAGCTTGTGTGGATGATTGGACTCGAGCTGATCTGAGACAACAAGAAAATGCCCCCGATGATTTTGAAGATTTGTTCGATAATCCATCTGCAAGTGCAACAACAAGTGCAAGCGGAACTGGAGCCGAAGGATCAACTGATAATGATGATTGATAATTGTAAAATTGTAATTTACATTTTACAAAAGGGGATATGTCTTAAAATTGTAATGGAACTACGTGAGCTTTGATTCCTCTCACCCTTGGAGGATATGTAGGCAACTTAAATTTTTAAAAATTTAAGCTCAAGCTCTTCAATGTAATAATTTTTTTTATTTATAAAATTAATCTCATTTATACTAAATAATTTTCAAAATTAAACAAAAAAAAAGGTTTGGAACCGAACCGGTCGGTTCCGGTTCAGTTCAAGGTTCCGATTCCACTTAAGTGTGGAACCGGAACCGAACTGATTTAACCGGTTCAGTTACGGTTCCACACATGTGGAACCGGAAATCGACAGGTTCGGTTCCGAACCAGAACCGAACCCGCCGCCGGGTCTAATGGTAGAGTTTCCAGAGAAATAAAGATATAAGGAGTCCAATGAACTAAGATGAGTATGAAGTCAAGTAATAGAGCGAAGCTTAGTAAGAAATAATAATAGACAAAGTATAGTAGAAGTTTGACAGAGCATGAACCTTAAGGAGGTTCATAATAAGGGTGATATCATCGGTAGTTAGAAAACAAATTATTAGTAGAGCTGAAACATGAAAGAGACCTTTATAACAGAGCAAGTCCCCTATGGGAGATTGCGAAAAGAGTATAGCAGTATTCAGAGAAAGAAAATAGTAACTGTTGAGAAACTAACAGGAATGAGTAAAGAGACAGTACAAGGAAGTTGTTAGGGAGCCTGACTCTAGAAGGATTTTTGCAAGGGATGTGGAGTGATTGATTACTGAAAATGATCAGGAGTTAGGTTGAAAAAGGCAAGCCAAACAAGTTTTAGCAATAGTACCCTAGTGTAGAAAAAGACACCAGACATGTTTACACGAGAGTCCTACGTGAAGGATATGTGTCACCGAATCATCGTAACAAAAAGGCCTCAAGATAAGTTCCCACCCTCCCCACCCTCGTTAACCAACAGCAATGAAGATAGACTTGAAGCACGTCTCAAGATATCCTCAGAAACAAGACAATGCGTGGTGAAAGGAAACTGAAACATAAAACCTTTAGATACAATACCAGAACGGAATAGAAAAGAAAATAGCTCTAAGTGAGAGATTTAGAAGAGAAGTTATTAGATAAGGCAAGGAAAAGAGGAAGTACTAGTTAAACAGTGACAATGATGTAAAAGAACAGTGTTAAACATGGCTGGAGATATAGAAGAGATAACATCATTCAAATAAGGAAGCATAGACATAGGCCAGACAAGCCCCAGGAATAGAACAGAGCAAGGGAAGAGATAAAAAGATTTAGAAGAAAGATAGTCTATAAGAGATGATTAAGAAATGAAGTCTTGGTCAAGCAATTATGGAAGGCAAAAGAGATAGTCATAGATATAATCAGGGAATTGTAGAAGTTGCTACCCCTGCAAATAAAAAGACAGAAGCATAGGTCACAAGAGTTCAGTTAAAGGGAAAAGCCGGATAAGAGGCAAAGACGTCAAGATAAATGTTAGCAATAATTCAGATCCTAGACAAACAATAACAAGGTGTATGCTGATAAGACAGATTTACGATAGTACTATGGAATAGTAAGTTTTCAGGAACTAAAATAAGACTGAAATTTAGGGTATTATAATAATCGTGCTTATACCAGCATAGGAACCAAAAAATGCAGAAAAGTACACAATTCTAGCATAAAATGCACAAGATTAGATTTACGATGAGTATTACTAGAGGAACTACCTTGAAGAAATGAGCTAAGTATGAGAGCCATTGGAGGACAGTAAGAGTATTTTAAAAGGGTATGTATAAATCATGAAGACCAAAACCCAGAGATAGTCATAAATATAAAGACTCGATGGAGAAAATTAATTAGAACAGAAGGTTTAGCAAGGCGGAAAAATGAGAAGGTCAAATAGTTGGATGAGCTCAGAAGATAACTGTTAAGATAAGGTATATTATATGAAGTCATTTAAATAGAATAACTGAAGAACTCAAAATATACACAAGCTAAAGGAAAGTGAAGGTTACGAGTGAGAACATGAAAAATTATGGGAACATTTTAAACATGGAAAGTAGCAGAAGTTACTAAGAGTATTTTAAAGTTAGTTTCTTATAGCAAGAAGTATTAAAGGGGTGGTGATGTCAAAATAGAACGAAGAGGAATAAGAAGACAGATTACAAATATGGCACAATTTTGGAAATAAAAGCTTGTGAAGATAGATAGATAAAGAATGTTGAATATAATCGGAAGCGTTAAAAAATAAAAATTTGTGATACATAAGAGATAGAGGTGGTATGATGACATATTCAGAGTAATAAATAGAGGAAGCATATAGATAGCCAGAGACACGGATATATTGACATCGTCCAAGACAAGTCTACGAGTTGAGCCCCAAGAAGGATTCGAGGACGAATCCTATTTAAGGGGGGAGAATTTATAACGACCGGTGTTTTATAATACTGTTTACAGTAACACTGTTACATCATGGGACAAGTATACGCAATATAAAATTATGTTCGAGCATATATACATTCATGGAAAGACCTTATGGATAACGGTAAATTCTTCGAAACTTCGATGCGAAACTTTACGATGTTCCACTCCGGATAGCCCGTGGTAATTGGGCCGTAACTTTCCATACGAAATTTGATTTGTATGAATTTTATATCGTCGGAAAGCTGAGACCGAGATCTACAACTTTTGCGTTGAACATTTTTCCAAATTCATACCAGAATCGAGTCGAAAATGTAGATCAAAAATTCAGATGAATAGTACCTGAGGGGCATTCCAGAGAATTCTTCAAATCTCTCAATTCTTCCCCATTTTTTTGACAATTTCAAAAATACCCAAGTATATAGGGAAATCACTATTTTCCATTTCACAAAAATTTTAGAAAGAGAGAAAGGGGAAACGTATGGAATGAGAAGAAAAGAGGAAGAAGAAGAAGAAAAAGAGGGGAAATAATAGGAGAAGAATGAAAGAAGAGGAAGAAGCAAAGGAAGGTTTCATTCATGAAGCTTAGAGGGTGAAGAAAATCAAGTAAAGTGAGGTAAGGGATTATGACCCAAATTAAAATATTTTGAGTTTTAATGATTTAATAGTTGTAGCATGTTAAGAATTTGAAAATGATGATGATTGAATAATTGTTAAGAGAATATTAATTGTGTGAATTCCCCAACTAGCTAATTTGTGTATGAAATGAAAGAAAGGTTTTGGTTTTGACTTTAGATGATGTTGAGAATTATTTTGATGATGTTTAGAATGTTGGATAAGGTTATTGGCTTGTGAGGAGATATGGCTTAGGTATTGAAGCAAAATTGAGTGTGGGTAAATGAAGGTTTAGGACAGAATTTAGCCTTGCGTCACGACACAGGGAGCCCCGCATCGCGACGCAATTTGGGAAAATTACCCATGAACGCCTCTGGTATGGGTCGCGTCACGACGTGAAGGGTTCGTGAGTCGCAACGCGCCCGATAATATTTGGGCACTTCACTGGATAGTTCGCATCGCGACGCGCGTCCAACAAATGGCCCAAATCAGTTTTAAGCCATCCCAGAGTTCCTGATCACGTTAGAGGCTACCATAAGAGCCTCGTATCAACTCGTAGGTATATTTTACATCATGTCATGTGTACGATACACCTTAGAGTGGTATTCCTTATTTGAATAGGCAACTTAACCTGAATCATATCTATATCCCTAGTCCATTTCTAATCAAAACTTTCAATGATAGATCATCGCAGGAAATACAAGTTCGCCAGTAAAGTGAAGAAATTCTATCGGAACTCCAAAACTGTGAGTGGATATTTTCTTTTAAGTTGATTTTTTTACTATGTCTAATTCAAATCAGACTTATTTTTCACTTTTAGGATGATAGACAATTTTATTATCAGTTAAATTTTACTTAGCATGTTTTGAGAAATGATTGAGAAAAGAAATATTTTCAAGACATGAGATTTATGATTTTTCGAGGCATGAGGGAAAAACCCACCTTAGTATGTAACTTGTACATACATGGAATTGATGGACTGAGACATGTGCACATGTAGAGGACTGGGGGGATGGCGATACGTAACTCCCCTAGACCCTAGTTTCAGGGTCAGGTAGTAGCATAGATCAGCATTGCCGGTTCTAGTTCAGTGGCTTGGGGGACGGCGATACGTAACGCCCCAATACCACCAGTTTCAAGCACATGAGTGGCATGATTTGGGGGACGACGATACGTAACGCCTAAAAGTCATGGTTTTGCATTCATGGCTCTAGATAGGCGTATGGGGGGACGGCGATACGTAACGCCCTCATACGTCAAGTTTTCAGATACCAGATTTCCAGAAAGCAGTTTTTCAGAAATCAGAGTTTAGAAAATAGTTTTCAGAAACCAGACTTTCAAAAGTAGATTTAGAAAGAGAAGTTTTATTAAGGAGATTTCAAGCGAAGTTTTCAAAAAGAAAGTTTTCATATAATTCATTTTGCTGAAACCTTGGTTTTAGAACCAAATGATTTTATTTTGGTGTTTCCGTTTTTCGTCCACTCACTTAGATCGAATGGCGATCTAACCCCCACCCCTAGTTTCCTTATTTTGCAGATACTCTAGGAGGACGAGTTCGGGAGGACGGATATTATTGCGGTCACTAGGGTTTGGAGCCCACCAGTCCAAGTCAAATAGTAAAAGTCCAATTGGAGTCAGTCAGAGTCAAGTAAAAGTCATGTACTAGTATTTGAGTTATGTGTAGTAACTGTAAAAACATGTGTCTTTATGTATAAAGTTGTTGAAGTTAAGTTTGTATGTCAAGTTGTAAGTTTGGGCCACGTTCCCATATATACGATATAGATATTTAATTGAAGAAAAGAGTACTAGAAATTGAATAGTAGTTACCAGATTCAGAAGCTTATGGGGTTAGTACGGTTTATCCCCTACCGGTAACATCTCCCGAATTTGGGATGTTACAACATGAGAATGGAGGCACATTGTATGATGTGATCATATAGGACTGGACCCAGATAGAAATGAGTTTCTTATAATATCCGTTAAATAAATAAATTTATTTTCAATCTACTAGATGGTCATATATAGATTGATCTTAATCTTGAGTGTACTAGGAACTCCTGCATAGCAGGCTATGTCCTTTGATTTACAAAGGTGAGGTTGGTGTAGCAATCCCGACCAATAGCTACGTACTTTATGGACATGGTTTGGCGAGTAGTTGGGGACGTTTTACATAGATATGGTGATCACTCCTTCTTGTGAGAAGTAGATGAGTATCTTCCTTAAGGGTTGATTCAGTACTTCAACGTTAGAGTGCTCAACTCTTTCTATTATGAATAGAAAGATTAACACTCATAATGGTTATAAATAAATCGTTCATTAGAGAATCAATGGTACTTAAGGTAAAAGTAATTAGAGAGGTATAACGGATAATATGACCCTGCTCTAATTACGAGATACTCGTGAATGGCCAATCCATATATAATGACTATATCGATGAACACCGATGTGGTTCGGCTTAATTTATCTATCTGCGGCAACGAGAGTGCAGCTTCAGATTTTTAGTGGAATAACCCGGAGTTAATAATTCATAATATTTAATTAAGAGCTTAATTAATATTTCGAGATTATTGGAGCTCGGAATCATAGGTCCATTTGGTCTACGTGCTAGCTCGATATACTATACCAGATTAAATATAATTGGATACTCCAATTATATTTTCACATATGAAAATATTGTTAATATGTTTAATAATATTATTTTGTCACACTTTAAACTATATGTTAAATTTAATATATAGTTTTTATAATTATATGATAAGTAAACACATGGTATTTAATTATATATGATATAATTAATTAAAGGTTAAATTTATAATTTCCAAATTAGGGTTTTGGAAACCCTTGGATTTAATTTGAAAGTTACACCTTTTTTAAAATGTGTGAACCTTTTATTTTTGTAACATCTTTTCCATTATGGAAAGTTAATATTGATGTTATAAAAATTTTCAATTTTGACATGCCTTGGCCGAATTTGGTGAGTGAGGGAGGGGAAGGGTTTGTTTTGTTTTGGAAACAATAACCCTATATATAAAAAGGATTTTCTTTTTTTCTTTTTTACCTAAGCCTTTTATTCTAACCCCATACACATTTCTTGTTCTTCAAACTCTCTCAAGTGTTGAGAAAAATAAAAGTAAAAACAAAAGCAAAAAAAATTAAAAAGAAAACCTTGTGTGACTTTAATCTCTAAAGTGTCAATCCATAATTTTTAGAGAACATTAAGGGGTATTTTGGGGATATATTGGGGCTGATTTGTATAGAAAAATCATATATGAAACTAAGAGGGAACTGAACCAAATAGGGGTTGATTTGGGCAGTGAGCTGGGCGCATTTCGGGTCCAAAACAGTTCAAATTTCCATTACTATTCGGGGGCTATTCCAGGGCTGAAATTTTATCCAAAACAGTAGCTAAATTTCAGTGGTGGAGCTGGTCAGATTCATCCTTAAGGAGAGAAGGGCAGAAAAAAATTTCTAGTCTGATCCCGGGTGCCTAACGTGTTTCTGCTGCACTAGGAAAATGATTCCTACAGAAATGCCAATCCATATTTCGGTGGATTGTCACTTCCCACCAAACATGCAAATTTATAAATTGTAAATATTCAATGGCTTCATCACTATTGCTGAGGTGTATGTTGATGGCATTGTCTTCGGTTCACCTCTTGACTCCCTTGCTCATGAGTTTGTAGATATAATGACACTTGAATTTGAAATAAGCATGGTAAGTGAACTCAATTTATTTCTTGGGTTACAAATTAAGAAACTTGAAAATGAGGCATATGTCTCCTAATGCAAGTATGCTACGAATTGTGTCAAAAGATTTGGGTTATAAAGTAAAATGTATACTCGAACTCCCATGAGTACTAGTTGACGCTTACTAGTGACCCAACAGGAGCCGATATGGATCACATACTGTACATGAGTATGATCAGTAGGTTGTTGTTTTTAGGCGGATCTTAAGGAATCCTACTTGAGAGCTGTCAAATGTATCATTCGATACATTCATGGCACTATAGAATATGGCATGATGTATTCTAAGGCTCTAATATTGTTCTGGCTGGATACTTTGATGTTGATTGGGCTGGTTGCGCAGAATATAGGAAGAACACCACTAGCGGATGCATCTACATTGGTACCAATCTTATAGCGTGGATGAGCAACAAGCAAAATGCCATATCATTGTCCACGGTTGAAGCGGAATATATGGCTTCTGGCAGCTGTTGCACTCAACTTTTGTGGATGAAGCAAATATTGAGTGATTATGGGACTACTCAAGATACTGTGACTATGTTTTGTGATAACTCTAGTGCCATTAGCATATCAAAAGATCATGTTCAACATTCTTGCACCTAAAAATTGACATTCATCGTCATTTCACTCGAGAACTCATTGAGTCCAAGGTGGTTTCCCTTGAGTATCTTCCTGTTGAGAACCAATTAGTTGATCTCCTCACTAAGCCTCTTGACAACCTAGGCTTTGAGTCCCTTCGGTCAGCCATTGAGATGTGTAACTCTCCATGAATCATTGTATTTCATATGTGTGTGTTGCATGTGTTTTTTATTTTCCAGTAGTTTGTATTTAGTATTTTCGGTTGTGTTAGTACATGTCTATATCCTTTTATTTAACAAAAAAAAGGATATCATAATGACAAAACTCTTCTATATTAGACTGATGTGATCCTGGTCTCACAGGTTGGTGTTTTACATGATTCTTCATCATGCAAGTTAATGTACGTGTGAGGTTTCTATGATTTCTTAGAGTTCCTTATGCTTGTCTTCTCTCATACAAAATTTCCTTTCCTATATGAAACTTGGTAGCATATATGGTGTCTTGAATTGGCAGTCTTAAACTCCCCTTATTAGGGCCTCAATTTGGTATTACCTTTGACTAGATGACCTTGTGTAAAAAAACAAAAAAAACAAACAAATAAAAACAAGCAAATCAACATTAATTTCTGAGCCTCATATGCTTCTATGCAAGTTTAAAAGATAAGGGCAAAACCCTTCATTCGAAAGAGTTATCTGCTTGTGAGCTCAAATTAAGAGGGAGTTAATAGCACATTTTTGTTTTTGGTCTTAGTGGCACTAGGTTTGACTACCTCATTGAGTGTTCTATAAGTTCTTGAGTTTGAGCTTCTTGTGCTATATTCAGCCCATAAACTTAGATCTTAAGTCTCATTTTGCTGAGCACGATTTTTGTTGCACTCAATCACTATATATTCTTTGCTCATCATATTCGTCTCATCCGTGCCTCAATGTGTTTATGTGGGTCTATGAATTGTTTCACCCTTCTGTTGTGACTGGGCATCATTGGGTCTTCTGTATCGTTTGCATGATTTCTGGGTGATTTTCCTTCTTCACGTGCATATCACATTCTTATTATTGTTTGAATGAAACCAATCAGTAACCTGACGTGCGTATCACGTTCTTTAAATCATTCGAATGTGACCTGGGTATTTAAACTTATGCTCTTTCTTTTTCATATTCCAATGCCTCTCTCTCTTTCTCTCTAAAAACCTCTCTCCTCTTCAATTTTTCAAATTCAGCCTCCTAAGATCGAGACTTATTTCCTTCAATTCATGATTTCTCTTTCTTTGTTGTTGATTTATCCATTATCTCAAGGTATTAATCACTCTCTTTTATGCTGATTGATTTCCTCATCTTAGGTTTATGGTTTGATTTTTAGGCTATCATATAGTGTGTGTTTGTGTGGTATCTCTTGCTTCATGCATATCATCTATATCAGGTGTTTCATGTTTGCATCTAGTACTTATCTAAGATTTGTGTGTATTTCCTGATTGCGGGTGCTTTTTTGTGTTTTTGAGTTGCAGACATTCGAACATCTGATGAACACATTTGAACTCTATCCGTTCGAAAGCCAACATCATTCGTTTGAACGCCAGCATCAGTTTTTAAATTTTTTTTCTTCCATACATCTCATTTTCAAAGAGACATGCTCATTTCCATTACATCTCTAATATAGTCCAATACGTCCTTATCTTACTTTTGTCTTTTTGGTGCTCCTAGATCTCTGTCAAATATCTTCGTTCAAAATAGTGATCTTGTGCCCCTACTGCACTGACCGCTTTCACAATGTTGAAGCTCAACGGCTATTCAATGAATCATTTTCTCTCTGAAAGTCGTTCCTGGAACGGAATGTTATTGAGGCCGACTTACGTGATACTAGTGTCCCAACTTTTCTCATCAATCAGGGTTAAGGTTCTCTTTTATCCGGCTTCGTTGGTCCTTCAGAGACACTCGTTCAGGAGTTTTACTCCAACATGGAGATTGTTGATCCGGTTTCTTTCTCTATTTTTATTCGTGGTAATTATTTGGATAATGACACTGATTAACTTCACCATGTTCTGTCCATCCCTGAGGTCGATTATCCTGATTATCCATGGCAACATGGTCAAGATCTTTCTGCTCAAGTGATTCTGAATATGGCTACTGGAAACTATCGCCCTTACACTAGTAGGCATGTGATAGTGGCTACTCTTTTACCCTGCTACCACCTTCTCAACCGCATTGTCTACCATAATCTTATCCCCAAGTCTCATGCCAACACCCTGCCTATCTCTCAACTTGGTTTCCCATATGCTATCGAGCAAGGCATATCCACTGACCTTATCGTTCTTATACTTCACGAGATGACCACCACTCGCTATCAGGAGATGTCACATCATTCTCTTCCATATCATTGTCTAATCAGTCACCTTATCTCTACTCTTGTGCCTGAGTTTGTTCATGATACACCTCTCCCGCTCAAGGCTCCCATCGCGAAGCAGACTTTAATAGCTGGTTGTGCCCACATTGCCTCGCATAATCGCGAGATTGATTCACCTCCAACTGGTGACATCGATTTTATTACGACTTCCTCTGCTCAACCTTCTTCTATCGGTGCTTCATCCTCTGCTGTTGCTGCTCTTTCCTCTTCTACCGGCACCCCTCAGATCTCTATCAACGCCTGTTGGAGAACTAGAATTCCATGATGGCTCAGTTTAGGCTTATGTCTAGTGATTTGACTTAGGTCTGCACTCGTGTTGCCAGGCTCTATGAGCGTGCCAAACGTGAGGATGCTGCGGACTGTGATGGTGTTTCTTCTGCCAGTGCTTTTGATTCCGAGTCGTGATTGTCTTTCTTTTGTGTGTTCCTTGTACCATTTGTTCTTAGTGACAAAAAAAAAAGAGGAGTATTATGTGTTTTCTGGACTATTTTGACCTAGTAGTACATAGGGGGATATATGAACTGTTTTGACTTTGTTCTTAAGGGGAAAACACAGTAGTTTGAACTTGAATGAAAATTGGATTTGAATTATTTTGAACTGTTTAATACATTATTCTATTCATTTATGTTCTTACAAGTATAATTTATTTCATGCATCTTTGTTCTTGTTATTTCCGCTTTTCATGGGTATCTTTATCTGTGATTGCTTCAAGTTAACAGGTACATCTTCATCGATTTCAAGACTTGGGACTAAATCGAGTCAATATGTAAAAAATTTGTGTCTTGAAGGCGAACACTGACTATTTTTTATTTAAATTATTTAGTACTTTTTGTCACTGGAATGCCAAAAGGGGAGTTTGTTGGGTCTTTTGTGTTGGCAAATTGCATAACATACCGAGTTAAATTGAGTTATAATGAATCTTAAAGTGTTTGGTATGTTTGGACAACTTTAGATGAAAATATCAGATATTCGTTCGTGGTGCATTCGTTTAGACATTTGAACATATATCGTTTGTAGAACGTTCTTAATACATTCAAACAAAATCTTCCAAAGGACATACATTCAAGTTGCATTTGATATTATGTTCGAACTAAAATGTTCGAAGACAGTTCGTTTGTGTCACATTTGATCTTGCGTTCAAACAATTTTGCGGAAACATTCGCATTCATCATCATGCGTTCTTAAGGAGTTCGAACGCCCATGCGTATATCTGTTATTTTGGACGCGTTTTCAAGCCAGTATTAGACTTAGAAAATCCTACCTATAAAAAGAACAACATAACCTCTTTACCAGAGTTGGAACAACATTACCTAAACCTATTTTATATTTAGTTTTCAATATTTTGAAGAGCATTCATCCTTGAAGACACAATCTCATGTCTTCTTCTTTTTGAGTGATCTTATTTGTTTCACCACCATCAACCCTTCAAACAAAAACATTGCCAATACCCTAAACCTTCAGAGTTCTAAGGGGAAGATTGGTGTTCAGAGTTCCGAAGTGCGAGTTCGCATATTCAATCCATTGAGACTTCATAGGTTATGAAGAAAGTTGCTTGGTGTATACTCGAAGAGTTCTTCAGATTATTACAGTAGTGGGAATAAAGTCGGCAAAGTTGTTGCTTTAGGTCATTTCACTATCTTTGTAAGTTTTTCGCATATAGTGGATTTGGGTGATAACCTATACCCGGGGTGGCTTTTCTCTTAAAAGAGTCTTACAATTCGTAAACAAATCTGCTTCTCTTTTGTTTACTTTCTGCAATTTATTTTGTATTTGTTAGGTTGATGTTATTATTATTGTTTATCGCTTAGACTTAAAGGTGCTTAATCTATAGATATATAAACTCTAACTTGGACGTATCTTAGATAGAGTAGAATTTTTTAATTCTACATAATACATTTATTCCCCGTAGGTGTATAGGGTCAGAAACTATGAATTTTCAAAGTCAAATTTACTATATCATCACATACATGGCTTCTTATTTTATCACATGCATTTGGAAGTATTGAGTAATCACATGCATTTGGAAGCATTGATTACTATTTACTCACATACATTTGAGAGCTTATTGACTTCCTTATACCCCTCTAAAAATAAGGCCATCATGGGTGTTCTGGAAATAATGTTGATTTACCCATTGATTTTCCAACTGTGTGTTGCTGGGTTCCTTTGATGATTGTAGACAATGAAACAGAGAGATGAGAAAATTTATTTTATTTCAATTTAAAAATTAAATATATTAGATTATTATCTAAATGACTATATTTATATTTAAAGGAAATTTGATGCTAAAAATAATAAAAATTAAATCTTTTATAATTTTAATTAATCACTAAAAAAATTAATACAGTACAGTGTAACACTAAATACTGTCCCAACATTAATATAATATATTATGATATAATTTTTTTTAGAAACGTTGGAAACCTCGCTGCCAAACCACCTGACCCGGGCTTAAGCAGAGCAGGTATAACCCCCTGTTGCCACAGGCTCTTACAAAGAAATGCACCCCTTGACTCGAACATAAGACCTGGCAACTAAGTCCTAAACCCTTTGTCACTGAGTCACACTCCTTGAGGGCACAATATAATATTACACCAAACATTATACAACATTAATATAATACAATGTTAATACAATGCACCCAATATAATACAACGTACATTAAATAATGCAATGCGGCCTAATATAATACATTGTCCAAATGCATTCTTAGTGCACTGGAATATGTGTTTTTCTGTTTTTTTTATATAGATCCTCAATTTAATAAATTGAAGATGTCCTTATTAGATCCGAACTATATATAGAGAGAGGAGAGGAGGTTATCACGTTGATGATTCCAAGTAAATATATTATATAATATAATCCAACGTACATTGAATAATAGATACAATTTAATGTAATACAGTATAAATATGTATTTTTCTATTTTTTAAGTAGCTCCTCAATTTAATAAATTGAAAATTCCAAGTGAAAAGACTTGATAGTACGTTTTAGTAAAATGTATTTACTACATACAATTCCTTCCTTCTTAGGGCTGAGCATACAAACAACTGAATGAAAATTGAAACGTGAAACCAAAATCTGAAGAAAGATGTAACATAAACAAGATCAAATGATGTTATCTCAAACAAATGATTCTGAAGAGTCAAGGCTAATCTTAATTTATTTTCTTTACAATAAATAACAAGACATTTGTTCTCTCTCCCAACTGATCAAGTCATATACCAATCAATTTATACATTGATTAGAAGCTACTCAGAGATAGGTCACACTACCCGTAATATATACACACACACACATATTATATGATATCACAATAATCAGAAGCTTTATGTATAATCAGGCTACATAAAGTTAGGACTGCAAACCTAACTCTACTGCTCCCACTTTACTGCAAAACTTAAACAGGAACTCGGCTCTCCTATTGGATTTGTTCATGTGATTGTTCACCAAATCCCCAAACTTCAACAAGTTCATGTAGTTACCACAGTAATCAGTCAATAATCTACTCGTAGCCGCCTCATTTCAGCTTGAAAAGCGGGGCTGGAGGTAAGGGTCCGATGTGCAAGAATTCTTATATCTTCCCTTGAACAGTCTCGCGAGATGCGAACCAGCTCCCACAAGGCACCTCCGCTAATCATGTCTTTGGCGTTCACTTCTGAAATGTAGTAAATCAAGCACTAATGTAACATCATTATATTGAATATCAGTTATTTGACAAAATAGATAAGAGGCAGGTTTACCATGTTGTGCTAAGTGGCAGAGTGCAAGCTCAATATGGCGCCGAATTGGTGCGGCTTCATTGTTAGCATTCTGTACTATCCATGGAAGGGTGCCATCATCAATTAGAAGAGATCTTCCAGTTTTAGTTCCTGTCTCATTAACTTTACCAAATTAACTTAAAAACAAGAAGAAAGGATTACATATGACACAACAAGATTATCATTATATATGGTCAAACAACGTACAAGGAAAGGCGACATTACAGTTGCAGTAAGATAACGCGAGCAACGATATATAGGTTACAATCATGAAATCAAAAAACTTAAGGAAAACCTTTTTTCTTAACTAAATATCAATTACCTTGAGTTAACGCTCTTGACTCGCATTTTGCAAAGTTTGCTATTCCACGAGCAACCTGTGCAAGAACATCAGGATGTCCACATCTAACCATTCCTAGCAAAACCTTGATACATCCCTCACCTCTTAACTTCACCTGCAGCTTATCTACACAATAAAAGATCATACACTTTATCAGAGCAGCATACCTAATAAAGGAACCTTAAATAAAAAATTTATGTAGTTAAAAAGCTCTAATCACTTGTTGGAGAAATAATGTTTCTGTTTAAACCAGGAAAAACCTCAGCATGCCCCTTGAAACAGAAACTCTCTTATCACAGTTCTAAAACCAAGAAACCAGGCTCAGATGAATTTTATGCCAAGCAGTTTACCATTGCCACAGAGGTTAGCGATGGCTCCAGCAACCATTCGGAGGGTTTGGGGATCCTTGGCATTGGCTGCTGTCATTGACAACAAACCAATGCCCCCTTGAGCCATTATAAGTTCTTGGTTGGTTTCTGATAGGACAAACAAAAAAATTCATGCATGTAAGAAAGGAGAATATCAAAGAGATCATGAAAAGTAGCAATAGTATCATATATAACATAAATATATAACATAAATTTTAAGTACACGATTTAAAATACCATTCATTGCAAGATTGGCTATTGCACCAGCTGCAACTCTATGTATGGTCTCGTCCTCAGAGCTTCTAAGCAGCATCAGCAAGGATGTAAGACCACCAGCTTCTACAATCTTATCCTGATTTGATTCTGCACAAGTTAATAGTATGGGTTATATATATACGAGTTTATTTACCTCAGTCTTTATTTACCTCAGTCTTCACAATTTCAAGGAATTAACAGTATTCAGTAGTCAAATCATGTAAGATTCATCAGCAATAAGTACAGAATGCAGCAATAAACACAACTTGAACATTAAGATATGCCAATGGCTTAGTTCAAAGAATGTTTGAGTTAGAGCCAATTAGATTAAAGTTGGGGATACAACAATTAGTTAAATATGAGCTTATATTCAAGTAGAAAGGCACCTTCAGCAGCAAGATTTGCCACAACTTTCACAGCATGAATTCGCACATCAGCATCTTCAGCTTCAAGCAATGATAAAATCTTTTGCAATCCCACTGTAGGAATATCAAACTTTATTAGGAAAAAGAATAAGAAATAAAGTGAGGTAAAATTATATATTTAATAATCAGCTAAAAAATAATATCAATCCAGGCACTGACTAAACCTTGTTCAAAAAGTTTGGCAATTGAAGCCTTATCTCCATTTCCTGATTCTTTGAGCTGGGGCTGACTAAATTGAGTCATGAGAGAATCTAGACCTCCAGGAACTTTGCCAGATTCACCTCTGTCCAGTCTTCTTCTAGTCTACAAAAGTGTATATATAGCAAGTATGAATTGAGATCTCATATACTACCCAAGTGGAGCCACATGTGAGCACTAAAATAATTCAAGTAAAATTCCAGAAGACCCATTTATTCTCCTGGCATTATCAATCCTAAAAAGTTTTGATCCCTCAACATCGCAAATGTGGTGGACGAAGCGGAAGTGAGAATGTCGACTTGAGTAAGGCAAACATTGGTGAGAATCCAATGCCCCGAAAACCCAAGGGTTCCTCCATAAGGTTCATTCACAGAGGGTGAGTCGGGACCTAAGATCAGGCTAAAAGGCGTAGTAGATGGACAATAGATGAATATTCCTATACATACTTCCCAAACCAAGACTCGGGGTAACAGAGCGACTGCTAAATCGACAGGATCTAGATCATCCGGAACTCAATCTAAATTTCTGACTATGGTGATTAAGACTCTTCGGATCATGATTACAAAATGTCTGGATCGCTCTTCCGGGTTAATCAATCAATAGAATTTAGGTGGAAAGAGCCTAATAATAGTAGTAGCTTGTCAATCATCAATACTTTCTATCTTGAAAAATATATCTAAAACAAACAATTCATTGTCAAAAGCTAAACTTGAGGTAGAAGATAAAAGATTGTCTGTATGAAGCAAATATAGGCTCTTTGTTCGTAAAGACTAAAGACTAAAGATCCATTAAACATCTAATTTCAGAAGCTTGTTCATTAAGCATCCAATTTCAGTCAATTTCCATTAAAAATCTGTTTGTTCAACTGTATATTGACAACCGACCTTGATTATCCACTCATGTACTGGAAGATCCATTGAATAAGGAACACTTCCATATAAAGTATGGAGACACAT
Organism: Zanthoxylum bungeanum; assembly: GCA_019454045.1. Classification (NCBI taxonomy): domain Eukaryota; kingdom Viridiplantae; phylum Streptophyta; class Magnoliopsida; order Sapindales; family Rutaceae; genus Zanthoxylum; species Zanthoxylum bungeanum. The sequence goes on from SKCR01029743.1 coordinate 297,698, forward strand.
CTGAACAGTAAGGAAAAGGAGGAGAAAGATGTTCTTGGTGCGTAATTAACATGAAAACAATAAAAAATTGAGAACTATACTGCAAAGTGCAAACAGATTCTGTATGCAACATACCTCATCAGCTTCAAAACTTATCTGCAACAACTGACTCTGTAGTAGTGCTATTTCCCCTTCAAGTTTCTTTTTCTGATGTACCTCATCTTCCAGCACCTCGCGAAGTTTAAAGATCTCTGTATTTCCTGATGCCTAGTGCATCAAAGTAAAAATGTGTGTAACAACAGATTGATGCAAAGGATAGGTTGGGGGAGAGAGAAAAGGGAAGACAAGACCAAGATAAAAATACTGGGAGAGGCACAAAAGTTACCTCAGATCTTTTCCATTGAGCTACTTGACTTTTGAGATTATTAACTTCCTCTTCTGCAGCTTTCCTTAATTGAGTTTCTTTCAGAAGCAATTTTTTCACCTCAGAAAGTTCCTCAACAATGGAATTGATGGAACCCTGTGTAAGAGAATAAAATATGGTCAAGGCATGTTAAGAGAGTTTTCCAAGATGAACATTACTATTAATGAAAGGGAAGAAAGGGAGAAAAAGAAAATGAACTTGGAACAGGGTCTACTCGACTGACTCATAATAAAGCATCCACATTATAAGAGAAATTGGAAGGCTGATTCCTAAAAATGAATGAATGAGCAGCAGTAGGTTGAAACTAAACATTGTGAGCAGCACCTGAACCAAAATGCCTTTATGTCAAAACCAGAAGCTTTCTATAAAAAAAAATTGCTGGATTAGTGGATTTCTTGCTTTACCATAGATAAATAACACGGCGAAGAACTAATTTATCAGAGGAATATTATAATTTTTAATCTACCTATATTTTCTACCCAGACCCCATTCAAAAAGGCCTTGTACCACCTCAATGACCCCATCGATCAAATCCATTATTTGATTTTTTAACAACCTAGAAGACACTTCACAGCACCATCAAAACCTTCATAATAACTTGTAGGGAAATATGTTGATTAGAGGTTTAATACATGATATGTCATGGTTAAAAATGCTTTTATTTTATGGGGACTCCATAAGGTACACTTCATATGACAATTGCTGATATTTTATGATTAAACATAACTGATGACAGAAACAGAAAGTAGGGTAGAAATAATCCACCATAATAAGAGACAATATAAACAAAACAGACTGACATTTCTTCAAGACTCAAAGATGGCAGTGTTGGATATTTTCCACATACAGGAATTTTATGACAATGAAAAGAATGGAAATGCAAATTCACCTTTTCTTTTATTTGCATTATATATCATAATGTATTAAGAGCATATAAGGTTCCATCAAGTTTACAGTAAATTCCTTTTTTATAAATTACCTAAGGTTTGCTAAACCAAGTAATATATGGCTCCAACGAGTACTTACCTTTGCATTTGATGCTACATCAGAACAATCTTCTTTGATCCTGTCGCTACCTTGCTTTTGCTGATTCATCACCCATTTTTCCTCAAGCATTTTTATCGATTCCATATAGTCTTTCTGATATTTCCATCTCTCTTTCTATTGAACACAAAACACGGATTTAAACATGCATTAAATTAGGAGTCAATCTAACACTCCGGCAGTCTTTCGGATATTTCAGCCTTTCTTTCTACAAAGGAAAACAATGATTTCAACAAATGCTAAATCAAGAATTAATCCAAATCTTGACACTACATCAAGCACAACTCCAAGGGGTAATTTATATTTATTAGTCGAAATCTAAGAAAATACCAGATTACATAGTTTTTCACAAACTTCTCAATCCTAATTATAGTTGGACTCTATAAAATCAAGGGAACTACTAATCTTTTAAACCTAAATCAACTAGAAACAAAATTAACTAGCTAATTATCAACTTAGACACAAAGGCGTCTAACGACGATAAAAATAATAAATTGCCAAAAGAATCTCTTCACTAATAATTAGGATTAAATATAAGAACTCCTACTGAGGAATCATTAGACCAAAACAATTCTTTCTTACATACCACATCAATACTTGGAAATCAAGCTCTTACCTCCAATGCATCTGCATAATTTCTTTCAGCCTCAGAAATCTGATTTTGAGCTTCTATAGTGATTCTTTTAATTTCATTCTCAAATGCTTTCTGCTGCCTTTCATGCTCTGCAATGAGTTTGTCTAGCTGTATGTCAAGCCTTCTAGCCAAACTTTTGTAATCAAATTCTTCTTTTAATTTCAACATATTCTCTACCTTCATAGCCTGCAAGAGACAAACATTTTAACATCTTCAGAGCAGTCAGAAGGGACAAGTTATACACTATCAATATAATCTTTGGGCAAATTCCCTATGGAAACTGAATGCTGCCATAAATTGCACGGCCAATATCCACACACATATAGACTGTCAACCACGATGTTAGTACAAGAAAGAAAAGAGAACATATGATGACTAACAAGCTAGCTCAGAGGGGCATTCTAGACATTATTGGGAACTCACCCTCTGTCCAAACATTATTGTACTTGCTGTTTCTCCTCGATGATGTGAAGAAGGACCAATGGTGATAATCAGTGATGTTCTCGCGGTGCCTGTTTAAAATTCACAACATCAAGCCAACTAATTACACATTATATATGGTCAATGTCATACTCAAAACACTCATCCATAAGTCAATAACAAGGGATTTAGTTTGAGGAAAGTTTTGGAAGACTGAAACTATCAATATTTTATCTATTTGAAACAAACCAGAATAAAATCACTCAACGTACCTCCAAATGAATCCCGAAGCAGTCTAGTTAGCTTTGAATCACGAACTGGAACATGTGCACTCCTGTCAGCCAGTGCATTGATGCACTTCCCTAATGCACTTAAGGAGAGATTGATAGATTTGGCTTCCTCAAGTTTATGTCCCTCACTCCCTAAAAAATTGCAATCTAACTTCAATATGTGAAGATTTTAATACCAAATAAACAATACCAAGAGAATATTGCAAGACAATAAAACAACATGAAATTAGCCGTATCTAAGCCATATCAGTGAGATTATTGGCAGAGGAATAAAATAAATTGATTAAATGTCCATGTACGATTGTGGAAAATAATTGTAGATCTAATTAAGCATTGATTGTAAGAGTGATTATAGGAGATTATGTTAGAATCTCTGGGATATGATTGTGCAATCCCCTAGATATGATTACACAATCAATGTAATTATAAGTGGATTAAGATTACATATTTATTTTAGTCTTATGCCTATATAAGGCACCATTCCTTGTATAGTTTCATTCATTCAAATAAAGAACATTCAGTTTTTCAACATGGTATCAGAGCCAGGTTTGCTCTAATTTTTTTTTTTTTTTTGCACTAGCCTGTATTATCGGAATAGTGCCTTCTTTTTCTTGAGGTCTTCAGAGCCAGTTAAGCTTTAGTTGTTTCACTGTTCATCTGAAATAATTGTTCATCTCGAAATCACTGTTCATTGCTGATCTGCACATCACCAAATAGAAAATTCCACTACCATAACCCCATTTTCATTTTTTCCGGTCAACTTTCAACCTCGTCTCTTTTTTTGGGTTTTGTTCTGGTCATACATTATGAATCAAATATATTATTCATACTCATTAGCTCAATCAGATACCTTTTCTACAACTAACAATATCACTCACCTTCTGAGTTATCCTTGGATCATAAATTCTAGAGTTACTGATCATATGATCGGTCACTTTAATTTGTCTACTTCTTATACCCCTTTTTCGGGTAGGGAAAATGTTAAAGTAGTTGATGGTTCTTTATCCTCTGTTGTGGGAAAGGGATGTATCCCTATCTCCAAAACTCTTTCACTAGTCTCTGTTTTACATGTTCCTAATCTCTCATGTAACCTCCCTTCAATTAGCAAATTCATCAAATATCTTAGTTGTGTTGTTAAGTTTTTCCCTTCCTATTGTGAATTTCAGGACACGCTTACAGGAAAGTTGATTGGAAGTGCTAAGGAGGTCGATGGGCTTTACTACTTCGAAAGTGAACCTAATGCTTCAACTAATCTATCTCACATACAAGTATCTCAAACCAAAGGATTATCCTTTGGCACAATAGACTAGGCCATCCAAATTTTTCATATCTAAAAAAGTTGATTTTTCCTACTTTGTTTAAGAATAAGAATCTTCATTATTTTCAAAGTGAGGTTTGCAAGCTATTTAAACATCATCATGTTCATTTTCCTTACAGACCTATAAAGAATCACAATCCTTTTCTCTAATTCATAGTGATATTTGGGGACCATCGTGTATCAATAATGTTTCGAGGGTTAAATGGTACATTACATTTATCGATGATCATGCTCATGTATGTTGGGTTTATCTGCTTAAGGAAAAATATGAGGCAGCAAATACCTTTCAAAATTATCATAAGATGATTAAAACTCAATTCCAAGTCAATCTTCAAGTCATTCGGACTGATAATGGAATAAAGCATTATTCATCAAATCTTGGTTCCTATCTTACTGAACATGGGATTGTGCATCACTCGTCTTATGTAGATACACCACAACAAAATGGGATAGCGGAGAGAAAAAATAAACACCTTCTTGAGGTAACTAGAGCTATAATGTTTACTAATGGGGTTCCAAAATCTTTTTAGAGAGAGACAGTTCTCACAGCTACTTATCTTATCAAAAGAATGATATCAAGGGTTTTAAATTTTAAAGCACCACTTGATATCCTTAAAAATATGTATCCGTCATCCCAAATATTTTGTTCTCTTCCACCTAAAATTTTTGGGTGTGTCGTATTTGTTCATGCACATAACCATAACATACGGAAATTAGATCCAAGAGCTCTCAGATGTGTTTTTTGGGGTTATTCTCCTATTCAAAAGGGTTACAAATGTTATCATCCTCCAACTAAAAAATTCTTTGTATCTATGGATGTTTCTTTGAAAACACCTCATTCTTTCCAAAAACACCCATTCAGAGGGAGAATTCTACTTTAACTCTAGAAGCTCTTGTCGTTATCAAGTCCCCTATTGCCTCTGAGTCCATTATTCCTTCGGTTCCTGTTATTCTTGAACCTTCCACTGTTATTGAATTATCTATTGTTCATAAGTCTCTTGTGGGTCAATCTCATGCTCCATCTACCATTTGTAGTCCTCAACCTTCACCTTCAGATCCTATCACCCCTCTTACATGTATACAAGATAGAAACCTTGAACTAAAGGTTTACTCGAAGGAACAAGTCACAACTTCCTTAGCATTTCCAATCACCTCAACCTGTCACATGGACTCTAGAAGACACAAGTAAGCCTAATACTTCACAAAATCACCTTGATATTATTGATGCTGATTGGGCAGGTTCAAGTATAGACAAAAGGTCCACATCTGGATATTGTAAGTTTATTGGAGGAAATCTCGTCACTTGGAGAAGTAAAAAATAATTAGTAGTAGCTTGATTTAGTGCCGAGGCTAAGTTTAGATCAATGGCTCGAGGAACTTGTGAATTGATATGGTTGAAGACATTACTGAAGGAATTGCAGGTTGCTCGAATAGATACAATGAAACTCTATTATGAAAAAACTTTATTGTAACAACAAAGCTGCTATTAACATTCCTCACAATCCAGTTCAACATGACAGGACTAAACATGTTGAAGTGGATAGACACTTTATCAAGGAGAAGATAGAAAATGATCAAATATGTATTCCATTTGTTACCAGCAAAGAACAATTAGCAAATATATTTACCAAAGGGCTAGAAGGACCTAATTTTCTTTCATGGGTCAGCAAGCTAGGAATGACAGCTATCTTCGAACCAGCTTGAGGGGGAATGTGGAAAATAATTATAGATCTAATGAAGCATTGATTGTAAGAGTGATTGTAGGAGATTAAGTTAGAATCTCTAGGATATGATTGTGTAATCCCCTAGATATGATTGCATATGAGTAGATTTAAATTTCATATTTATCTTAGTCTTATGCCTATATAAGGCCCTATTCCTTGTATAGTTTCATTTATTCAAGTAAAGAACATTCAGTTTTTCAACAATGATTCTATTAATTCATTGCAGACAACAACACTCAGTTACTCGCACGTTCTTTAGATTGAGCATGCACTAAATATGTACAGAGATGCTGTGAGAACACAAGCTAATGTAAAATTCACAAAATGCTATTATCAGGGAATAAAAGGTCATTACCGTTGACGTATAATGCACTAAATTATGTATTTCAGTTAAACTATCTATTAATAATTATAGAACTTCAGAAATCCACAGAGCACAATCTTGCTGTGGAGAAAAAGAAAGCAAAAACTCTAACCAAAAAAATATATTGATTGAAAGGTTTTGAAGCTAGAATAAAGTAGATTTTCATAAAGAAAAAGAGTTGGACCTTAAAATAGAGCATAATGCATATAATCATTTCCCAGAGGAAGTGGGGAAGGAACAGAGTTCGGTTAGTTGCAAGCATAACCTGACTTATCAATGCGCTCCGAACCAGCAAGATCTACAACAACTAGCTTTCCCTTTCGAACAATAGGTGGTTTAAGAGTTTTCACGATGTGGGTGTTGCCATTTTCACCTGAATGAGCTACATCTCTTCCCTCAATCGACCTCTTTACATGTACCTACAGCATTTCAAGATATCTATCAATGCTCCACTGAAAAGAAAAGAGGGAAAAGTACAAACAACTGCCAGCATGTTTCTAGCTATTCCATAAGCGCAACATTTTTTAATTAATAAATTTACCATCAAAATAGCATGACTACGAGACGATTCAGTATTCAATTTTGTATTCGCAGCAAAGCGATGAGCTTCTCCTAATTTTAGTAGTTCTACAAAACTATTATGATCCCTAATTTCAACTAGAGTAGCCCCAGGAAGTGAAACATCTCCAGTTTTTGGGTCTTCCACGATAGAAATATTATCATTGGTAGGCTCGAGAAGGTCCTGAACAGTTTCCATATAAAGCTGCACACGATTTTCAAGAACAAGAATGTTAGATTTAACTTCTGGATCTGGAATAGTTCATAAAAATTTATTTACTAGTTATTCACAGAAGAAATAAGAAGTAATATAACTCTGTACTGATTCCCAAGTCAATAACCCTTGAAGTGGAAATAAGATATTACAACAATGACATTGTCAGAAAAGATCTGCTTAAGAGAACAAAAACCTGCAAATAGGATACTGTAATAGAATCAGTCTCCAAAGAAACACCAGCCAAAATATCTTCCATAGCACGGACCATTATTCCACGAGTAGCCAGATCTTCTTCACCAAGTCGTCCAAGAGTATATGTTTTGCCAGTTCCAGTCTGCCCATATGCCATGACTGTTCCATTGTAGCCATCAAGAACACTCTACAGAAGAAAATAACAAAAGTTGCAAGTCACTAGGAGGGCAGCCAACAAAAGATATGAAGAAAAAAAATGATCCCATAGATGTAAAAAAACATTTCCATATTTGACTTGTAAAAATTCTGAAGACAAGATTAACTAATTGAGCTATCAAAAGACATGGAGCCAGGGATCTTTCTACCTTGAGCATGTTCCATTACAGTTAGTTTTAAATGCACTCTTCTATCCAAAAAAAATAACTTAGAATAAAAAATAACCAACAATATCCAACTGCTGAAAGATGATCCTGTGAATACACTACAATTGTCTTCAAAAAGGAAAAACTCATATGCAAATGACAACAAAACTCCAGAAAGAGGTTATTTGACATAGGCACACCTCCACGACGGGCTTTGCAACAACTTCATAAACACGTTTTTGTGATGCAAACTCAGTAAGCACTTCATCAAACTCATAGGTCTCAGCATCCCAATTGTTTTTCCGAAGTTTCAACCTTTTAAGCTGAAACCGAACAAAGAAAGTATATAATAAATACTATGGCAGAAGATAAGCCATCCAGAAAATAGCCAAGCATTGATAACCACATGAAAATTCAAACATATTTGCCTCAGGATACCTCAGGCTGTAATTCAACACAATCGCCAAAATCAGCATCCACCACCATTTCCTCTTCATTACGAGTTCGCAATCTTACAGCCACCCTAACTCTCCCAAGAACTATAACAAGAATTGCAACAGCATATGAACAATACAGAATAGACACCACATATATCTATATTATAAAGCACAATGGTGTTGGAGGAAAGAGAGTGCATCCAACGGCTCTCTTTATGTGGCTTAATTAACGGCTCAGATCATTTCATTGGTAATTGGAGGAAAGAGAGTGAATGATTGATGGAAATGGTCAAAATTTTCAAATTTTCAAATAAAAAATAGAAAGTTAAAATAAAATCATTTAATTTTGTAACAATGTGCCGTAGGCACGGGCCAAATACTGTAACACCGTGCCGTAGGCACGGGCATCATTTAATTAAAAATAAAATCATTTAATTCTGTAACACCGTGTCGTGCCGTAAGCACGGGCATCATTAATTAAAAATAAAATAATTTAATTTTGTAACACCGTGCCGTAGGTACGGGCCAAATACTGTAACACCGTGCCGTAGGCACGGGCAAAAACTAGTATATATATATAGAAGACTTCCCAGTAATCACTTTTTTATCATGAAAAACAAACTTTCCTACTTACCTAATATAACCAACTGGCAGCCATATGATAAACAATTTTTAGTTATAGAAAAATTTCCCAACATGTTTTGACATCTTGACATCATCAAAATCCCAGTGAAATTTTGATTCAAAATACAACCACATCAAAATCTAATGATGTCCTTGTTTTTGCTCTAGTCAACATTATGTGATAATATGATTGAAATACAGTAACAAAACTTGACACACAAAGTAATATCAAAAAGAAAAAAAAAAAAGCATCCTAATTTTTACACAGTTGGAATCCCAAATTCTAATTCCAAAAGCCCATCTATGAAACAGCAAAAAACATGTAAAAACAGAGATGTTTGAGCTCGAGATGCCTTTACTAGATTGATGCATAACATTTTTACTTGTAAGAACATCAATGTCATGCTTATCCATAAAACGTTATTACACAATTCATTTTGCACTTGAATCCAAACACGGCCTAATCTGACCCCCAAAAAAAAACTCAGCATTTAGAAATATAAACCGTTAAGATCTCAAACTTTAACATTCAGCCAGCTGACCTCCGGCATCGTCTTTGGCGGCGGCGAGAGAAGCCGGAGTGCTCTTGCGGAGACCAGAAGCTGGTAAAGACTTGGACTTGACAGCTGGCTTGGAATTCACTGAAAGAGTCTTGGTGAGGAAGCTTCTGTTAGAAGCACCGTTTCTGTAATTAGCAGTAGCCATTGCTTAAACTGAAAGCATTTCAAATTCAACAGCACATTGTTGGATGGATGCTTTGGATTTTTAATTTATTGAAGCGACAGAGGCTCGAGGCCAAGCAAGCCATGACTTCTTCGACTGGGGGCCCAAAATCGTGCGATTGGGTCCCGGAAGAAGTAACTCTCTTTTTCCTGGATTTTACCTTTTTGATATGGACATGACGGTGGTCGTCTAAATTTACTAAACTGCCACCTTCGCCCGCTATATTATTAACTAATTCCTCTCGAGAGAGTTCTTTAGTCACATGATATTATCAATAAATAAGTAAATGATATATAAGATTTAAAATTTATTTTTTAGTTGTTTTTTAATATTTTAACATGCAAGGCAATGGTTGATTGGATTATTACATAAATGACGTGATATTTCTGTTATATTGTAGATTTTCTCTCATACAAGTTATCCATCTCTTTCTATTTTAATGTGACACGTGTGTATTATTATTTTTAAAATGACAAATTAATAATTGGATTATTTACATTTTATTATTAAACTACTAGTAAAATAATAATTAGATATTATGAATTTTAAAATATTACATTTTATTATTAAAAAAACTATTTACTAATTTCCTATCCAAATAATTTTTTACTACTTTTAGGATTGTTAAACGAAAAACATTGTTCCAACGAGTGGGAATTCCAAAAATCATTTTTATAATTTTGAAAAGAAAAATTACCTTTTGTGGGTCATAAAAAATATCTCTTGGATATGTGTCTCTTCATTTATATATGCCCATGTTTTAAAGCAATAAAACAACACTTTTTAAGGAACTTATTCTTCTTCCTTATTTTGCATCACACGATTTTTAAATAAATTAGTGTTTTTGGTTTTTGTGATTCAATCACAAATCAACAACAACAACTCCATTTTATCATGAGAGAAGATTTCAATACAATTCTTCGTGATTTCGTGGTTATTAGGCAGATAGTGAGAATATTTCTTAAAATAAGTGATTAGGTAAGAATTCAGCTACTATCTTGTCTAATTTTCGAGTATTTATTACAACATAATATTAAGGTCAATTAATAGAAAAGTAGTAAAATATTAAATTGTTTATAACTTTAATGGTAATTCATAGTACTCGATTATTATTTTACTATAAATTTAGTATTAAAATATAAATAACTCTTTTATTTATTTTGATATAACCCATCTGAAGTCTAATAATAAATATTTATGATTTCTCAATGAGAAATAATTCTTTAGTACGACTGATGTATGAGTGACATATTACTACGAATTAATAAACATACGATATGTAATTATATTAAATATAACTATCATATATTTAATAACTGCTAATATTTTAGCACGTGTGAGAAAATATTATAAATTTTTATATAGATGCCGTTCTGTTAGATTACTTTGTTAAGCTCTTGTTTGTAATATGCAAATCATGATATTGGCTCCTAAAAATTTCAAGCTAATATGGGTTTTGAATTTAGAATTCTGTAGGCGGTAAAGAATAAGAAAATTGTACACCTTTAATGATGGATTTTGTGTGTGTTATCTTTAGGAAAAGCATGATTTGGTAGTAAACAATTATTGTGGATGTTATCTTTTGCCATTAACTAAATTAACTACCAAATTGGGAACTCTTGAAATGACTTCAAAATTTGAAACTCTAGTACCTGTAAGCTATAAGAGAAATGAGAACAGAACTTTTGAATTAAAAATGGCAAAAGTGAAGTGAATATGCAAACACTTTAGCTGGCACACACTCAAAGCCAGCCAAAAAAAAAAACTATATATTAACATCTTTTAAGAACAATAGTGTATATACATAGCCTCAATTTAAATGAAACTTGCACGCCTTTGTCATGTCTTAAAAAGCCGTTTCAAGAACCTCTTTTGAGACCAAAGTGCTCTGCTTCCATCTTCATCACTCAGGTTCACTAATTGAAGTTCTACAGACAATGAGAGGACAATAATAATCCAACTAAAGTTCTCGAATGGCAGTCTTTTTGCTTAGGTTTATCTAGCCTAAAGACTAGTCCAATGGATTTGATTGGACAATCCATATATAAGTAATTCCCCAAAAATTGCATTTACCCAATGTGAGATATAGGATGATCGTGATCGCATCATTCTCATCCTCTATAAAGAATATGCAATATCACATAAGCAGATCTCACGTGCACACCCTACGAAATCGGATGCACCCACGTTGTGAGCAAACATGGGCTCTGAAACCAATTACTACAAATTAGGCCTAATTAACCAAAAGAATAATTCAATTGATAAGATTGTCTATCTCGCATATAAATACTTTCAAAAATTATTCATCGATATGCGATGATCATGATCATTTGCATCACCCACAAAAGGATTCCTATTGGTAAAGCATATTTGTTGATGGTGTTTTTCGGGCACTATGTTATTTAAACAACACGACAGGGGTAAAAGGGGTAACTCCATTGATCGAGACCGTTAAAGCCGACCCGACAACTTGACGGTAAGAGGCCGAGCACTTTATACTAAATGGCCGAGCACTTGAGATCGGATGACTGAGCATTATCAGATCGACAGCAGCATTCTCAGTTCAAATGGTTATCATGACCGACCTCATGAAGACCGAGCACATGACGAAGCGTGCTCAGGAAGATAAAGCATCCTATTCTTGCGGAAAAGGGATAAGCTGTCCTACTTTAATGGGGTAAAGTAATAACTTAATATCCTAATAGGATAAAGGAAGTAAATGTAGTTTTTGGCTAGGAATCCTTATGGAAAAAGGGAATAGTTTTGACTAGGAATCCTTATGGGAAAAAGGAATAGTTTCAACTAGGAAATTCTTGTACAAATAGGAATATGATTTCTTCACCATTATAAATATGAGGGTAGAGTGAAGAGAAAGGGAGAACAACAAAAAAGAGAGAATAAAAGGGGAGAACAAGTTGAAGGCATCAAAAAATTAGTGATCAGAATCATCAAGCTCTGATTTGTAAACAAAAGAGAGAGCTGAGAAAGGTGTTTGAAGTAATAAAGAGTATCATCCTGTTCTTGTCCGTGGACGTAGGTCGGATCCAAAATCCACCGAACCACGTTAAATCTCTTTGTCTGATTGGCGTATTTTCTTGTTTTCCGCTAAGTTTGCTTTTGGTTCCCTATAACCAAACAAATTCACAGTTGAAGGAGGGTTCCCTCAGAGGTGATATTCCTATATTACCCTGAGACCAAAATCCGCCGTCAACAGTTGGCGCCGTCTGTGGGGAACTCTACGAAAAGCAACTCGCGTAATAAGACAAATGGCGGAAGGCGGAAACCAACAATCATCAGGGGGCTCGGCTGCGGAATGGATGGAAAAGATCGAGGAAAACCTTAGGAAGGAAAGGGAGGAAAACCAAACTCTACTAAAAACCATAGTAGACCGGTTGGAAAGGATGGAAGGAGCACGCGACGGAAAATTCGAGGCCGGGACTAGCCGGCGAAGGAGTGAGATAGCGGAAGGAAAGAGAATTATTGATACAAGCGAAGACGACAGACCTCAAAGGAGGGAACCCTACAGGGTGAGATCCGTGGTAGTACAAAGGGATTCCCAAACCGAGGACACATGGGAGGAGGAAGATGACAAATCATCACCAGATCCCTCCTACGATAGCCCTCACAGTACCCGGAGGAGAGGAAAAGAACATACCGAAGAGGTGCGGGACGACGCCGACCCTGAGAAACGCCGCTCCCAAGATAGCAGAAAGAAAAGAAACCTCAGAGGGCGGCATGGAACCAGGGACAGCGGTATGAAATCTTGGTTACGGGAGGAGCTGGTCAAATGGGGAGTATACCCCAACGCAAACAGAGGGGATATCCAGGACGTCAAAGATGAGTCCCCCCTCACGGAGGAAATAAAAACGGAGAAATTCCCGAAGAGATTTAACATGCCGACCATGACACCGTACAAGGGCCATACCGACCCTAGAACCCACATTGAAAGTTTCACCCTGCTGATGGAGGTGCAAGGGGTAATAGGGGACGCCATCTGCAAAGTGTTCCCCCTAACTCTGGCCGGACCAGCCATTCTATGGTACAGGAGCTTAGCCCCAAGAAGCATCAGCAGCTTCACACAACTGAAGAAGTCATTCATACGACACTTCAAGGGGGCTTGTGTCCCCAGAAAGACGATTGGAGAACTCCGGCTCATGAAGCAAGGAGACAATGAACCTCTGAAGATATTTATTGAAAGGTACCATAATATGGTACTCGAAGTCGGAGGGTATGAATCCCCTGAAGCCCTGGAAAGCTTGAAAGGAGCCTTGAGGGTCGGAAGACTCTGGACCTACCTAAGGATCCAGGACACCCCGGACTACGCCACCGCCCTGGAGGTGGCCCGGAAGTTCGTTTCGTTAGAGAACGAAGAGAAAGTATCCCGGAAAGGGAACAACATCAGGGATAGAACCACAAGGGAGGGCGCCCAACGCCGAACAGAAAAAGAATCCAGAAGACCACCCCCGAAACACAAAGAATTCAAGCCACTGAACCGGGACAATCAGGAGAGAAGAGCGCCGACCCAAGTAAACCACGTGGTCAGGGAAGATGCATACATTCCCCTAAAGAAACCACTGGGACAAATTTTCATGGAGATTCAGGGGAAAGGCCTCTTAGTGGAACCCGACCAAAGGAGATTCCCACCAGACAGAAGGAACCAAAAGCTTATTGTGTACACCACAACTCCAGAGGACATGCAACGGACGGATGTAAAGATCTGCGAGAGCAGATGGAAGACCTAGCAAGAAACGGATATCTGAACAAATACATTGACCACGAAGTTATGACGACCAGACAAAGAGCATGTGGCCGCCAAATCAACTAAAAAAAAGGGCAGTTTGTCCCCGAAACATAAATAAGAATTCTCTTTTCAAAAAGGGTTCTCGTCCACTTTCTTAAAACATAAAAAGAATGACCTATTCAAAAACCAGGGACAAACTTAGCGCCTAAATATAGAAAGAAGCGACCAAACAATATGACTTGCTCAGCTCGGGTCTGGACCTTGCTCCACCGAGGCTATTCAGTTATCCGGCTCGGGGTCGGGTTACGTCCCACCGAGTCATACATATTGGTCTGGGGATGGAACATTCCTCCAGAGCCAAGTACGTCTATCGGCTCGGGGCTGGATCGCATTCCGCCGAGGCCTCTTCGTTAGTCAGCTCGGGGCTGGATTTCGTTCCGCCGAGGCCATTTTCGGCTCGGGGTCGGGTTACGTCCCACCGAGTCAATACTCACTGGTCTGGGGAAGGAAACTTTCCCCCAGAACCAAGCATCTCTCCTGGCTCAGGCCCTCAGGGGCATGCTCAGTATACAGGATCCGTGAGAAGCATAGCACAGGGAGGGATGATACCCCTGTGGCGATTGCTTACTCCAGTGTTATCGAACGTAAGGAGGAACATGCCCTTAATGTGTCAAACACTCTTCTGATCCTTGCCCACCCGATGTAACGGATCCGTGGGAAAGCATAGCACGGGGGATGATGACACCCCCGTGACGATTGCTAACTCCAGTGATGCCAGGCCTAAGGAGGAATATGCCCTTAGTACCCCGGACACTCTTTGATCCATTCATCATCCGGATCTGTGAGAGACACAGCACGGGGAGGCGTATACCCCTGTGGCGTGTGCCTGCTCCAGCGTGGTAAGGAGGAGCCCTCATACGATACACAGGATCCCCAGGGAACCGACGTGTAGAGGATGTGCCCTTACCATTCAAACGCTCTTCTGATCCGAATCCTGGTTCGCCGGGACACTGAATTGAAAGATTCAGAATTGTGTTTTGGAGGCCTCGGGCAGGACGCTGTTTCGAGGCATCCGTGCTGTTGTTTACACTTGTGAAAAGTCTTACTTTGGGACAAGTGCTAAGTCACCCCCACCTTTTGATTTTACCTTCAAAGGTTTTGTTTTTATTTTTTCGCCGGTCTGGCAGAGGGACGCCCATGCCAGATTCGGTAGGGCTTCAAAGGTTGATTCACTTCCCTTCTGAATAAGTCCCAGGGATTAATCGGCTCGGGTCTGGATTTCGTTCCGCCGAAGCCACTTGTTTATTCGGTTCGGGGCTGGATTTCGTTCCGCCGAGGCCGTTTGGTTATTTAGCTCGGGTCGGGATACGTCCCACCGAGTCTACCCTTTGGACTGGGGACGTAACATTCCCCCAGGACCAAGTGATTCTTACAGCTCGGGGTCGGGCGATGTCCCACCGAGTCTGCCCTTTGGACTGGGGACGTAACATTCCCCCAGGACCAAGTAATTCTTAGAGCTCGGGGTCGGGCGATGTCCCACCGAGTCTGCCTTCGGACTGGGGACGTAACATTCCCTCAGGTCCAAATGCCTTTCACAGCTCGGGGTCGGGGTACGTCCCACCGAGTCAGCCCTTCGGACTGGGGACGTAACATTCCCTCAGGTCCAAATGCCTTTCACAGCTCGGGGTCGGGGTACGTCCCACCGAGTCAGCCCTTCGGACTGGGGACGTAACATTCCCTCAGGTCCAAGTGCCTTTCACAGCTCGGGGTCGGGGTACGTCCCACCGAGTCAGCCCTTCGGACTGGGGACGTAACATTCCCTCAGGTCCAAGTGCCTTTCACAGCTCGGGGTCGGGGTACGTCCACCGAGTCAGCCCTTCGGACTGGGGACGTAACATTCCCTCAGGTCCAAGTGTCGTTCTCAGCTCGGGGTCGGGCGATGTCCCACCGAGTCTACCCTTTGGACTGGGGACGTAACATTCCCCCAGGACCAAGTGATTCTTACAGCTCGGGGTCGGGCGATGTCCCACCGAGTCTGCCCTTTGGACTGGGGACGTAACATTCCCCCAGGACCAAGTAATTCTTAGAGCTCGGGGTCGGGCGATGTCCCACCGAGTCTGCCTTCGGACTGGGGACGTAACATTCCCTCAGGTCCAAATGCCTTTCACAGCTCGGGGTCGGGGTACGTCCCACCGAGTCAGCCCTTCGGACTGGGGACGTAACATTCCCTCAGGTCCAAATGCCTTTCACAGCTCGGGGTCGGGGTACGTCCCACCGAGTCAGCCCTTCGGACTGGGGACGTAACATTCCCTCAGGTCCAAGTGTCGTTCTCAGCTCGGGGTCGGGCGATGTCCCACCGAGTCTACCCTTTGGACTGGGGACGTAACATTCCCCCAGGACCAAGTGATTCTTACAGCTCGGGGTCGGGCGATGTCCCACCGAGTCTGCCCTTTGGACTGGGGACGTAACATTCCCCCAGGACCAAGTAATTCTTAGAGCTCGGGGTCGGGCGATGTCCCACCGAGTCTGCCTTCGGACTGGGGACGTAACATTCCCTCAGGTCCAAATGCCTTTCACAGCTCGGGGTCGGGGTACGTCCCACCGAGTCAGCCCTTCGGACTGGGGACGTAACATTCCCTCAGGTCCAAGTGCCTTTCACAGCTCGGGGTCGGGGTACGTCCCACCGAGTCAGTCCTTCGGACTGGGGACGTAACGTTCCCCCAGGCCCGAGCATCTCTCACAGCTCGAGACAGGATCACATGCCACCGAGCACATCATCGTTAGCTCAGAGGCAAAATTTTCTCCTCACAATCGAGATTGGATCAGTCAGGGGTCAGGACCCCCAAATCTCTGGTACAGATATTACAGAGGAGTAGTCATTTTTAGTTTGGACAAACAAGAGGAACTTCATCTCCTGATGGAACGACCCAAGTAAGCAATTTGCTTTGAGGTGGAGAATCATTCTGAATAGAGTCAGCATCTCCAATAAACCGAGGATATGAAGATAGAAACAGAAGACTTAGTTGATGGCAAAGACAATTTCTTGGTGATTTCTGGAGCGACCACCAGCAAGGCGATCAGCACACCATCTTTTTTTATAGTTCCCGGCATCAACTCACAAACTCGTTGTTACCGAGAACTAGGGGACAGATGTTGATGGTGTTTTTCGGGCACTATGTTATTTAAACAACACGACAGGGGTAAAAGGGGTAACTCCATTGATCGAGACCGTTAAAGCCGACCCGACAACTTGACGGTAAGAGGCCGAGCACTTTATACTAAATGGCCGAGCACTTGAGATCGGATGACTGAGCATTATCAGATCGACAGCAGCATTCTCAGTTCAAATGGCTATCATGACCGACCTCATGAAGACCGAGCACATGACGAGGCGTGCTCAGGAAGATAAAGCATCCTATTCTTGCGGAAAAGGGATAAGCTGTCCTACTTTAATGGGGTAAAGTAATAACTTAATATCCTAATAGGATAAAGGAAGTAAATGTAGTTTTTGGCTAGGAATCCTTATGGAAAAAGGGAATAGTTTTGACTAGGAATCCTTATGGAAAAAGGAATAGTTTCAACTAGGAAATTCTTGTACAAATAGGAATATGATTTCTTCACCATTATAAATATGAGGGTAGAGTGAAGAGAAAGGGAGAACAACAAAAAGAGAGAATAAAAGGGGAGAACAAGTTGAAGGCATCAAAAAATTAGTGATCAGAATCATCAAGCTCTGATTTGTAAACAAAAGAGAGAGCTGAGAAAGGTGTTTGAAGTAATAAAGAATATCATCCTGTTCTTGTCCGTGGACGTAGGTCGGATCCAAAATCCACCGAACCACGTTAAATCTCTTTGTCTGATTGGCGTATTTTCTTGTTTTCCGCTAAGTTTGCTTTTGGTTCCCTATAACCAAACAAATTCACAGTTGAAGGAGGGTTCCCTCAGAGGTGATATTCCTATATTACCCTGAGACCAAAATCCGCCGTCAACAATATTATTTGCATCAATGCATAAATTAATGTTTGAAATGATAATGTTGCTTAGAAAATCTTGCCATAACATTTCACATGGTGTGGGTCATGATACCTTTGTAAATACAATCAATTTTGCATACACTGAATGTGAATGAAAATGGAAAGGCAGAATCAACTTTGAGAAGACGGCGACCTGCTCACGAATTTGTTTACCTGCCATCGTATATATTGTTTACCTATCGAATATTTATGTGTGTATATGCAATAGTGAAAAACTAATAGTGATATAACACTTGAACTAGCTCCATCTTTGTAACGGTTGAAATGTCCACAAATCCACAACCCTCCTACTACTCATCACATTAATGAAAATAACCCCATACCTTAACGAATGTGTTAATGTCAAAAAACTGTTTTTCGGATCATTGTTCATTAGTTCCTAATTCTTCTTTTCATCACAGGGTAGAACACTTTGGTAGCTCGCAAGACTGATAACCTCGAGATCACGAGTTCAAATCCCGTCTCTACAATCAAGTATATCTTCTAGTATTTATATATATCCTTAAAAAGAAAATTAAGTTGGCGTGTATGTAATGGTAATCTAATGAATAATTGTCCTCAAGGGGCGTGACTTGGTGGTGTAGGGTTCAGGATCTTACCTTGAGGTCATGGGTTCGAATCCAGGGAATGTGTTTCTTGTAAGAGCCTGAGACAGCCATGAGTTTTACATGCTCTGTTTAACAGGCCCGGAAGAGACGGTTTGGCGGCGGGATTTCCAACGATTCCCCAAAAAAAAAATAAAAAAATCTATTGAATAGTTACAAAATCGGTGCCATGCAAGTGGTTATTGTACAAGTCAATCTACAATCAAAGTGTTGAAAAGGTGACTAAGGCCAATGGCTGCAGAATTGAGTAGTTGATGAACATACCAAAACAATAGAAAGTTTGTTAACTCATCTTTCTCAGTTATCTTTAAATTTATAAAAGCTGAAAGCTTATGTTGATGGAGATTTCCACCACTGATTCTATAGAGTTTTATGACTTACAGAGAGAAAGATAGCAGAGTCTGCTCCACCACAGCAGGCCTTATAAATTATAAGAGACCTGATCCATAGTCACAGACCTTATGAGGAACTTTTATTATTTTTTTCCTCTTTTACTTTGTCCTGAATAAGACTCTTCACTCAAAAGGTCAGAGTGAGTGGTCCTGAATAACAGTGAAAATGCTGCTTGGCATTTGGTTTATTTCCTGTGGCTGTTATTAGATTCTCTCCTATGTGTTCAGTGTGCCCAGGAATTTTAAGCAATATATGTACACCTAATGCTGGAAAAATCTTTGAAAACTGGATGCTAGTCGAATCGGGAACCGATCGTGAGTCCAATCCGGTTGAACACTAAAAATTGGACCTCTAAAAAACCGGTCAAAATCGTGTAAAAACCGATGAACCGTACCGGACCAGTACTTAAAAGTATTTTTAAACCAAAAATTAAAATTTATCTATTTTTAATAATTTTTAATTAATTAAAATTATTTATGACGTCATTCGATTTACTGGTTAAACCGCAACAGTTCAATCGGTCGAATTAATAATCCATTAACTTTTTAAATCACCGGTTTAATTTTTTAAAACAATGAGATTATGTGAGTGAAATATATGAATAATGATATACAACCAACCTAAACCTACCCCAACCCCACAAGCTACTAAATTTTTTTTTTTTTTAAAAAAAAAGAAACAAATAATAATAATAATAATAATAATAATAATAATAATAATAATAATAATAATAATAAATTGATAACTTGATTATTTTCACTATTTTTATTAGTTTGTTGGGTTGAAGTGGGGGGTTAAGTTGGATATGTATCATTGCTCGAAATATATACAAATATACACAATCACATAAAATAAAAACATGATAGGCATGTATAGGATATGCAGTAGTTCTGCCACATGATATCTTGTTGCTAGACTCGGTCAATAGTTCGGTTCGGTTCCGAAGCGGAATCGAAACGAATGATTCCCGATTTTACACTTGTGGAATCGGGAATTGGAACCGAACTGGAAACGAACCGGACGGTTCCGATTTTTTTTAATTTTAAATTTTAATAATAATTTTAAAAAAAAAAAAAGATTTAAAAATTTGTTTAAAATTATTAATTTGAATTTAAATTACATTAAATTAAAAATAAAATAAAAGAGCTTGAACTTAAGTTGCCTACGTATCCTCTAGGGGTGCGAGGAATCAAAACTCACGTAGTTCCATTATATTTTTAATATAGTTCCCCATTACAATTATTTACTCATCAATCATCATTATTATTTGTGCATGTTGATCATTCAGCTATCGTTCTGCTTGCACTTGCAGATGCATTGTCGAACAAGTCTTCAAAGTCATCGGGGGCATCCTCTTGTTGCCTCAGATCAGCTCGGGTCCAATCATCCACACATGCGGATGCTTCTAAAGTGCTTGGATGTAATGAAGATTGTCTCGCTTCCAAAATATTTCCTCCTAAACTAAAAGCATGTTCAACAGAAACGGTGGAAACATGTGCTATCAGCACCTCTTTAGCAATAATTTATAAAACATTATAGATATTTTGATGTCGGTTCCACTAGTCAAGTACTTGAAAATTTTTACACACTAAACTTTCAGAAGGAGACTCAAATTGATAGATAAATAATTATCTAATTTCGGATTTGTTAGTCGTGTTATCCTTATATTTTTTTATTTCGTTGTAGTAACGAACGATCACATATGCTAAGTCTTCAATGTATTACGAGTTTGCTACTAGATTGTCCTAATGATTGCAAGTTATGTCTACTAATATAATCATTAAATAAATCTATTACATCAATTTTTATTTTATTTATTATTTTTGTAATATTAATTTCATCAGTTATTCCTAAATATGTATAGTAAGTTAGTAAGCCACTATTCAAACATTCTAATTTAAATATAGGATAAAAAATTATGATAATAAGATAAAACAATGAAATGTCTTTAAAATAAATCAATAATTTTCTCTTCATAACAACAATAGCTTCAATTAAAACAATATCATTAACATCAGAACTTTTAGCATGCTCATATAGAGTACCGATAATATTCAAACATTAAAAAATAAATAAATTTGTTGTAAGATAATAACTCAGCTAAAAAAATTTGTAGTATCATTAAAAAATTTTAAAAGTTCTAATTTTTTTCATAAATGTCTCATTGACTAGGAAAAAGTGTTATATGTTGAACATGTTGGGAAAAAAACTGCATAATACATCTTTATATTGAAAAATTTGAGTTAAAAGAAAATAAGTTAAATTCCAACGAGTTGGAACATCTCGTGAAAATTTTATCGATTTAACACCATTTAATTTACAAAATTGGCTCATTCTCTTCTAACTTGAGAATATGACCAAATACAATTAAGTGCAATATTAATATGATCAATGTGATGTGCTAAAAAAGTCGGATCATCTTGAGTACATAAATTAAAGACATGATATGTACAATGAACATGAAAAAATCGAACCCCAAATTTGGTTGCATATGTCTTTTAAATCTCTAATTGATGCAATATTTACAGATGCATTGTCAAAACCAATTGTTAAAATTTTACCTAATAAACCATATTCATCAAAAATTACTTTAATCATTTTATAAATATTTTGTGCAGTATGTTGCTCATCAAAAACTCTAAATGTAATAAGTCATTTTTGCATGTTCCATGATGCATCAATTCAATGACAAGTCACACCCATATATGAATGTGTTTGCCTGATTGGTGAAATTACACACATAACGCAAGCGCACGTATCGCTCAAGTAATATAAAAATATCGATCCCACGAGGACTTAATTACTATTGTTGTTATTAATTATTGATACTATTTATTTACAGGTATCTAATTAAAGGGAGAAGAGAATGATTGCCGATTGGTTGGTTGGATTTGCTAAATACATAAATAAATACTCAAAAGAAAATACTAAGGAAAATAAACAAAAGACACAAATATCTATGGTTGTGATTCCACACAATATTATTCTAATGATGAATTGATTCTCTTATATATGTGTAATAATTCAGTTTGCTAAACTGGAACACGAAGATATGCAAAAGCCTCTTTCGATGGTCAGATGCAAACACCCAGTATAACCTAATTAATCATATGTCTATGTTAACCAAGTTACTTGAATTTATTAAGTTCAAGTTCCAATTGTGGATACCCCAGCCCTACAGGTATATGTCTATCGTGGAAGAAAATCTATCTAAGAGTCATTTGCCCCAAGGTGAGATCGTGAGCTATTGAATCTAAGGCTGAAACCTAAAATCCATTTTCCAAGTTCATATTAAATTTACCACATCAATCTTATTAATGGTCAGTTAACAAGAAACATTAAGCTTAAAATTCAATAAACAAGCTAAAGCATCACACATAAAATAATTAAATCAATTATAAAACTCGTGAATATTGTGTTTCATCACTTCCCTAGAATAAAAATAAAATGATGGGGTTATGGGATCCACCTTTAATATTTCAAATGTAGAAATCTACTTTATTATAATATAGAGATTGTCAGTGTTATCCAATTAAGTCAAACCAGTCATAAAAGCAGTGTTATTATTTGTCCATAAACCAGCCATATAGGCGGTAATTGTCTGTCACCTAAAGATCGACCATATAGGCGGTGTCACATTATGTCAAATAAATAAAATCAGCCATTAAGGCGGTATCAACTTTAATCCATATTATTATTATAAATTAAGTGAGATTAATCCACATTATCATATTAAAGGTTTCACATTTCTCTCACCTGAAATTAACTACTAAACATAAAAGAAAGTAAAAACACACAAACTATTATTACTACTAAAAATAAAAATAAAAATACATTACAAAACTACTAAATAAAACACACAAGATACAATCCTTAATTCTTATTCAAGAAACCAAGGAAAATATGAAATTTACAAATGAAATGACTTAGTATTTAGAAGCAAAATTTTGGCTCCACCAATTTCTCCAACAAACATGACATCAAAAGAAGTTTGACAATTTTCATTTTTTGTTTTGTTTTGAAAATGACTTTAATAATTGCACATAACAAACTTCCGGATGTTTTATCAATTTCAGTCATAAAAATTTTCAAAATTCGAAATTATTATGAACGTCAAAGTTGTAGATCTTTTAGTCTTCTTTAATCTGGAACTTGAATCACCTCAATCCGATATCGGAGTAGAAAGTTATGGCCAAAATACGAAAATTAAGGAAAGTTGAAATTTCTGAAATTATACTTCGTTAGAACGTCATTTCAAGTTTCCAATCTCCAAAATCAAAATGTCAAGTCCAGTTTTTTACCCTTATTGTTCCACATTTCGTCCTGATTGATTCTATTGAGTCCCGATTTTATTTTATCTGTAAAATAAATAAAAACACATCAAAACGATCATAAAACTCGGGAAAGTATACAAAATATTAGGTCAAAGGGGCGGTAAATATTGATATATTTTCCGCTCATTACACCTTCAAACCTAACATTTTGCTAGTCCTCGAGCAAAACAAACAAAACAAAATGCAATAAACAACTTTAAAAATAAAATTAAACTAAGCCACTTTCGTAGGGATCACGGTTGCATTTAGCGTATGCAACAAGCCTTTAAACCCCTAGGTGTCCCTAGTGGACGACTTATAGTCTCGTGAGGGCTTACAGTGACGATACCCACAAACGTCAATGAAATGCACACAAAAGCAAAAATACAAAAGAAATTAAAATAAACAAGTTAGTAACTAAACAAGTGAAACTTCTTAATCAAGTTAGTAGTTGTTTTCTTTCTTTCTAAATTACCAAATAAGTGAATTCTCCTATGATTTTTACAATTCTCCATATACACAACCAACAAGGTATTAATCAAATTATTGTGCCCACAATATTCATAAGTGCATTTGAAAAGAGAGTAATATTTGTGTCCTAAAGTTATATCATAATTCACGCCTTTTTAGCAATGAAATTTTTTTTTCCTTTTTTTTTTCTATAACATCTTTAATCCATATAGCGAGCTTTGGGCCAGTGACTCCCAAACCAGTTGGTTTTAGGGCACTAGGTGTTAAGACACCCCTACAGACTTAATTACTCAGATCTCAGATGTATTTTTTTATTAACATCTTCAATCCATGTAGCGAGCTTTGGGTCAGTGACTCCCAAGCCAGTAGGCTTTAGGGCACTAGGTGTTAAAACACCCCTACAGACTTAATTACTCGGATCTCAGATGTTTTTTTTATTAATATACACAATACTTTTTTTATTCCATTGCTTTCTCTATAACACAGAAATCGGCGACGCTGTTCTAGGCTCGCGGCCTAGTTGGGAGTACGAAATAGCCCGCGGGGGAACTAAACCGAAGAAATAACATGGAGTCGCCACCCGGTGTGAACCGGGAAAATGATTTAAGGCTGCACTCACCCCTCGCAAGGGAAGACCTCAAACCGTTGGGTTCGAAATGGTCCCTTACTTATGCCACTTGTAATGTAATGATTTGTGCAATATCTTAACCGAATCTACGCAACATATATGCTCAAAGGTAATTTAGATCTAGTCCGCATTCATCAAAATAAATCCTATGACTAAGTTCGCATGCTTTGAAAATAAGTCATCATAACAGCAAGCATATAATATCACACAACGAGCATGTTGAATCATCGAACACAAAGAACAAATAAATAATCACTTAGACATAAACGTAAACTAAATTCCTAATATGAAATTAAAGAACTAAATCATGCACAAAGACATAACATAATCATGCTTAAAAAAAACAATATACTAGACTAAATCATGCTTTAATAATAAATAACGTACTATCAACCTAATCATGCTCAAATACAAGATTGGATGAAACGAAATACGTGTGTCTCTCAAGTGGTACGTGAAATTGTATCCCGAGTGCAAACCGTAATACCGTTCATTAGGATTCGGCTACGGAATTTACGTCCGAGTTTCCATCCGATATACCACAAGAGAGAACACATATTCCGTTCATCCGGAAATCACATCATGCATCAATCCATAATACTCATATGCAATAAGGTATTAAAATAAATAAAAAAACGAAAGATAATAAATAAAGACGGTGCCATCAGGTCTAACCTCTTTTGTTGTCTCTCGAAAACGCGTTACACGGCCGTCGGAAGGATTGATGCTCCGCAACTCTTTCGGTTCACTGGTTCAATGTTTTTGCTCGCTGTTTCGCTGTTTAGGCTGCTGTTTTCACTCTATTTCGCTGCTATTTTGGCTGTATTTTCTGGTCACTATTTTTGGTAATTTAGGCCACTGTTTTTTCGATTTTAGAGGGTTTGGGGGCTGCGGTTTTTTGATGGTTTTGGGGGGGGGAGTTTCTAGACTGTTTTTAGTGCAGTTTTGGGACTGTTTGGAGGTGTTTTCAGGGGCTAAATATGCGGCAAACTGGACAATTTATTGAGCAGTTCACACGGTCAAAAGATGCAGTGCATGGAGGGTTATTCTCGGCAGTTTTGGGGCTAGACAGTGAAGGTTTTTTGCGTGAAGGTCAGGGGGTTTTCAGGGCTATTTGCGGCAGTGGATTGGGCTATATGTGAAGGGAATTTACGTGAATGAAGGGCTGTGTTGTGAGGAGGATTTGTGAGACTATGAAGGAGAATTTTGAGGGCTTATGAACGTGAGCTGAAGGTTATGTGGCGTTGAATTGAAGATGGCTTATGTGAGTTGTTGAAGGCAGGTGGCGTAGGTGTATGGATGTGTTGTTGATGCGTTAAGGGGGTTGATGCGTGGAGTTGAGTGGCTAGGCGTGAAGGGGACAAATGTGAGGACTATGTGAGTGGCTTGCGTAAATGGGGCAGGTGTGAGTGATGGTTTGTTGGACGGTAATGAGGGATTTTTCTGTGCTAGGCATGAATGAGCTTTGATGTTCTTGTGAATATTATGCGTGAATGCTAGCCAAGGGTTTATTGTGTTGGTGAAGGGTTCTTTTTATAGGCAAATGCATGGGGGCTATCCTCGTTTGAGAAGGAAAAGGATTTGTGCATTAATGGGAGATATTTTTAATTAGTGTGTGATAAGGAAAAATCTTTAATTAGGGAAGTGATTTGATTTAATTTGATTTCTTCTCTTTTAGTTAGGGATATGATTTGATTTAATTAGGCAAGGGATCCATGGTATTTCTTTGATTTAGGAAGGGGATTTGGCTTGATTTATGCATGTGAATGTGTGTTTTTTGTTAATTTGGAAGGTGAGTGGGCGTGTGGCTTAAGTCTTTGGGCGTGAATTTGGTCCATTTTGGTGGGCTTGGTGTGTGTCTTAGTGGTGTGTGGGCTTGGCGTGTGTCTTGAAATGGAGGTCCACAAGCGAACCCAAAGATAATCCAGCGAATTAAATCTAACAATGCGTCAATTCTTGACTGTTCCCTTCCGACGTCCGTTTCCCACGACTTTCACAATTAAAGAGGTAGTGTCTCCATGTGAGACTCATCATCGGGACTTATATACAAAAATGCAGTGCCTACACTTTCTTTTTTCTTTTTTTTAGATGTTTCCTCCAATTAAACTAGAGCACTGAATATTATAAACTTTTCACTTACAACTCATGTCTGTATGTTACCATGCATGTTGATAATACCTGTCAACTGAGCATATGAAGATCCAATTTAGTCAGTATTATGGAGAATTCACAAATTAAATAATTGAAAAGGAAATAAACAAAAATTAACTTGTTACGAAATAGGTTGAGATACGTCTCAGGAGTGGAAATTCCTTACACAACTATCTCAAACACCATTCCACCTGGTTAGTCAAGTTAAAAACACAAAATATTTTTATTTTTTTCATTTTTTTGTTTTAAATTTTTGAAAATTTTTGACTAAAAATCAAATAAAAACAACACAACGAAAAATAAAAATAAGATACTAGTCAACTACTCTCCTCCCCCAAACCTAATTGAGACATTGTCCCTAATGTCTAAAAAGAAGAAGAAGAGTTTAGAAGATAATACATGGTTAGCTGGAATTCTACATCTAAAAAGAAAATTAAAGGTTAAGATCCAGATTTATCCGACGCTTCTTACCACGATCATTATCAGACCAGTTTATCTTGGAATGATTCAGATGATAAGAGTTGGTCAATTAAATCATTGGTTGTTCTGGTAGTGAAGAGGATATCTTTTACAGGTTTTGAAAGGAACCCATTTCTTCGGGCATCATCAAGAAACACACAAAGAAAGTCATAAAATCCATCAATGTTAAACAGTCCAACTGGTTTCTGGTGTATGTTCAAGTTCGCCCAAGATAGCAGTGTAAAAATTTCCTCCATTGTGCCCAAGCCACCTGGCAAAGCAATAAAAGCATCAGCATGATTAATCATTTCCACAAGTCGTTCAGACATACCTGGCACAATGCATTCATCTCTGTTTGATGGTCCTATAAGATTCGCCTCTGCTAAAGGTTTTGGGATGATTCCCAAAACTTGACTTCCTCCTTCCTGTACGGCCCTTGAAACGTACCCCATTAGTCCAAGATTGCCACCGCCATATATTAAGTGCATATTCCTTTCAGCTATGACTCTACCCAATTCATGTGCTGCCTCAACGAATTCTGGTTTAGAACCAGCACTAGTACCGCAAAACACAGAGATGCTAACAACTCGTCTTCTTGAAGTTGCTTCCATTTTTTTTGTATTTTTTTCTCAAATCCGGATGTCTTCAAGAGTGCAATAACGAGCTGAATTTATAGAACCTGAAAAAAGGGTGAGTAATAATAGCACTAGTATCTGCCAAATGACAATTATTAGCTAAACAATCAAATATACCGTGAAAGTCAAAAAGTCTGGATCCTGTCGGCGAAAATTAAGGAAATCACAATCGAAAAGCAAATGAAAGCAATTATTTAAGGCAACAGAATTGTGTACGCAATATGGCACTCGCTTGGTATATAAATCCATTAGGATGCGTCTCAAGAATCCATTCCTTACTCAGCCATCACTAATGAATTAAATCTCATCCTTGTGATTGCCAAACACCATTCCTCTTATTTTGCTATGCCTTAAATGCTCCGTTTGTGTTTTTCCCTGAAAATATCACACAAAATTAAAAACTCTACAACATGTATACATAAAATATAAAAATTAAAATGAAAATAAAAATTTTGCATGGGTTGCCTCCTTATTAGCGCTAAATTTTTCGTCTTCAGCCAGACGTAACTGAAGTCCATCTGTCAAGGAGGTTTCAGCGTGGTTTTGGATGTCCGATTAAAGACAATCTCATGAGCGTTGCTTTTGAAGGGTCTCTTCCAACGGTAAAGTGGCAAAAAGAATTTTGTCTTATTCAGTGCTTGTGCCACCTTTTTAAACTTTGTCGCTCCAGTGATTCCTGAAAAGAAAGAAATAAAATCAAGAGGTCTCGTATGATGCTTGACTTTGAATGTGAGTTCTATTCTGTCAAGCTTCTGGGTTGTGTCTTTGATTTGTACTCCCCAATACAGTGATGTTTCTCCTGAATGCATGAGATCTTCAATAAAGTCAGACATTTGCTCCTCAATTTGTTTTGCTTCTTGCTCCACATTTTCTTCACATATATATTTTAGGATTTATTTGTTAAGCTCTTCATCTGTCATCTGTGAAATGCATACTCCATATGTATCAACTTGAGGATGTAAAGATATGTCTGATTGTAGATTTATAGCCTCTGTGGTTGGTATGAATGGTTCAGTTAGCTATTCTTCAAACATCAGTGCAATGCATGCTCCAAGATATTCATTTTGAGGATGTAGAGTTTCACCCTCACTCGTTGTTGGTATAGACAGTGTAGAACACAGAAATCGACGACGCTGTCCCGGGCTCGCGGCCCGGTTAGGAGTACAGAGTAGCTCGCAAGGACTAAACCGGAGAAATAAAATGGAGTTGCCACCCAGTGTGAACTGGGAAATGACTTAAGGCCGCACTCACCCATCGCAAGGGAAGACCTCAAACCGTTGGGTTCAGAATGGTCCCTTACTTATGCCAATTGTAATGAAAAGATTTATGCAATAGTATAACCGAGTCTTATGTAACACATGCAAGATAACTTAATCTACACACAAGTTTTCACACCATAATCGCAAATAAAAATGAAGGTAAAATGCATAATTCATAAACGTATTAAACGATGAAGTGTAATAGTGTAACTAATAACAACTATAAAGGCTTTAATAATAAAAGCGAGCACATAATCTCATGAGCATATCAAATAAATAAATACGGAAATATAAATAATTAATAACGGTAAAAGCGTCAATAATGAAATGATATGATTAATTATGTAATGCAAAAGAAATGACCAAAGAAGCAAACATGTATGAAATGTGATGAAAAGAAATCTGTTCACTGTATGTGCGTTCGTGTAGCGTTTGGAAACGCGTTCGAATGGTAAACAGAATACATGCGTTTGTGTAGCATTGGGAAACGCGTTCGAACAGAAGTGAGACAGAATATGCACGTTCATCTAGCGTCCGGAAACGCTTTCGAACGGGACAAGACCTGATGCATGGAAAAACAGAATTCATGCGCGTTCGTGTAGCATTTGTAAACACGTTCGAACGGACTGAGGCAGAATGCATACGTTCGTGTAGCGTTCGGAAACACGTTCGAACGAGATTACCAAAATTGTATCTGAAATGACACAAACACATGCGTGGATAAACAAATACATAATGTAGGACCTCATATGCTCGATTGAACATATTTCACATTCAATCGAGTGTACTTCATCCGGCGCGAAAAAATATCGTGGTAAAGGTAGTCTTTTAGGCTTTTTCTCCCTCAAATATAGGACATTTTAACCAACGTGATTAGCCCATGTGCATCAAGTAACAATGCATGAACAAACAAAGAAGTAATATGTGAAAAGTAAATAACGGACTAAAAAGGCGCGACAAAATATTGCGGTAAAGGTAGCCTTTTAGGCTTTTTCTCCCTCAAATATAGGACCTCTAAACCAACATAATTAGCCCATGCGCATCAAGTAATAATGCATAGAAAATAAATAAAGCAATAATATGGGACCTCGTATGCCCGATTGAACATATCTCACTTTCAATCAAACGTACTTCGTCCGGCGCGGCAAAACACCGTGGTAAAAATAGCCTTTTAGCTTTTCCCTCAAATGGAGGACCTTTAATCCGATGTGATTAGCCCATGCGCACTAGATCAACAATACATAAACGGAGAAATACGTAGAGTATAAATAGAGGAACAATAAACACGAAATTAAATACCAAAATGAAACATGTGCTTGAAAGTTCCTCAAGCGGTATGTGAAGTTGTATCCCAAGTACAGACCGCACTACCGTCCATTCGGATTCGGCTACGGAATTTACGACTGGGTTTCCATCCGATATACCGCAAGGGATAATGCTCAACCATCAACCCAACACAAATGAAACCATACGTAAAACACAACGATGCATGCGAATGATCGACAAAGAATAACTGAAAAGATAAATAATAAAAAAGGGGGCCCTCAGGTCTTACCTTTTAAGATGCTCCTTGGAAGTGCGTTACGTCATCGTCGGAAGGGTTAATGCTCCGTAACTTTTTCGGTTTCCTGGTTCAATATTTTCCTTCGCTGTTTCGCTGTTTTAGGCTGCTGTTTTCTCTACTTTTGGACTGCCATTTTTTGTCACTATTTTCGCTGTTTTGTTCTTCGGCTATGGGCTATTTTACAATTTGATTTTCGGTAATATAGGGGACTGTTTTGGATCGATTTAAGGGCTATATTGTTCACTGTTTTTGGCTTGATGTGGGGTTGTGCGTTTTTTGTTGTATTGGTTCGGTTTGCAAGGTGTCAATGAAGGGCGAGAGTGTGAAGTGTTTGTGAGTGGGTTAGGAGATTGTGTGTTTCAACATGAGGGTTTGTTGCATGGTCAATGGGTAGTTAACGTGATCTGTGTGTTTGTGGCTTGGGTACGTGGGAGGTCTTGTTTGTTTGATGAGTTGCTCTAGGCTTAGGGTTTATCGTTACTTATTGTTTGGCCGTGAAGGGCTGCTGTTAAGGGGTTTTCTTATCTTCACATGGGGGCAGTTTAAGGGCTTATTTATTTTTTTTGAATGAGAGAGCGTGAGGTGGCTTTGGTTTGTTGCTTTGTGAGTTGGCTACGTGGGGGGCTGTGAAGTTTATTGTGTATGTGGCTGGTTGGCTGCATGAATTGAGGGGCGTTAGTGGGCTGTTAGAGTTTATTTGCTTTTGTTTGAACGTGTCTCAGGGTGTGTGGCGTGAGTGTTTGATGCTTGAGGGCTGCGTATTGGTGAGGGCAGTTTAGTCGGCAGTGGCATGGGTTTCGATTTATTCACGTGTACCGAGAGAGGTTAAGCATGGGCTGTAGGGTTGGTGTGTTTCAGTCGGTGGTCTAAGGTGTGTTCATGTAATGGGTGAGATCTCTTAGCTGATGATGGTTTATTCGTTTGTTGTTTCTTGGTTTGGCCGTGTGTGAGCTAAGCGGCAGTTCGTGAGTTTTAAGGGAGAAAGAGGAGAGTTTTGGGGTGTTGTTTCGTTTAAGGTTTTGTTGTGATAGTGGTTCACCGAGTGAGAGAGTGAGCTTAAGGCAAATGGCTTGTTAGGGTTTATTTCTTTTTTATTGTCAGAGGGAATAAGAAGCTGTTGTGCGTGAGAGAGGGGAGTGGGCGTCCAGGAGAGAAATAGGGTTTGGTGTAGGTCTCTTTTTATAATGGTCATCCTAGGGTTAGGGTTGTGCATGGATTTTCAAAATAAGGAAACAAATCAAGTGATTATGTGTGTACTTAATTAATTTAAAAAGGGAAACAAATTGTGTAATTTTGGTGGGGAATATCTTTAATTTGGGAGGTGATTTGATTTAATTTAGGAAGGGGATTTATTTAAATTAGGAATGAGATTTGTTTTTATTTTAATTGGATTTGATTGGATTTAATTTAATCCGTGGCATGTGTTTTAAATGTTTTAATTATTTTTGGATTGGGCTTGGGCGAAATGGGCTTTGGATGGGTTGCGAGGGTTTTGGACCGAGGCTAAAGTTTTAAAACAGAGATTAATCGGGTGAAACCGAGGCCAAACAAACGAATTAAATTTGTTGATGTATTTATTTCTTGAATTTTTCCCTTCAGACGTCCGTTTCCCGCGACTTCCGTAACTTATCGGGTAGTGCCTCCATACGAGGCTCATCATTGGGCTTTATGCAAAAATGCAAGTGTCTACAGACAGCTCTGCTACTTTTTCCTCATCAGAGTCTGATGAATAATAAAGATAAAATTGAGATTCTGCTAGTTCGAGCTCCTAAACTAATACCTCTGATTCTTGATACTGCTCAGCTTCTTCCTCTGTTAAGGTGTCATCGTGAAGTGCTTGGTACTCGAAGGCTTCGTCAATTTCATCTGAAAATGCTCCTTGAGGTTTGTAGCTCAGGTTTTCTGTTAATTGTCTTGTTTGATCTATCATTCTTTGTCGTGTTACTCTGAAACATTTCATCAATTGCATCCAACTTTTCGTCTTGTTCTTGATCCAATCTTTGAGCATGTCAATCACCCGATCTTCCTCTGATGGTTCTGGTTCTTGATGAAGATCATATGAGGATGGTGGATAAGATGGAGAATAAGATTTAGTGAAATATGTTGGTTCATCATACCATGAAGGATTTTGATAGTTCTACCACCCTGAATTGTAGAGGTATATGCATTGATTGCTCGAGTGGTTACCATCACATATTTCACATCTCCTCATTGCGTTCTGAAATGGCTGGGAAAATGTTGTGTTGAATGGCTCTGACATCCATGGATAGTTGTTGGGCTGGACAACAAGCCTTAGAAAACCGGACTGTTGCTCCCTGATTTAGGGTGTATCATTTCTTTGTAAAGCTCGTAATTCTTCCATCGCCCAATAATATTCCATTTTCAACCACCAGAAAAATAAAAATAAAAAATAAATAAAAAATTACAGATAAAAATAAAGAAAATTAGATACAAGTAAAATAGATAGCTTCAAAATTAATAACTCAAGAAAAATAAGTCCCCGGCAACGGCGCCAAAAACTTGATCGGTGAAATCACACACGTAACGCAAGCGCACGTATCGCTCAAGTAGTATAAAAATATCGATCCTACGAGGACTTAATTTCTATTGTTGTTATTAATTATTGATACTATTTATTTACAGGTATCTAATTAAAGAGAGAAGAGAATGATTGCTGATTGGTTGAATGAATGTGGATTTGCTAAATAAATAAATAAATACTCAAAAGAAAATACTAAGGAAAATAAACAAAAGACACAAATATCTAGGGTTGTGATTCCACACAATATTATTCTAATGATGAATTGATTCTCTTATATATGTGTAATAATTCAGTTTTCTAACCTGGAACACCAAGATATGCAAAAACCTCTTCCGATGGTCAGATGCAAACACCCAGTATAACCCAATTAATCATATGTCTATGTTAACCAAGTTACCTGAATTTATTAAGTTCAAGTTCCAATTGTGGCTACCCCCACCCGACAAGTATATGTCTATCCTGGAAGGAAATCTACCTAAGAGTCTCTTGCCCCAAGGTGAGATCGTGAGCTATTAAATCTAAGGCTGAAACCTAAAATCTATTTTCCAAGTTCATATTAAGTTTACCACATCAATCTTATTAATGGCCAGTTAACAAAGAGCATTAAGCTTAAGATTCAATAAACAAGCCAAAGCATCACACATAAAATAATTAAATCAATTATAAAACTCATGAATATTGTGCTTCATCGCTTCCTTAGAATAAAAATAAAATGCTGGGGTTATGAGATCCACCTTTAATATTTCAAATGTAGAAATCTCACTTTATTATAATATAGAAATTGTCAGTGTTATGCAATTAAGTCAAACCAGCCATAAAGGCGGTGTTATTATTTATCCATAAACCAACCATATATGCGGTAATTGTCTGTCACCTAATCATATTATGTCAAATAAATAAATCAGCCATAAAGGCGGTATCAACTTTAATTCATATTATTAAATTACAATTTCCATATTATAAATTAAGTGAGATTAATCCACCTTATCATATTAAAGATTTCAGCATTCCCCCAGCTAAAATTAACTACTAAACATAAAAGAAAGTAAAAACACACAAACTATTATTACTGCTAAAAATAAAAATAAAATACATTACAAAACTACTAAATAAACACACAAGATAAAATCTTTAATTCTTATTCAAGAAACCAAGGAAAGTATGAAATTTACAAATGAAATGACTTGGTATTTCTAGGCAAAATTTTACCTCCACCAAACATAGCACCAAACATGGCACAAAACATAGCACCAAACATGTTTGGTGGAAGTTTGACAATTTTCATTTATTTTATTATTATTATTTTTTGAAAATGACTTTAATAATGCACATAACAAACTTCCGGATATTTTATCACTTTCGGTCATGAAAACTTCAGAATTCGAAATTATTATGAGCGTCAAAGTTGTAGATCTTTGAGTCTTCTTTAATCTGGAACTTGAATCACCTCAATCCGATATCGGAGTAGAAAGTTATGGCCAAAATACGAAAATTACGCAAAGTTGAAATTTCTGAAATTGTACTTCGTTAGAACGCCATTTCAAGTTTCCAATCTCCAAAATCAAAATGTCAAGTCCAGTTTTTGCCCTTATTTGTTCCACATTTCGTCCTGATTGATTCCATTGAGTCCCGATTTTATTTTATCTTTAAAATAAACAAAAACACATCAAAACGTTCATAAAACTCGGGAAACTATACAAAATATTAGGTCAAATGGGCGGTAAATATTGATATATTTTCCACTCATCATTGCTAATGGTTGCTCTAAATATCAGAACAAATAGAAAGATGACCTTTAATATCTTTAAATATTTCATTTAAAATATTTTTATCATATTTGTATAATTTAAAATTTTGACGTTTTGTTGTATTTCAAGTCATTTTACAGGCAGCAGCATTTAAAACATTTCGAACATAATTAGTACAAATATTTTTTTCATAAAAACTTGAGGAAAGATATGCCATACAAGTAAATTTAGCAAATTCTTCTCTATTTTTAGCATCAGAATATTTAAATATATCTAAAGAACTCTTACCTCTACTAGATGAAGCGTGCCTGCCCATTTGAGTTTGTGTTGTATCAAGTCCAATTTCAAAGACATGATGTATATCCAAGTGCTTGTTCATATTGTCATAGCCGCTAGCAAATTTGTAAGATACACCACAATAGTTGCATATTGCTCTTGGACCTTCATTTTCAATTTTGACTAAATGAAAATGAATTTTGAAAATATCAGAATATCGACACTTAACTTCTCTTCTCAGTGTACTGATACTTTGGTCGCTCTCTTGGGTTGATACATTAGACATGGTGTTCTCATATGAACTTGCCATTTTTTGTTAATATTGAAGAATTACAAATTCAAATCAATATAAACAATTGAAGATGAGAGAATTGAGAATTAAGAATGAGAGAATTAAAGAAATTGAGAGAATTGAGAATTTGTGTGTTGAAGAAATGAAGAATGACCCATATTTATATATTTTTGGATTATTTTTGTGATATCTAAACTGCCCAAAAAACTAGCCGTTTTATTAATATTATTAAGGATAATTTAGTAATTAGATTTAAAAAATATATATATATATATTTTTTTATTTTTAAGGCAGGGAGTGTAGCCCAACGGCTACTAGCCGTTGGGCACTACGGTTCTAGTTAGAACCGTAGAACCGTTGGAACCGTAGAATCATTGGAACCGAACGGTTCTAGTTCGAACCGTTGGAACCGTTCTGTTCCATCCAGTTCGGTTAGGGTCAAACCCTAACAGAATTGAACAAAATAGGTTCCGATTCCTGAATCAGAACCAGTTGGAACCGAATCAATTCTATTCCGATTCCATTCTAGTTGTTGCAACGGATTCAGAGTTGCTCATTTAAAGCCCAAAGAAGGTAATGGTAATACAATTTATAACAACATTCACTTATCAAACACATAGCACGGCCACCAACTATTGCAGGCCCTTCATTATAGATTGCAACAGTAAATTATAATGGGGAAGTATTGACAAGCCATTAATAAGTTTGATGACCCTTTTTCTCTCCTCAACTTGGATAGGGGTGAGCAAAATCAATTTTGATTTTGATTTTGATTCTGATTCTATTTGAAACCGAATTCTATTCGAAACAAATCGGCTGCTAACTACTAGGAATCAGAACCTACCCTATTAAATAAGATACCATATTTATCGGTTCTTGTTTTTAATTATTAGGAACTGAAACCTACCCTATTAAATATGATATCCTATTTATTGATTTTTGTTCGATTCTAGATTATCTAGTTTCGAAAATGAAAAGAAAATATATTAGTTTTTCAACTCTTAGTTGTACAAAAATGTATGTTAGCTTGTGAAATTTTATAAATTAAAAATTAATATGGAGAAATTGGATATAATTATTTGATACTAATCTAAATTTAAAACAAATTATTACAAAGAAATAATAAATTCTGAATTAATATCAATTCAGTTACATATTTTCAATTCTAAAAATTCGATTCTATGGCGGCTCCAGTTCTAAATATTGAAGAATAAGAACTTATCCGGAAAAATTCGATCTCTAACTATTAAGAACCGGAACCTACCATAATATAACCGGTTTCGATTCTAAAATCAAATTTTCAATTCAGTTCCAAGTGATTCCGGGTAAACCCGGAACCATTACTCACCCCTAGACTTGGGTACAGAGTCAGTGGCGTAAGGTTTAGGGCACAAGTTTGAAGCAATCCACCCGTTTTAATTTTTACTAAATAATTCAAAAAGTTATCCCCGCAGGCGCCGTAAGTTTTTGGGCACAAGTTTGAAGCATTCCACCCTTTTTAATTTTTACTAAATAATTCAAAAAGTTATCCCCTGAGGCACTGTTCCTATTGCATGGATTCAATAGTTTGACACAGTTCTATGAAACTCTGTTTCAGTTCAAGCATAAGTCATTTTTTATTATTTATTTTGAAGAGCATAATGATTAATGATCTTTGATTAATTGAGAGTTCTGGAAGTACAATGTTAAAGCTCCCGAGAATTGAGAATGGGCACAATCCAAATCATCTTCCATAATCCAAATAGGCTTTGAATTAGTCACTGAAGTTCTAAAGCTCCCGAGAATTGAGAATGGAGGAAGGACTTAATTGTCCAAGCCTTCTTTACAGGAGGAGGAGGAGCTAGGATTGCAATTAGATACTGGTATTGTTCAACTAATTTCAGCAGCTAAAATCCCAATAAATGAATCACAAATTGACAACTAAAACCCTTCTAAACTATTTATAATTGCAACTCAGCAAGTACAAATTTGAAAACAACAGGAGTCCATCCTTCACTTTTCTCCATTCTCTCAATTTTCTTGAATACCAAAAACACCAAACACCAATGCTATTAACTTTTAAGACAGAAACTTTAGAATATCCTAAATTAACAAGAAGAAATATAAATAGTTGCTTTCCACTAGCATATCTGAGAATTAACTGAATCATCAACTAGCTGTTCGAGTATATTAATTGAAAACCAGGATCTAAGTATCTTCTGAGTAATGTTTTCAAAACAAGTCAAAGTTTTTTAAATCCAACAAGTCAAAGTATGATAAGGGAAAGATTCTTAGCAATATGAAATGCAGATATGAAACTACATTTATGAATTTCATTGATCCACATTAACAAGAACAGTACAAAATAAACCCTAAATCTAAACCACCAAGAACCCACCCACACAACTACAATTACCATACCAAAGCAAAGCCATATTACCAGAGAGACTTGAGATTTCAGATCCTGTCCAGCTTATCAGCTTTAATAACTGGATTTGCTTTGGCAATAGCATCACGACCAGCAACCTTGAAATCAAATGCACAATCATGCTTTTCCGGGTACCTATGAATCCCACAGAAAGTACTTCCACACTTGCACTTAAACCCCGTCAACCCAACCTTCTTGTTGCAGCTCACGCATCTCGTAGGCCCCTTGGGAGGCGGCACAGGCTGATCGATACTCAACCCAACACTCAATTGTTGTGGGGCCACAACAGAACACGAACCCGAACTCGCAAGGGGTTCATCAGCAGCAATCTTGACAGTAGCCAATTCGGGTATCGGATCAATTTGCTTCGAGGCCTTCAAATTGAGAGATTTTTCCATAGCAGCCTTGGCGGAAGCGGCTTGTTGGTCCTTGACACGCAAGTCCCTGTAACACTTTGAGCATAAGTCCATATTCGCCGCGGTGCCAAAGAAGCCGCAACCGTTGACACACAGCTTTGGCTCTGATTGGGTGTAGCTGGTTCCATCGCCCTGTTCTGAACCCATCTTTAGTTTTTTCTATCTGCAATCAACTAAACGAGCGTTAGGGTTTTCGAATCTTCTCAGACGCTGTAATTTGCTTACAACAAGCATACAATCCCCCTTTATACAGATTGTGGATGCTTTGTTTAGCCAATTTCCTAATACCGACATGAAACATAAAAAAAACTTGTTTGAAATGACTACTATACCCTTCACTGCAGGGCTGAAATAGAACAGTAACGGAGGTTATACATGGAAAATTTGAGGTTAGTGCGAAGCGGTTATTGTAATTGGAAAGAGGGATTCCGTGAAGGACCAGAACTCGCACTGGTTAAGGATAATCTTAATTTAATTGCACAAAGATTTTATTTAATACAACTAAGAAGACGTAAATACCCTCTTCCAACTTGCACTGTTTTCAACCCATTAAGGTCAAACTCGACATTTCAACAATAAATGATATCTCGAATAATCCGGACATACTCATTTTATTATTTATTTAGGAAAATTCTACTTTGTGCTGGAAAATTCAAAATATTAATAGTGAATTTCTGTAGACACTTCGATTAAAAACGACAATTATATCTAACCGTCCACAATTATCCCATTATATACCCGAAGATGCGATTTTTAATCCCCTCTAAATTACACCAACTATTTAGATTTGATCTGAACCGTTCAAACTGCAGATTTTGCCACAGAATTTTTTTTTAAAAAAAAACAAACAAACGGCGACTGTGAATAGTCAATCCATAATTTCTTTCTTTCTTCCCAAACAAAAGCGATGAACAAAACACACACCATAAAAAAAAAACAATTAGGGTTTATGTGAATGGCTACCTGTTGCAGTAGGATCTGACGAGCTATATCTCTTCTGTTTCTGTGCGTAAATCAATCGATTGAAGAAATACGAGTCAAACAAAAATTACGATTCAGATTATAAAAAAGACGAAGAGAAATTTATTAAGGTACAAAAAGGAAAGCGCAGGAACAGAATCGCTGTGTTGGTTTTGGCTTTGGTTTCGGTCGAATGAGTTGAGGAAAGACAAAACTGAAGCGAACCACCTCGGTTTTTATTTTTGTTTCTACGGGCACTCCCCCACGGTATTTCCAATGAAAATCCACAATGGATGGATGGTTTGCTTTTTCTAGCTGTTAAATGGATCCATGTTCTTGTCGTGACGTCATTATGATACAATCAAACGGTTTGCGTTGCGTGTGTGATTGTATGTTTTAATTTCTTGGGCCAGCAAAGGGTATTTATGTGAATTTGTTTTGCTAATAGTTGCTTTCAGAAAAACGATGAGCGTTGGTATGTTTCACACCCCCTTCGTTAGCACGCCTCTTCCCGAGGCAAGCTAATAATGGCACCCCATAAAATATAATATTTAAATATTTAATTGTAATAAAAAATTATGATTATTAATTAATTATAATTATTACGTTTTGCAAAAGGTATATTTTTTAACTTTTATTCACCACCAAAATATTAAAAAAACCAACCACAATAATTTTATTAACATAAAATAAAATTACATAATACCGTTTATAAATTATTATTTATTCACCATATTTTTTTAATCATAATACTAAACAAAACCTTAATCGAGCCAGACAACCAGTTATGGGTGGGCATTATCGGATTCGGATCGGATCGGACCGAATCCAAATCCAAATCCGATCCGATTAGTATTAGTTTGTTTGATCCGATAAGGTTTGATAGCCTTATCAAACTCGATCTGATCCGATCCGATAACTATCGAATCGAATCAGATTTGTTTGATCCGATTCGAACACTTAACGAATCGGATAAATCCGATTTGATAACGGATTCGAATCCGATAGAGAATCCGATTTGATAATGAATCCGATAGTGGATTCGATTTGATAACGGATCCGATTCGATAACGGATCCGATTTGATAAAATTGATTTGAATTTTAAGTTATCCGATCCGATTCGATAAAATTGTTATGAATTTACAAATTTTCAAATAAATTTTCGAATCAGATCCGTTATCAAATCAGATTTGTTATCAAATCGAATCTACTATCAGATTTATCATCAAATCCGATTCTCTATCGGATTTCGAATCCGTTATCAAATCGGATTCCTTATCGGATTAGGATTTGTTATCAAATCGGATAAAATCCGATTCGATCCGATAGTTATCAAATTTATCCGATCCGATTTGAAATTCGACAAATGAACCAAACATGATTCGATTGGGTTCGATAGCCAAATCCGATTCGATGCCCACCCCTACAACCAGTAATCAGTTGAAACAAATATCAAATCCCACGTGCAAACAAGTTGATATTTATAGTTGAACCAAACTTATTATTAGGAGTATAATCGAACAGAGTAATTCCTGAAACGATTCATTTTGATAAATATTTATATGAGCTCAAATCGAATGGAACTTTACACGTGTTTGAACTCACTTAGGGAGTAGATTGAAACTGTGCAAATCCAAGACATCAAGCTACTCAATACTCCCTAAGTTTGGCTGGATTGTCCCACCATTGCCCAAACTAATCTTTCAAAACTTATTCAGACCAGTAATCCTAGTTTAAACCTCAAATACAAACCTTCAAGGATTCTACAAATTGTAATGCTCGATAGAATCTCTATTTCAGTGATTCCACAAAGCATCACAAAGTTCCAATACTTCACCACAATTCCTAAAGCCAATCTCACTTGGATATAAACTTTGTTTCAAGTATCGTATGATATATTTATTAAACGTTATCTCCCTTCCACACTTTTTTTTTTATACAGCTCGATCCTACATTAACCTCTGAATGGAGTTGGTTTAATAAATAAAACCTCATCCAACCATATGCATACTTGAATATGCAAAAGGCACCCTAACTGAAGGTAGCTCATCCATATGTAAAAGGCACCCCAAATGAAGCTGACCCCCCGTCTCATCATCAAGAGGAGTTGGGGATCTAGGACGAAAGGGAGTGTAAATCCCTATAGTCCCAAAAGTGGCACGTGTTGAGTTTCTAATATAGGTCCCAAGATCATGAAATCAAGCACAAAATTCGTATGAATACATCAAGGAATAATGGCGGAAACATATACTCACAATGATTGGTTTGAGATGCAAAGAACACAAGTCTTTTTCTACCTCCATCAAGCTCGGTTTTGGCCATCTTGAACTGCAGTGGAGTGCACGGTGGGGGCTGTTTTGGTGCTCCAAAAACCGGCCATGAAAGACTTCATTGAAGCTCCAAGCTTTGAGATTCCATGCTCACAAACTCACTTCCCTATCACCTTTGTATTCCTCCATGAGTGTGCTAGCACTTAGATCTTGCAACAAGATCCAAAAGCTTCTCCATTTGCTCGGTCAAACCAGAAGAAAGTGAAGAAGAATCGGGCAAGGAGACCGTGAGAGAGAGGTGAAGGTTTTTGGCTCCAAAAGCCTTAAAACCGTGAATGTCAAAAACAAGAGAGAGAAAGTGATGCTTTTGTATATCATTTTTTTTTCTTTATTTACCAAGTAATATAAAATAAAAGGATATACAAAACTTTAATTAAAAAGTCAAAAAGCAAAAAGCAAAAGCTTTCAACTTTTCACCCATCACTTCTACATTTTACATCAAGTCACTTCACTTTAATAAAGTGACAACTTGTCATGTCACATCACTCAAAGTGACAAGTGATTTGACAATTGATGCGACTAGTGATTTGACGCTTGATGTGACTTGCGTGCCGCACTCGAATTCGAAATACGAATGCGCTCGCAATCACTCTCGGGCTCGGGTTCGTTAATTCCAAATTAACGAATTTTCCGTCGTGTCGTAATTAAATGATTACGCCTAGCGAATTCACTATTCACGTCGCTAACGAATTAATTCTAAATTAATTCGTTTGCCCGAATTAAAATCTAATTTCAATTCCGCGTCGAAATCTAATTTCGATTAATATATCGAATATATTAATTTACCGATTAATTCCAAATTAATCGTTCTCTCTCTTTAACGATATTTTATCCGAGATAAAATATCTCCGTAATTAATCCCAGATTAATTTTCTCTCTCTTCCAATTAATCCCAGATTAATTAAAGTGCGAGTCATACGTCATCGGTGAATCTTCAGGAAGCGACCCATGAGATCTCCGGATATGTTGGCAGTAAATACGGTCGTCGGACTATCCGAACACGTAAGTACCTCGTACTACGTTTATACCGATTTACAAGACAAGGTTGGCTTCTAGCAAAGCGCCATGCCTACCCAATTCTCCAGAAATATTCTTACAGGAATATATAGATCTGTATCAAGCATAGTATACTGTAGTATTGTGTATATCAGCCCAGTATCGGATAGTCACGTGCTAGGGCTGGATAAGTGTCTGCCCCGTCCGAAGCATATGTCGGATGTCTGGTAACTAGTCTCTATAATCGGATATACATGACCTTGTCATAATATCCCGATGGCCGGCCAGCACTTAAGAGCACTAATACCGTATCCTGCGTGACATCATCTCCACTATGACTGAAGTGATACTTCCGTCTCGACATCACACCCAATACACTACGACCCTCTGATAACCCAGAAGTGGTGTACGCAGAACCGGTTAAAGCCCTGTACCACCAAGACCAAAGTCTATCGATTATCGTAAGTATTAGCGATGCAAGTCTCAGGTTAAGACTATACACACCTACCTTGATTTCGGCCTCCCATAGACACATAGTCATAATACCAATGGGATTCCGAGGGGTCTATCCAGAGCGAAGCTGTTTCCCGTACCATCGGTGAAACACGACCTCCTATCGCACTTGCATAAGTATCCGATACTTATATATATGAGAACTATGCCGTTGTGCCCTCACAACGCACACAAGTGCAATACTAGCCTATTCCGCATTATCGATGTCTTGTCTCGATAATACTACGACTATGGATATTTAATG
This sequence comes from Zanthoxylum bungeanum, assembly GCA_019454045.1. Lineage (NCBI taxonomy): Eukaryota > Viridiplantae > Streptophyta > Magnoliopsida > Sapindales > Rutaceae > Zanthoxylum > Zanthoxylum bungeanum. The sequence continues at coordinate 340,986 of SKCR01029743.1, forward strand.
ATTAATCCTTCGTGGACTGATACTGTCTCATATCATTCTCAATCCAGGAACTAATCATATGGACCTTTCTTCATTTATATATCTGTGGTGATCTAATCACAAATGATGAGAGTGCAATTTCCTTGTCACATAGTTAATTTGCTACAACAACACAATGATCTGTGCAAATAGTGACGCTATGGGTCATTTTGTCCAACAATCTCCCACTTGGCACATAGCCAGTCACTCAAGTGTCCTACACCCGAACTATGTACGGTTGGCTCAAACTGCTGAGAAATGCTTTCGTCAGCGGATTTGCATGATTATCATCTTGATGCGATTTATTCGATCATCACATCGCCACGATATATGATCCGAATGAATCAGATGAGTATCTAAGTATGTATCTGGATCGTTGATGAGACCATTACTCTTTAGCCTGTGCTGACGCCTAGCTCAGCTGCTAACAGAACTATATCTAATCTAATTAGATTTGTATCGACCCAAATGACTTCTATTGCTGCTTCAGCTGCAGCAACAACCCGCATTTGTTGTTTATTCGGTAACAGTATCTTACTTGGAAGATTTCCAGCTCACTGTACCGTTATTCAAACTATATAGTACCGTTTGCGACTTTTAGTCATCTTTATCGGTTATAGGAAACTTGCTACAGTGACCCCAGTCACTTCAAGTTCTCCTTCTCCATAGACTAAGACAGCATCCTTAGTTCTCTAAGATACTAACGGATGTTCTTAACATCAATCCAGTGACTATCACTCGGATTGGCCTGTTTGTGAATCCATATGCTCAAAGCGTATGATACACCAGGTCCGTACATTTTTCAATGTACGGTTTCTAGGAGAGTATTGCGAAAGCCAAGCTTTCGCCGATATTTATTTTATGGGAATATCATTTCCAAGAAATGACGTATTATCATTATTTTATAGGACAGCCACTGTCAGTGCGCTCCCACTAACCTCCTTATATACACAAGAATTATTTTCGTTTTGAATTAAATCATACACCATCATGATTATATCAAAACGATAATTCCAAGAACCTAATGCTTGCTTCAATCCAATCATGGATCGAATAACCTGCATATCCAAATGGATTTACCATGGCAACAGGTAAAAGGTTGAATCGTGATCAACACAATGTTGATAACGATACCTTTCCGTTAAAGGCCTAACTTTATACGTTGGTATGTTGCCATCCATGTATGTCTTCCTAGAAGACTTTTAAGTACCATTAGGCACAATGCCTTGTGGTACATCAACTGGTATCCAAACTGGTTGACATACATGGAATCCATTTCGGATTATACTGCACTTTGCCATAATTAGGGAGTTGATATCTTGTATCACTTCCTCATACGTAGTCAGTTGGTATTCCTCAATAAGATTCACATCTTTATGAGGTTAGATCAGAAACCCATACCCCAGGTTGTTTTCTGACTCTGTCCGACCTACGCGGTTCTTGTGTATTCCAAGATTAATGGTAATAGTCTCATCCTCGATGAACTATTCATGTTCCATTAAGATTCGGTGCCTTGAATAGTATTACTCCGATTTTCATCGAGTTATACTATCCTCCCACTTACCACTGCATATCGGTATTCCTCTCAGGAAAACCGCATGGTGAACAACAATCTAATTGTTCTCACGTGAGGTGTATAAGTACAATACTTATGGTATCCCTAGGATGACCTACATTTGGCACTTATCCTATTTGGGTTTTAGTTTGGTATCATCCAAACATATGCCTAGCATACCCAAATTATCAAGAATGAGAAACCCGGTTTCTTTCCCGTTCATATCTAATATGATATCTGTCAAACAGATTATTATGGAACCTTATTCAAAATAAGTTCTTGCACTGTTTAAAGCTTATCCATTGAAGGAAATGGTAGCTCAGAGCGACTCGTCATTAACCTTATTATGTCTAACAAAATTCGGTTAATCCGTTCGGACACACCGTCAAACTGACGTATTCCGGGAGGAGTCCTTATTTGAAAGAATACTATACTCTTTCATAAAAATTAGAAACTTATTGCTTAAGTATTTTCCATTAGAGTCTTACCATGACGGTTTAATACTTTAGCCGATCTATTTGTCTATTTCATGTCGAAACTCTAAAAGTTTCCGATTTGTGTTTCAAAAGAAACACATAACCATACGCGATGCCACATCCGTACAGGTCACGAAATATTCATATCCATATCTAGCCTAGCTAGACATGGGCCCACTTGCTTCACTATGAAGTAGGGCTAACAGATCGGTGGCATTTACACTTTTACCAAGTAAATAGTGTTTTAGGCACTTTGCCCAAATAGACTAGATTCGTAGACTTTATTGAATGGAATCAAATCAGTCCTGGTATCCGCTCTTCAAAAGTGCGGATATACGATTCTTGTTTATCAGTGTCCCTGACAACTATGCCACAATTAAGTTTCTTAACTGATCAAATCAATTTGAGCTATTTATTTGTCATGTTATATAATGAGATATCATTTATATTCAAAATATAAATTCTGTTATTCACATCTAATGTGTTTATCTCAATATCATCTTTATATAATAAAACACTTTAGTGTTCTAGAATATAAAGGTACACCCGCAGCGGGTTATACACGATATCGAGATAATGTTTCTAGTCAAACTAGCTACATTATAACTGTTTCTAAATTTAAGTACTAACCCAAAGGTAGTTCCTAAATTCAGGTATCTACGGTTAAAACAACGACTTTCGTCCCGTTTTCAATTCGCAGATAAATCTCAATTGAAGTCAGTATCCTGTTCAAAACAGATTCTGAACATCAATATATATATTTTATGTACCACACTAAGTATCTAAAATCCAATTTTAATACTTGCTGTGAACATAATTATGACAAACATAATGGATTAAGCACTTAAGTTATCATTAGATGATCTTCCAAAGATTATGCTCTACTATTTGCTTAACTCCAGGCTTAGGCATAATACGTTATTTTATCAAATAAAATAAGTTATTATTTTTCCAGGACCATCCTGAAATTTATTCCCAATTTGAAAATTAAAATCGTTTAAATACATTTTCACCCAGGATTATGTCTTAAACACTAATCTTTCATTTTTATATCTTGATTCTAATAGTCCAACTTTTAATCAACGATTTGTGGTACTATTTATTATAATGATTATAATAGTCCAACTATATAATCAAAATAATCTAAATTAATTAACCTCAATTACATTGATTACTATAATCCAATTATAAAATCAACTGTAAATGAAATTAATTAATTCAAATATATTGATTAATATAATCCAATTATATATAATCAACTATAATACAGTCCAACTGTTATAAAAACAACAATTTAAATATTAGTCCAACTAACATTTAATCTAACGACGAAATAATTTGAATGAGCGCGTATGGCGAGTAATTGAACGAGTATTGCAAATTCAATTCTTGCCTCCCACTATTTTTCGGCGAGCCTCTAACCCTTTGTCGAGTACTCGGGAAACCGTGTTTCCTAGTGGGCTAGGATCCCGTTAAATATCACACAATCTTGACTTTGGCCAACAAATTGTATGATAATTAACTAGGTAGATCTCGAAGATCAATTGGATCCCATCCAATTCCTAGATCCAGTAGGCGGATATCCAAATCCTAAACATATATCTTATATATGCCAATACATCCAATGTATTACCTAACCTTTTTCCTCTGAATCAACTAAGCCTTGGCTTTGGCACAACAAACCTAGTGATCCCAGTCAAGCGCGACCCATTGACCATGGAAAGCTTCGTAATCAATGTCGATGGACAAGAAGTGGTCTTGACTTTGGCCAACAAACCACAACTTGGACAAGACACCGATATGGAACAAAACTCTCGTGATTCAAACACATCTTCGACGGACAAAGGGCTTGACTTTGGCCAACAACCCAATGCCAATCTCGGATCTTGAGTAAGAATCACTCAATGGAAGGAAAAACACTTGATATTGAGCGAGGGTTTTTCGCGTGCAATTGACTACCAATTTATTATCTTTATTAAGGTCTCATCATCATACACCCTTAAACATGCATTCTAAACACATAATAAAGCGCATATGAAATAAAATAATAATGATATGCGGATGGATACTTTACATTGATCCTAGATCAAATCTCTCATTTTCTCTCTCCAAAGCTAGCACATGTATTTACTTCTACCCGTTACACTACACTTCTAAAGAAACCTCATTTACATTGAGGGGAATAGGTGAGAAGAGAATACAAAGAGTATAGAGGTGATAAGGCTGGACACGCAGGTCCAATTAATAAATCAAATTTATTACAATTTCCAAAATTGTCCCACCCGACTAATATCCATCCGATATACATTATTCATGCATCGCAACCATGTATTCACACAAGCATGTTATCAATCAATCTAATCCAATTAATTAATCTGATAATTAGTGATCATCCAATGTTCAAACAACGATTTGATTTTTGCTCGAGTCAAACTCGTTTTGCGAATAAGTACTCAAAGTACGAATTCTTGAATTAAATTAAACTACATAATTAAATCCAATTTAATACGCATTTAATTCTAATTCACTATTTAATTCCAAATTAAATATTACACTTTTATTAACGAACCTTTACGACTTAAATTCCAAATTTAATCGCAACGGGTTCAAAGCCCGATTAACATCTAATGTTTATTTAATTAAAGTCCAATGGGCTTTTAATTAATTTCTATAAGGCGTGGACTTTTGGTCAACTCGGGTCAAACCGAACAACCAAAATCCAATCCGGGAGTTACCCCATAAGCCCAGAAATCAATTTTGGCCCATTAGGCCCAATTAAATAATTAAGGTCCATTAAGTCATAATTGGACTTTATGGATGCGGTTTTAGGCCCAATTGGATCCAACCAAATTTGCCTAAACTCAACTTTGTACAACAAAGCCCAAAAGTCCAATCACAACCTTAAAGGCCCAATTTCCAAAAATAAGCCCAATTAATTAACTTATAAAATTCTAAATTCCATAATTAATTAACCTAAGTGTAATACACAATTAACCACCCAATTAATATTTCTAAAACATCAATTAGCATACTTAATCATGCACTTTAACATTAAATAGTGTCCAACACAATTTATTAAAATCAAACCCATTTTACATGCTTTTGTTCTCGGCAATTAGGGGTTTTTCCAATCCGATTCGGTTTCAATCCAATTGAATCCACAATCATCATTCCCAAATCAATTAAATTCATCCAATGAATTAAAACAAAAAACACAATGAATTTCATATTCAATTGAATTCGGCCAAGCCACTTTAAAAGGAAAAATTGTTCCAAATCAAAATTCAATCCAATTGAACTTCAAAACAACATTACCCAATTGTTTTAAGTCATCCAATGATCAAACAAACAAAATCACCAAGAAATTTAGGGTTCTTTAATTTCGGCCATCATAAGCAATTTGGGGAAATTTGTTCCAAACACAATTTCAACAAATTGATCCAATCAATCTTAAATTAAACATACTTTAAGCATTCTCATTCATCCAATTTCATAAAATATGCTCAAAATCAAGTTTACCCAATTTGTCACTTTATGCCAACACAAAAAATTGGGGAAATTTGTTCCAAACACAATTTCTTCAAATTGATCCAATCAATCATTAATTCAATAACATTTAAGCATACTTAATCAATCAATTTAATCAAATCATGCTTCAATTGATTTTACCCAATTTGTCATGCCCAAAATTTGGGGAAAATTGAATCCAATCCAATTTCATGAAATTGATCATGCACAACTTCAATTCATCAACATACAAGCATACTTAATCATCCAATTTAACCAAATCATGCTTCAATTGATTTTCCCCAATTTTAACCCTAACTTTTTCATGCTTGATAATAGCTCAAGATACCATTGTTGAGTTTCTAATATAGGTCCCAAGATCATGAAATCAAGCACAAAATTTGTATGAATACATCAAGGAATAATGGCGGAAACATATACTCACAATGATTGGTTTGAGATGCAAAGAACACAAGTCTTTTTCTACCTCCATCAAGCTCGGTTTTGGCCATCTTGAACTGCGCACGGTGGGGGCTGTTTTGGTGCTCCAAAAACCGGCCATGAAAGACTCCATTGAAGCTCCAAGCTTTGAGATTCCATGCTCACAAACTCACTTCCCTATCACCTTTGTATTCCTCCATGAGTGTGCTAGCACTTAGATCTTGCAACAAGATCCAAAAGCTTCTCCATTTGCTCGGTCAAACCAGAAGAAAGTGAAGAAGAATCGGCCAAGGAGACCGTGAGAGAGAGGTGAAGGTTTTTGGCTCCAAAAGCCTTAAAACCGTGAATGTCAAAAACAAGAGAGAGAAAGTGATGCTTTTGTATATCATTTTATTTTTCTTTATTTACCAAGTAATATAAAATAAAAGGATATACAAAACTTTAATTAAAAAGTCAAAAAACAAAAAGCAAAAGCTTTCAACTTTTCACCCATCACTTCTACTTTTTACATCAAGTCACTTCACTTTAATAAAGTGACAACTTGTCATGTCACATCACTCAAAGTGACAAGTGATTTGACAATTGATGCGACTAGTGATTTGATGCTTGATGTGACTTGCGTGCCGCACTCGAATTCGAAATACGAATGCGCTCGCAATCACTCTCGGGCTCGGGTTCGTTAATTCCAAATTAACGAATTTTCCGTCGTGTCGTAATTAAATGATTACGCCTAGCGAATTCACTATTCACGTCGCTAACGAATTAATTCTAAATTAATTCGTTTGCCCGAATTAAAATCTAATTTCAATTCCGCGTCGAAATCTAATTTCGATTAATATATCGAATATATTAATTTACCGATTAATTCCAAATTAATCATTCTCTCTCTTTAACGATATTTTATCCGAGATAAAATATCTCCGTAATTAATCCCAGATTAATTTTCTCTCTCTTCCAATTAATCCCAGATTAATTAAAGTGCGAGTCATACGTCATCAGTGAATCTTCAGGAAGCGACCCATGAGATCTCCGGATATATTGGCAGTAAATACGGTCGTCGGACTATCCGAACACGTAAGTACCTCGTACTACGTTTATACCGATTTACAAGACAAGGTTGGCTTCTAGCAAAGCGCCATGCCTACCCAATTCTCTAGAAATATTCTTACAGGAATATATAGATCTGTATCAAGCGTAGTATACTGTAGTATTGTGTATATCAGCCCAGTATCGGATAGTCACGTGCTAGGGCTGGGGCTGGATAAGTGTCTGCCCCATCCGAAGCATATGTCGGATGTCTGGTAACTAGTCTCTATAATCGGATATACATGACCTTGTCATAATATCCCGATGGCCGGCCAGCACTTAAGAGCACTAATACCGTATCCTGCGTGACATCATCTCCACTATGACTGAAGTGATACTTCCGTCTCGACATCACACCCAATACACTACGACTCTCTGATAAACCCAGAAGTGGTGTACGCAGAACCGGTTAAAGCCCTGTACCACCAAGACCAAAGTCTATCGATTATCGTAAGTATTAGCGATGCAAGTCTCAGGTTAAGACTATACACACCTACCTTGATTTCGGCCTCCCATAGACACATAGTCATAATACCAATGGGATTCCGAGGGGTCTATCCAGAGCGAAGCTGTTTCCCGTACCATCGGTGAAACACGACCTCCTATCGCACTTGTATAAGTATCTGATACTTATATATGAGAACTATGCCGTTGTGCCCTCACAACACACACAAGTGCAATACTAGCCTATTCCGCATTATCGATGTCCTGTCTCGATAATACTACGACTAGGGATATTTAATGATTAATCCTTCGTGGACTGATACTGTCTCATATCATTCTCAATCCAGGAACTAATCATATGGACCTCTCTTCATTTATATATCTATGGTGATCTAATCAAAAATGATGAGAGTGCAATTTCCTTGTCACATAGTTAATTTGCTACAACAACACAATGATCTGTGCAAATAGTGACGCTATGGGTCATTTTGTCCAACAACACGAAGGTCTTTTGTCTTTGACCTAGCCTTGCAAGGAGGAGACGTGGCACCAACAGGATATTGGATGACAGTAGAAGTAGAAGATTGGGACGGTTGTTGATGGAGTTTGTGCTTGGAATGCCAATCCGAATTGTACATTTTATTATTTATTAATAAAATAACTATATTTTTCATTTCATACCTTATTAATGGTATTGTCATTATGCGTATTAGATTGATGTATAGATATGCTAAGAATGACATCGACCTTAGAATAGTCTTGACACTAGGTGTAAACTATTCTTAAAGTAAATATTCATAGTCGTTGGTTTTGGAATACGGTCGAATTCCTATAATCTAGAAGACAAGCACATGTCGTATATTGGAATTTGAGTTCCAATGGTTTAACCCGATGTACCATGGGTTTTGGAAACTCGTATAGACATATGGGTATTCGTTGAAGCGAGTACTAAATGACTCATAGGTGATTCCTAATAGTTGGAAGAACACACCACCGTCAATAGGAATCTCTTCGAGTCGAGTAGCATATGTAATCCTTTGACTATAGGATAATATTGATTTTGTGTGAGATCCTCCACACTCTGATGCCATTTATGTCATAAACCTTTCATGGTCTGTCTTCTAGATGTTCGTTGGGTGTGGACCTATGTACTCAGTAATCAAGTGCGAAGCAAGATATGATATGTCGGCCCGTATGTGTACTATAAGGGATTTATGTATCCATGTTAATAAAGTCACGATTATTAAATCTTTGGCCAAAGTCGATCACCTAGGGTGGATCGCATCAGTTATGAAGAATCGTGGACATGTCGACTTGAGATGTGCGCCTCAGAAACTTGACGGTGTATTCTATGTTTCCTAAGCACAACTCGGATAGCCTACGACGGAGGGATTGTTAAACATATGTGATGACCTCAACTAGTATAGTTCAGAAAGGTCGTTCATGTTCTTCGTGAATTCGGAGATGACCGAATTGCGTACATATTAGCCAGGCTTATATAACGAATGTGTCTAAACTTAGAGAGTCCTAATATGAAGTGTACTCGTAGAGCACTTGGGTAGCTAATGTTTTTGATAAAATTTGATATTATAATTATCAACTAAGATAATCAAGTATTTTGGATAACATTGATTATTTACTTTAACCTAATTGGATTAATTGAATTAATTCAATAATTATACAAGCGCTTAATTGTAAAATCATAATTATCTATACCATTTGAGGATATTATGGTAATTATAAGTATGTAATAATAGGTGGTTTTGGCTTGATTTAATTGGATCAAATCAAAGTGGCAAACATTTAACTAATCAATTTCCTAATCATTGGCTTGATTTAATTAGATTAAATTAAAGTGAGAGACAATAGAGATTAGTTACACCTAATTATACATATTTGGACAAATTGGATTAAGCCCACTTAAAAGTTGATTACAATTTTTATTAATTAAAAATTGCCTAAGTTTTGCTATAAATAGCAAGCTTAAGGAAGATTTTAATTAACAAGTATAAGCATAAGCAAAAGCCTGAGTAAGCTATACATAAGTAATTCTTGAGAGATTAGCCTAAGTTAGAGAAGTGTTTAGAGAAGCTTGTGAGGTCTCCACTGTTGGGGTTGGTGCTCAGAGCGCCAATCCGCTCCGTATTTATGTCTGATTCATGAATACAAACAATCCATTTTTCCTTAATATTACTTATTTATGGTTTCACCTCTTGTTTTTATATACGTATTCGATCTGATTACGAATAGATTGAAACTAAATATGGTTTAGTGATATGTATATATTAAACAAAGGCCTGATAATATATAATGCAGTACACAGTTACAAAGCTAGTTTGTAATTGACATTGGGAAGTGTGACTACTAAATGTATATTATCAAATATTGTTCCTGGTCAAGATTCACTAACACGGGTCGATTAGTCAAATCCGTTGAGACCAGTACATGTCATATATCGAGACTTGGTCCGATGGTTTATCCCAATGAACCATGAGTCTGGGGAGACTCGTAGAGACGTGTAGGTGTTTATAGTGGATAAACACTGAACGACTCACCGAAGATTCTTAATGGATGGTACACCAACATCAATAAGAATCTTCTCGGGTTGAGTAGCATAGTGGTTCTTCGATTTAAGATACCACTGTGGATGTATAAGACATCCTCCATACTTAGATGGCAGTCACGTCACCGATCTATTTAGATCAGACCTCCGCCTGTTCGTTGGGTGTGGACCGATCCTCAGGATATCTTGTGTGTGTCAAGATAGGATCCGTCAGTTCTGTGTACAGATCATAGGTAGTCCAAGTGTGATTAACAATATGTTAAATCTGTGGCCACAGTATACTTCGGAAATAAGTTCCGAATGTTATTTAGCGATTTCTAATGGAAACGTCAACGCGATAATACCTATAGAGATTTGAAGTTTACATCTATATCTCTGGGATTATCCGGATACCTGTGACGGAGGGATTATACGTATGCAATGACCTCGACTTGTATGATTCAGCTAGTTTATCTGTGGTCGTCATAATTTATGAGTGGGTAAATTATGGACACGAAATTAGATTTTGTGACGGATATACCTGAATCTAGAGAGTCTCACTAATGAAATATACTCGTAGAGCACTATGGCAACTTCTATGAATAATGATGATTATTTATAAATCATTTAACCGTTAAACGAAAAATACATACAAACGGGCCGAACCGTCATTTCCTATATAATGTGTATTTGTATTTAATATATGATATTATTAAATACACATTAATAAATTGTCAAATAAAGGTATTTGACATATATCATTTATATATGTATTTGAGATATTTAAAGTAAATATAATACATATATTTGAGATATTTGTATTTAATTAATTGATTAATTATTTAATTGTTAAATAATTAATATAATTAAAATATAAATATCTTACCAAATGATAAAGTTAGGAAATGATTACAAGTGTAAATTGTTGACTTTATACTTAAAGGAAAAAGGTTGTCAAAATGGTTTTGACTTCTTTAGATATTTGATTAAATTATTTAAAATGAAAATATCTATTTCCTTTTTCTTTTGTAATTTTTGGCCATGACCTTATTAAATATAAGTGTTATATTTTTTAAGTTGCCATTGTTGACTTGTTTGGAATCATTAAAGTGTAATGATAAAAGCAAAACAAGTTGATAAACCGTTAAATGAAACAAAAGCAAAATATCTAGATATTTTATTTATTTCTCCCTAAATTTCGGCCAAGGATCATTTTGGAGGAGGTATATATTGTTTTGTTTCATTTTTAGGGTTTAAGAAGTTAAAATACACAAAATAAACATAAAAGAAAGTTGAAAGAAAAGCTTGAAGGCCAAATGAGAAAAGACTTGAAAACTTGGATTTTGTAAGTCTTTCTTTAAAGCTTTCAACATGGAAATTGTTTCTAACATTCTTGGCATCATTTTGTGTTGCTTTGATGTTCTTTCTTCTATTATAGTTTGTGTTTATTTGGTTGAGAACTTGTGTGAAAGATTGATGCATGTAAGTGAGCTTCAACTTGTTTTAAAGCTTACTTTTGATTCTTTGTAAATCAAAGTTGTCATTCTAGAGTTAGTAAGCCACTTCTTGGTGACCTAGAATTGTTCTAGAGTTGTTTCAAAGTGGTGAGGCTAGATTGGTGAAGTATCGAATGGATTAAAGTGTTGGATTTTGTAAATTTGGTGAAATTGGACAATTTGATGAAATTGAAAAATTAGGGTTCATAACCCACTCCAAATTTAAGTATTTTCTTATATGTGATGTATTATGGTATGAATATTATGCATGTAAATTTTTGGGTAGATTGGATTTGATCTTGGCATGTTTTGAACAAAAAGGGACCAAAATGCAATTACTTGAAAATTTGGGGTGCTCACGACAATTACTCAAAATTTGGGGATTTGTGTGAAATATGATTTTGATGCATTAGATGTGTTGAAAACATTTTAGAAATGATTTAGAATCATCCAAAATTATATTTGATAATTTTTGGGCTAAAATAATCAATTTACAAAGTTTTGGGGCAATTTGGTAATTATCAAGAAATTTGATCTCTTGTGTAATTTTTCAGAATTTGATAATAGTATAATTAAATAAATAATTTTATTTAATTGATCCGAGAAAAAATTTTGAAATCGGAAAATTTTGATTTTCCGCGATTCCGCTGCGTTACCGATATTCCCCCTTAAAATCTCTTCAAAATGGTATCAGAGCGAGTCTGATTCTGGCCACCCTAATATGATTATTGTTGGACAAAATGACCCATAGCGTCACTATTTGCGCAGATCATTGTGTTGTTGTAGCAAATTGACTATGTGACAAGGAAATTGCACTCTCATCATTTGTGATTAGATCACCATAGATATATAAATGAAGAGAGGTCCCTATGATTAGTTCCTGGACTGAGAATGATATGAGACAGTATCAGTCCCCGAAGGATTAATCATTAAATATCCCTAGCCGGAGTATTATCGAGACTGGACATCGATAATGCGGAATAGGCTAGTATTGCACTTGTGCGCGTTGTGAGGGCACAACGGCATAGTTCTCATATATATAAGTATTGGATACTTATGCAAGTGCGATAGGAGGTTGTGTTTCACCGATGGTACGGGAAACAGCTTCGCTCTGGATAGACCCTTCGGAATCCCATTGGTATTATGACTATGTGTCTATGGGAGGCCGAAATCAAGGTAGGTGTGTATAGTCTTAACCTGAGACTTGCATCGCTAATGCTTACGACAATCAATATACTTTGGTTGAGGTCGTCTAGGACTCTAACCGGTTCTGTGTACGCCAATACTGGGTATATTGAGAATCGTAGTGTGTTGGGTGTGATGTCAAGACGGAAGTATCACTCCAGTCATAGTGGAGATGATGTCACGCAGGATACGGTATTAGTGCTCTTAAGTGCTGCGCGGCCATCGGGATATTATGACAAGGTCATGTATATCCGATTATAGAGACTAGTTACCAGACATCCGACATGTGCTTCGTACGGGGCAGACACTTATCCAGCCCCAGGCCTAGCACGTGACTATCCGATACTGGGCCGATACGCACAATACAACGTATACTACGCTTGATACAGATCTTAATATTCTTAGATGGATATGTCCGGAGAATTGGGTAGACTTGGTGCTTTGCTAGGAGTCGACCTTGTCTCGTAAATCGGTAGAACGTAGTACTTGGTACGTACGTGATTCGGATACTCCGACGACCGTATTTACTGCCAACTTATCCGGGGATCTCATGGGTCGCTTCCCGATAATCCACCGATGACGCACAACTCGCACTCTTGAATAATCTGGGATTATATAGAAGAGAGAGAAAATTAATCTAGGATTAATTACAGAGATATTTTATCTAGGATAAAATATCGTCTAGAGAGAGATAATGATTAATTTGGAATTAATCGATTAAATTAATATATTCGATATATTAAACGAAATTATATTTCGACGCGGAATTAAAATTAGATTTTAATTCGGGCGAACGAATTAATTTAGAATTAATTCGTTAGCGACGTGAATAGTAAATTCGCTAGGCGTAATCATTTAATTACGACGCGACGGAAAAGTCGTTAATTTGGAATTAACGAACCCGAGCCCGAGTGTGATTGCGAGCGCATTCATATTTCGAATTCGAGTGCGGCAACGCAAGTCGCATCAAGCGTCAAATCAATCAGTCGCATCAAGCGTCAAATCACTTGTCACTTTGAGTGATGTGACTTGACAACATGTCACTTTAATAAAGTTGATGTGAATAGTGATGGACATGATGTGCATAGTGTTTGCTTTTATTATTTGACTTTTTAAAAGCAAATTCAAATGAAATTCATTTGAAATTTACTAAAGTGTATAAGATACACTTAAATGTAAATCAAATACACATAACACACATTTTTCTTTCTCTCCATTTCTTTCTCTTCTCTCACGCCCAAAACAGAAAAATGGACTGGTTTGGAACCAATTTTGGCGTGAACAAAGGGAAGCAAGAGTTGCGTTTTCATGGTGATAACCGCAAGTGCTAGCACACTACGAGTCTTGCGAAGGTGGTAGGGAGGTTCACCCATGAGCCGGGATCCGTCGGACGAGGCTTGGAGCTCCGTTTTGCATCTCAAAATTTCTGTTTTGGAGGCAGTGGACTGCTGCAGTGGGCGTGTAAGGCAGTGAGCATTTTGGCCTTGATTCGTCTCCAAATCGACTCAACTGATCGATGTGAGTATTCCGCTATCTCCGTTGGTGTATTCACGCATTGTTTTCATTGCTTGTATGATCTTGGGACCTAGATTTAAACCAATAATGGCATCAAGAGCCTTAGGTTCAAGCATGAAACTTTTAGGGTTAAAATTTGGGTAAATTGATTTTGAGCATGATTTAGTTAAATTGTTTGATTGAGCATGTTTAAATGATGTTGAATTGCATTTTGGTTGGACCAATTTGTTGAAAATTGATTTGGAATAATTTTCCCCAAATGTATCATGTTGGCCGAATGTAATGTCATTTTGGAATTCTTGGAATTTTTGCTTTTTGATTCATTTGATGAGTTGAAATCATTTAGGATAATGTTAATTTGAAACTAATTGGATTGGATTTTGAATTGAACATAAAATCCCCAAAATCTTATGTTGGCCGAATTGATTATTGCCCTAATGTCTTGGTGATTTTGATTTTGTGACATTGGATGTGTATAAAATCAAATTGGATGGTGATTTAATGTCGATTGTGGGTTCGATTGGATCGAAACCGAATCGGACACAAAATCCCTCTTTTGGCCGAGACTAAAGAAGCATGTAAATGGGTTTGATTTTTCATTTTGTGTGTTGGACATATGATAATGAATTGAGTATGATTAATTGGACTAATTTGATGTTTTGGAAATGTTGATTTAGTTGATTAATCATGTAATGCACTTTAGGTAATTAAATTGCTAAATTGGATTTATGTAATTTAATTATTTGAGGCCTTAAATTGGATTTGGGCTTCTAATGTTGTATTTGGGCCTATTGGGCTTGATTTTATCAAGTTGGGTTTAGGCCAAATGGATTGGATCCAATTGGGCCCAAAACCTTAACCATAAAGCCCAAAGGCAACTAATGAACCTTTAAAGTTCAATTGGGCCTAATGGGCCAAGATTGATTTATGGGCTTATGGGGTAAATCCCGGATTGGGCTTTGGTTATCGGTTTGATCCGAGTTGACCAAAAGTCCACGCCTTAAGAAATCAATTAAAAGCCCATTGGACTTCAATTGAATTGACGTTGGACGTTAATCGGTCTTTGAGACGCGTTACGATTAAATTTGGAATTTAAATCGTAAAAGGTTTATTAATAAAGTGTAATATTTAATTTGAAATTGAATATTGAATTAGTATTAAATACATGTTAATTAGATTTAATGATGTAGTTTAATTTAATTCAAGAATTCGTACTTTAAGTACTTATTCGCAAAAACGAGTTTGACTCGAACAAAATCAAATCGTTGTTTGAACATTGGATGATCACTTAATTATCAGATTAATTAATTTGATTAGATTGATTGATAGCATGCTTATGTGTGTGAATACGTGGTTGTGTTGAATGAATAATGTATATCGGATGGATATTAGATGGGTGGGCAATTTTAGAAATTGTTGTAATAAATTCGATTTTTAAATTGGACCTGCGTGTCCAGCCTTATCACCTCTATTCTCTTTGTATTCTCTTCTCACCTATTCCCCTCAATGTAAATGAGGTTTCTTTAGAAGTGTAGTGTAACGGGTAGAAGTAATACAGTGCTAGCTTGAGTGAGAAAGGGAGAGATTTGATCTAGGATCAATGTGTTAAGTATCCATCCGCATATCATTATTATTTTATTTCATACTCGCTTTATTATGTATTTAGAATGCATGTTTAAGGGTGTATGATGATGAGACCTTAACAAAGATAATGAAATTGGTAGCCAATTTGCACGCGAAAAGCCCCCGTTAAATATCAAGCGTTTATTTTCCTTCCATTGAGTGATTCTTACTCAAGATCCGAGATTGGCAGGGGTTGTTGGCCAAAGTCAAGCCCTTGTCCGTCGAAGATGTGTTTTAATCACGAGGCTTTGTTCTATATTGGTGTCTTGTCCAAGTTGTGGTTTGTTGGCCAAAGTCAAGACCACTTCTTGTCCAACGACATTGATTACGAAGCTTCCATGGTCATGGGTCCGCGCTTGACTGAGATCATCAGGTTTTGTTGTGCCAAAGCCAAGGCCTAGTTGATTCAGAGGAAAAAGGTAGGGTATATATTGGATATATAGGCATATATAAGATATATGTTTAGGACTTGGATGTCCACCTACTGGATCTAGGAATTGGATTAGATCCAATTGATCTTAGAGATCTACCTAGTTAATTATCATACATTTGTTGGCCAAAGTCAAGATTTGTGATATTTAACGGGATCCTAGCCCACTAGGAAACACGGTTTCCCGATTACTCAACAGAGGGTTAGAGGCTCGATGAAAAATAGTGGGAGGCAAGAATTGAATTTGCAATATTCGTTCAATTACTCGCCATACGCGCTCAAACAAATATCACTCGTCATAATAATTAAATGTTAGTTGGACTAATATTTAAATTGTTGTTTTAATAAACAGTTGGACTGTATATAGTTGATTATATATAATTGGATTATATTAATCAATATATTTGAATTAATTAATTTCAGTTTACAGTTGATTTTATAATTGGATTATAGTAATCAATGTAATTGAGGTTAATTAATTTGGATTATATTTGATTATATAGTTGGACTATTATATCATTATAATATATATAGTACCACTAATCGTTGATTAAATAGTTGGACTATTAATCAAGATAAAATTGAAAAGTTGGATATTTATATAATCTGGGATTAAAATATTTAAATGATTTAATTTTCATTGGGAATTAATAATAGGTTACTTTATTGGATAAAATAACTTATTATACATTAAGCCCATAATTAAGCAAATAGTAGAGCATAAAATTCTTTGGAAGATTTATGTGATGATGACTTTAGTGCTTAATTAATATACTTATCATAAATCTATCTTTAGATTTAAAAGTATTAAATTGCAATTAATAATTCTTAGAGAATTGATTTGACTATTCTAGGGGTGAAAAGTCAAAGTTTGCAATTGGGCGTGTTGCACAAGGTGCACATCATTTCGATATTCCAAAACCCAAGGCTTGGCCAAAGGTTTGTGAAATATTGAAAAGATAATTGACATATCCCAAAGTGACTACCATTTGGATATGGAAGACACGAAGGAATTAAAGAAAGGGCAAGACTCTGACTTTAAAAATGTTTGTCAAAGTTATGTTCACTACTAGTATTGAAATTAGATTTTAAATACTTAGTGTGGTACATAAATATATGTATTGATGTTCAGAATCCGCTATGAGCTGGATACTGACTTCAAGCCGAGATTCTCTGCGAATCGGAAACGGGACGAAAGTCGCTGTTTCGACCGTAGATACCTAAGTTTAGGAACTACCCTTCGAGTGTGTACTTAAATTAGGAACTGTTATAATGTAACTAGTTTGACTAGAGACATTATCTCTATATCAGTGTTTAATCCATTGTGGATAAACCTTTATATTCTAGAACACTAAGTGTTTCATTATATAAAGATGATACTGAGATAAACACATTAGATGTGAATAACAGAATTTATATTTTGAATATAATTAAAATCTCAAAACATATAAAATGACAAATAAATAGCTCAAATTGATTTGATCAATAGAGACTTATTTGTGGCATTGTTGTCTGGGACACAATTAAACAAGATTCGTATATCCGCACTTTTGAAGAGTGGGTACTAGGACTGATTTGACTATTCAAATAAAGTCTACGAATCTAGTTTATTAGGTAAAGTACCTAAAACACTGTTTACTTGGTAATAGTGTAAGTGCCACCGATCTGTTAGCCCTATTCATGGTGAAGTTAGTGGCCCATATCTAGCTAGGCTAGATGTGAACATGAATATTTCGTGACCTTAACGGATGTAACATCACGTTATAGTTATGTTTTCTTTTGAAGAACACAGATCGGAAACTATTAGGGTTTCGACACGAAGTAGATTAACAGATCGACTATAGTATTATGCCGTCACGGTAAGACCGTAATGGAAAATACTTAAGCAGTAAGTTTCAAACATACCTGAAAGAGTTAGTATTCTTCAGATGAGGACTCCTCCCGAGACACGTCAGTTTGACGGTGTGTCCAAACTAAAAACCGAATTTTGTTGGACATGATAAGGTTTATCACGAGTCGCTCTGAGCTACCATTTCCTTCAACGGATATGTATCTACAGTGCAAAACTTATTTAGAATAAGGTTCCATATAAATCTGTTTGACAGATATCATATAGGATATGAACAGGAAAGAAACAGGGTTTCTCATTCCTGATAATTTGGGTATGCCAGGCATAACGTTTGGATGATACCAAACTAAAAGGACCCAAATTGGATAAGTGCCAATATAGGTTATCCTAAGGGAAACCATAAGTATAGTACTTATAAATCTCACATGAGAACAATATGATTGTTGCTCACCATGCGGTTTTCCTAAGAGGAACACCGATATGCAGTGGTAAGTGGGAGGACAGTAAAACTCGATGAAAATCGGGGTAATACTGTTCAAGGCACGAAGTCCGTAACGGAACATAAATAGTTCATCAAGGATGAAACTAAACCATTAATCTTCAATACACAAGAACCACGTAGATCGGAGAGATCAAAAACAACCTGGGGTATGGGTTTCTGATGTAACCCCTTAATGATGTAAATCTTATGGAGGTATACCAACCGACTACGTACGAGGAAGTGATACAAGGTATCGACTCCCTAATATGGCAAAGTGCCATGAGTCCGAAATGATTCCATGTATAACAACTATGTTTGGATACTAGTTGATGTACCGCAAGGCATTATGCCTATTGGTACTGAAATCGTCTTCAAGGAAGACATACATGGATGGAAACAAACCAACGTACAAAGCTAGGCTTGTGACTGAAAAGGTATCGTTATCAACATTGTGTTAATAACGGTTCAACCTTTTATCTGTTGCCATAGTAAATCCATTTTGATGATGCTTGTTAATACTGCATATTTCATTTATGAAATGTGTCAGTTGTAGATCAAAATCGCTTTCCTGAAAAGGAAACCTCTTGGAG
This sequence comes from Zanthoxylum bungeanum, assembly GCA_019454045.1. NCBI lineage: Eukaryota > Viridiplantae > Streptophyta > Magnoliopsida > Sapindales > Rutaceae > Zanthoxylum > Zanthoxylum bungeanum. Next base: position 360,224 of record SKCR01029743.1, read on the forward strand.
GATGCTTACAACATCCTGACGATTTTGTATAACTGACAAACAAGGTTTGCGGGTTATTCGATCCATGTTTGGATTGAAGCAAGCATAAGGTTCTTGGAACTGTCGTTTTGAAATAATCATAATGGTTTATGATTTGACTCAAAACGAAATGATTCTTGTGTATATAAGGAGGTTAGTGGGAGAGCACTGATAATGAAATTCCCATAAAGCAATTGGTGAAAGCTTGGCTTTCATAGAAATTCTCCGTAGAATTCTGGGGAGTAACAACCTTTATTCAAGGAATAAAGATCTACTGGGATAGATTTGGAGTTTGTTAACACTCTCTGGGAAATTGTACATTTAAAATGTACTTGATATGATGTCTCATACGCTTCGAGCATATGGAGTCACAATCGGGTCAATCCAAGTGATAGTCACTGGATTGAAGTTAAGAACATCTGTTAGTATCTTAGAGAACTAAAGATGTTGTCTTAAACTATGGAGAAGGACAACTTGAAGTGACTGGGATCACTGCTGCAAGTTTCCAAATAATTAAATACTACGGTACTATAAAGTTTGAATAACGGGACAGTGAGCTGGAAATCTTCCGAGCAAGATAACTGTTGCCGAATAAACAACAAATGCGGATTATTGCTGCAGCTGAGGCAGCAATAGAAGCCATTTGGATCGAAAATAAATCTAATTAGATTAGATATAGTTCTGTTAGCAGCTGAGCTAGGCGTCAGCACAGGCTAAGGAATTAAAGGTCTCATCGACGATCCAGATATATACTTCTATATCATCTGATTCGTTCGGATCATACATCGTGGCGATGTGATGATCGTATAAATCGCGTCAGACGATAATCATACAAATCCGCTGACGAAAACCTTTCCTCAGCAATTTGAGCGAACCGTACATAGTTCGGGTGTGGGACACTTGAGTGACTGGCTATGTGCCAAGTGGGAGATTGTTGGACAAAATGACCCATAGCGTCACTATTTGCGCAGATCAATGTGTTGTTGTAGCAAATTGACTATGTGACAAGGAAATTGCACTCTCATCATTTGTGATTAGATCACCATAGATATATAAATGAAGAGAGGTCCCTATGATTAGTTCCTGGACTGAGAATGATATGAGACAGTATCATTCCCCGAAGGATTAATCATTAAATATCCCTAGCCGGAGTATTATCGAGACTGGACATCGATAATGCGGAATAGGCTAGTATTGCACTTGTGCGCGTTGTGAGGGCACAACGGCATAGTTCTCATATATATAAGTATTGGATACTTATGCAAGTGCGATAGGAGGTTGTGTTTCACCGATGGTACGGGAAACAGCTTCGCTCTGGATAGACCCTCGGAATCCCATTGGTATTATGACTATGTGTCTATGGGAGGCCGAAATCAAGGTAGGTGTGTATAGTCTTAACCTGAGACTTGCATCGCTAATGCTTACGACAATCAATATACTTTGGTTGAGGTCGTCTAGGACTCTAACCGGTTCTGTGTACGCCAATACTGGGTATATTGAGAATCGTAGTGTGTTGGGTGTGATGTCAAGACGGAAGTATCACTCCAGTCATAGTGGAGATGATGTCACGCAGGATACGGTATTAGTGCTCTTAAGTGCTGCGCGGCCATCGGGATATTATGACAAGGTCATGTATATCCGATTATAGAGACTAGTTACCAGACATCCGACATGTGCTTCGTACGGGGCAGACACTTATCCAGCCCCAGGCCTAGCACGTGACTATCCGATACTGGGCCGATACGCACAATACAATCGTATACTACGCTTGATACAGATCTTAATATTCTTAGATGGATATGTCCGGAGAATTGGGTAGACTTGGTGCTTTGCTAGGAGTCGACCTTGTCTCGTAAATCGGTAGAACGTAGTACTTGGTACGTACGTGATTCGGATACTCCGACGACCGTATTTACTGCCAACTTATCCGGGGATCTCATGGGTCGCTTCCCGATAATCCACCGATGACGCACAACTCGCACTCTTGAATAATCTGGGATTATATAGAAGAGAGAGAAAATTAATCTAGGATTAATTACAGAGATATTTTATCTAGGATAAAATATCGTCTAGAGAGAGATAATGATTAATTTGGAATTAATCGATTAAATTAATATATTCGATATATTAAACGAAATTAGATTTCGACGCGGAATTAAAATTAGATTTTAATTCGGGCGAACGAATTAATTTAGAATTAATTCGTTAGCGACGTGAATAGTGAATTCGCTAGGCGTAATCATTTAATTACGACGCGACGGAAAAATCGTTAATTTGGAATTAACGAACCCGAGCCCGAGTGTGATTGCGAGCGCATTCGTATTTCGAATTCGAGTGCGGCAACGCAAGTCGCATCAAGCGTCAAATCAATCAGTCGCATCAAGCGTCAAATCACTTGTCACTTTGAGTGATGTGACTTGACAACATGTCACTTTAATAAAGTTTATGTGAATAGTGATGGACATGATGTGCATAATGTTTGCTTTTATTATTTGACTTTTTTAAAGCAAATTCAAATGAAATTCATTTGAAATTTACTAAAGTGTATAACTTAAATGTAAATCAAATACACATAACACACATTTTTCTTTCTCTCCATTTCTTTCTCTTCTCTCACGCCCAAAACAGAAAAATGGACTGGTTTGGAACCAATTTTGGCGTGAACAAAGGGAAGCAAGAGTTGCGTTTTCATGGTGATAACCGCAAGTGCTAGCACACTACGAGTCTTGCGAAGGTGGTAGGGAGGTTCACCCATGAGCCGGGATCCGTCGGACGAGGCTTGGAGCTCCGTTTTGCATCTCAAAATTTCTGTTTTGGAGGCAGTGGACTGCTGCAGTGGGCGTGTAAGGCAGTGAGCATTTTGGCCTTGATTCGTCTCCAAATCGACTCAACCGATCGATGTGAGTATTCCGCTATCTCCGTTGGTGTATTCACGCATTGGTTTCATTGCTTGTATGATCTTGGGACCTAGATTTAAACCAACAATTATGCCTTTTAAATTCATATGTTTAATTTTTTCTTTACTCGTTGCATGAATGCATGTATTTATTTAATTTGATTAAATAAATTAAAAGAATCTTTTGCGGAAAATCCCTAAATAATAAGGTTTTATGTAATTCATGTATTTGATGCATATTACATGGTCCGTCTTGTCAATACGGTTTATGAATATTTTTCCGTGACTACATCTGAGACCGTGCCTCTACTGTGAGGGTGTACTCGATAGAGATTTATTTATACCGGATGTATGTTTGATACTAGATAAATTCAAGCGAAAGCGCAATCCTGAACGTGCCCTAGCTGTCAGGGTTACGCAAGTAGCTTGAGTTTATCATTGACGTGTTTAAACTTGGTACGTCTCCTTGTGGGCCTGCCTTAACAGTCACAACGAGAAACGACCAGGACCAGAAACCCATGAGTCACTAGTGAGTGATTGACAAATGAGTTGTCTACCTGATGAATATACGTAGGCGAGACCGTGCCTATGCTGTGAGTCGATATATATTCATGGGGTCCACTTCCCATTATGGAATTCGATTTAATTATTGAATTCTCTTTTTCTATTGGGGATTACGGTATTACGTAAAATAATAGGAGGCACTGCTAAGTTTAAAAATTCCATAACTTAGGCAGTGTGTATTGTTATGGAAATTGCCGCTTGTTTGTTTCCTTATTCTATTATTTATATAGAATTGAACTTTTATTTACTGCACACATATTTTGATATGTTATCTGACTTGACTCTTGGTTGCAGTTATTCTAGAATAGGTTCTAGATACTACTAGACTAGGATATTATTAGATTGGTCTAAACCATCGGGAACTGTTGTTCCGATTTTCTTGAAAAATCAAGATAGCTAATGACTTAGTTTCTAAGTCATGATAGATAATCTAGATAGATATCCCTTTTAGGATATAATACTTTAGAGAGAATAGTTTCTTATGCAGTAAGAATTGACTTGAATTAGTTCAGGTCTCGAGATTCTTGACCGGTATTAAGAAAGCCCCATTAGGTATTTGTTTATCTAGTAATAACGTTTCTTAGCTTTAATGACCTTTAGAGGCAATGTGTCTGACACAATTTTCTAATCAATTATTTGCAATTGTTGTGAATAGTTGAATGCAAAAAGTAAAGCTAAAGAAAGGAGATGCGTATAGTTGTGTATAGAAAATATCGATTTTCACAATACTACAACTATAGGTGTTGGATACCAGATCTCTCGTCTAGTCATTTAAAATATCAGTTAATGATTATTTTGCTATTTGATATCGGAACTTGCGACTATTGGATAGTTACTTGTTCTTTATAAATAATTATTATATATTTTAAATATAACTAGTAGTGTCATTGACGTAAATATAAACATTAAGAAAAATTATTCGGTAAAATAAATAATTTAGAACGGTGTTTTATGAGATGCTTATTCCGTATGGTAAATGATGGTTTGATACGAGATCATACCACACATCCTTATCCATTTAATGAATATTGTATTCAGGAAGGTGATTAAGATCTCGTTTAACTAATGATTGCCATTGGACCACCAGATTTATTTAACTGATACATTGGATGTATGTAGTTTAATAAATAATAATTGCTTAAGGTAGTTTTTTTTTCGTAACTTAATTGATGAATTGTCGTAACTTAGTTACGTGTTTCTGAAAGAACACATATTGAACGTCTTGAAATGATCAAGAACATTAAATCTGTTCTGATGAAACGCAGATTGAACATTTTTGACTGGTTCAAAGATATTCAATCTGAAGTTTTTGAGAACTCTATCCTTAAAATTCATTACATGTCTTTGAACTGTTCAAAGATCTTTGATACGATCAAACATATGAATTTAAAGCAATAAGTTCTAAGGTTATTCAGTGAATATGATTCTAATTCAATATTATTCTTCAACGATTCCATCTTGATGGAATTGAGTAGTGGCAGCAGTCGAATCTTATATGATTTGATTCATTTGATATTGAATGTTACCGAATTAGTTTCAATACTCTTGGGGATATGCTCCAGTAACACTAGTTCATCTTTTTAATTTAGGTTCCATTAATTTCTACAGTTACATATATGATATGTATAGGTAGAAAATCCGAATCTTGAAAAGTTTGAGATTTGAATCTTTCTTTTATATAATAGTTATATAATGGAAATTACTTACACCTCAGAGGTATAAGTAAAAGTTTATCGTTTATTCTATTTAATAGAATATTGTATTCTATTTGATAGAATATCTTTCCTACGATCCTAAGTAATAAAATTGTTTTATTACTTGGTATGTAACATCAGATGTTAATTATTGTAGAAAAGACTTGACTTATTGAAGTCAAATGTGAGAATGATAAACAATAATAGGAACTACGTAATTAATAAGATGAAACAACCCTTATACATCTTCCGTACAAGTCCAATAGGATAACATAATCATTTACGAGTATTTGATACTTAATGATTCTGTAGTTTTCTTATCGAAGAAAAATATCCTATAACTTACAATGGAAGCGATATTTAATACCGATTCTAGAAGTTCATCATTAAACCATAGATCTAAGATTGTTCATAGCTTACTACGATCAAGTTTTGAACTTGATTAAGCTTTCATTATGAATTAGTTCATGATATGTGCTAATTGTTTGCGCAGCGAAAGCGGTGTGAGCTTAATTAAAGGTTTGACCTTTATAGTATGACGGTGAGAAAGATTATACTCAGCAATCTATTGTAGATTCTGAGGAAACTTGTCTCTAGTCACACTAATTGAATAATTTAAGATCTGTTGGTTAATGTTGATATTAAACTGTACATTTTGGCTAAAGAATGCAAAGTGACATTTTTGAATGGCTTATTCAGATAAGAGACCAGTTGTGATTTCTTAGTTTGAAGAGTACATTCTGAAATGGCCCTAGAGTTTGTGTTCTGCTGAGATCGCAGTTTAATGTTCTAGCTTATAGAGCCTATTGTAGACTCGGATAAGTCTTCCGAAAATCTGTCTTCTCTGTTTTTGATATCGTCAGATTGTCTGATCTTGTCAAAGTATAGAGAATACATATGTGTTTGAAGGGGTAGTGGGAGCGTGCAAATTACTTTCTAGTGTTATATATCCTAACAATATTATCATTATTATAGTAATAATGAGATGTTTGTGAGGTAAAAGGTTTACCTAAGTCTTCTTTACTCCGTGGAAGCAGTGGGAGTAGTCTCTGTTATATACGATATAAAGTTTTATATAAGATATAAAACCAAGAGACTTGTGAGATACTCATATTATTCGTGCATTAGATATGATCTAATGAAAGACACAAGAAGGCTATCTGTATGACAGTTAGTATAACTATTTGACAGTTAATGTGTGTCTTGTATATAGTATTAATCTTTCGTAAATGATGATTCCTTTTTCGAAAGAGATATTGATTAGAATGTCTAATCAATCTTATGTATCATTTGATGATGACATAATGAATGCTTTATTATGTGCGATTAAAGATATCGATTTAATCATAATTGTTACGAGTTATTTTGATATCCTATAGACCATAGGATGGATCTTGAAACACGTTCTTTGTGATCTTTGAGATATTAAGAACGAGTTTCTAATTCATGGAGAATACAGTCTGCAACCATTAGGGTCATATTAGTTTTGAGACTAATTATGACGTTAGACAGTCTACGTCATAAAGAGTCACAAAAGATGCAGTGGGAGTGTCACGAAGGATTATACTATTTAGTGGAATTAGATGCAACTTATGAAACATTGACTTATGAAGTTGCATAGTGACCTTATAAATTAGAAGTTTTATATTGGTGTTGTGCTTGCGGTTGTCCGCATAGTATTTTGGATTTGATCCCTGAATACTTGGACAACTTAGTAGCTGTAGCACAATACTGATGTAGTGTCTGATTCATATTAATGTAGAATTTAGATTCTATAAAATATGAAAGATACTGGCTATAGGAAACGATTGGGTTTGTTTGACAAACTCATTATGTTATAGCAGACTTACTTCTTACTGCCTATCTCTTAAGTGCTAGGTGAGCTTTTGAGGGCTATGTGTATACGATACACATTGAGATGTATATGTGATACCGTGGATTGGCACAAGAGCAAGTGGGAGAAATTGTTGGGGTTGGTGCTCAGAGCTCCAATCCGCTCCGTATTTATGTCTGATTCATGAATACGAACAATCCATTTTTCCATAATATTACTTATTTATGGTTGCACCTCTTGTTTTTATATACGTATTCGATCTGATTACGATTAGATTGAAACTAAATATGGTTTAGTGATATGTATATATTAGACAAAGACCTGATAATATATAATGCAGTATACAGTTACAAAGCTAGTTTGTAATTGACATTGGGAAGTGTCACTACTAAATGTATATTATCAAATATTGTTCCTGGTCAAGATTCACTAACACGGGTCGGTTAGTCAAATCCGTTGAGACCAGTACATGTCGTATATCGAGACTTGGTCCGATGGTTTATCCCAATGAACCATGAGTCTGTGGAGACTCGTATAGACGTGTAGGTGTTTATAGTGGATAAACACTGAACGAATCACTGAAGATTCTTAATGGATGGTACACCAACGTCAATAAGAATCTTCTCGGGTTGAGTAGCATAGTGGTCATTCGACTTGAGATACCACTGTGGATGTATGAGACATCCTCCATACTTAGATGGCAGTCACGTCATCGATCTATTTAGATCAGACCTCCGCCTGTTCGTTGGGTGTGGACCGATCCTCAGGATATCCTTGTGTGTCAAGATAAGATCCGTCAGTTATGTGTACAGAGCATAGGTAGTCCAAGTGTGATTAGAAATCTGTTAAATCTGTGGCCACAGTATACTTCGGAAATAAGTTCCGAATGTTATTTAGAGATTGCTAATAGAAACATCGACGTGATAATACCTATAGAGATTTGACGTTTACATCTATATCTCTGGGATTATCCGGATACCTGTGACGGAGGGATTATACGTATGCAATGACCTCGACCTGTATGATTCAGCTAGTTTATCTGTGGTCGTCATAATTTATGGGTGGGTAAATTATTGACATGAAATTGGATTTTGTGACGGATATACCTGAATCTAGAGAGTCTCACTTATGAAATATACTCGTATAGCACTAGGGCAACTTCTATAAATAATGATGGTTATTTATAAATCGTTTAAACGTTAAACGAAAAATACATGCAAACGGGCCGAACCGTCATTTCCTATGTAATGTGTATTTGTATTTAATATATGATATTATTAAATACACAGTAATAAATTGTCAAATAAAGGTATTTGACATATATCATTTATATATGTATTTGAGATATTTAAAGTAAATATAATACATATATTTGAGATATTTGTATTTAATTAATTGATTAATTATTTAATTTTTAAATAATTAATATAATTAAAATATAAATATCTTACAAAATGTAAAGTTAGGAAATGATTATAAGTGTAAATTGTTGACTTTATACTTAAAGGAAAAGGTTGTCAAAATGGTTTTGACTTCTTTAGATATTTGATTAAATTGTTTAAAATGAAAATATCTATTTCTTTTTTCTTTTATAATTTTCGGCCATGACCTTATTAAATATAAGTGTTATATAATTAAAGTGTAATGATAAAGCAAAACAAGTTGATAAACCTTTAAATGAAACAAAATCAAAATATCTAGATATTTTATTTATTTCTCCCTAAATATCGGCCAAGGCTCATTTTGGAGGAGGTATATATTGTTTTGTTTATTTTTTAGGTTTTAAGAAGTTAAAATACACAAAATAAACATAAAAGAAAGTTGAGAGAAAAGCTTGAAGGCCAAATGAAAAATGACTTGAAAACTTGGATTTTGTAAGTCTTTCTTTAAAGATTTCAACATGGAAATTGTTTCTAACATGCTTGGCATCATTTTGTGTTGCTTTGATGTTCTTTCTTCTGTTATAGTTTGTGTTTATTTGGTTGAGAACTTGTGTGAAAGATTGATTCATGTAAGTGAGCTTAAACTTGTTTTAAAGCTTACTTTTGATTCTTTGTAAATCAAAGTTATCATTCTAGAGTTAGTAAGCCACTCCTTGGTGACCTAGAATTTTTCTAGATTTGTTTCAAAGTGGTGAGGCTAGATTGGTGAAGTATTGAATGGATTAAAGTGTTGGATTTTGTAAATTTGGTGAAATTGGACAATTTGATGAAATTGAAAAATTAGGGTTTATAACCCACTCCAAATTTAGGGTTTTTCATATATGTGATGTATTATGGTATGAATATGATGCATATAAATTTTTGGGTAGATTGGATTTGATCTTGGCATGTTTTGAACAAAAGGGACCAAAATACAATTACTTGAAAATTTGGGGTGCTCACGGCAATTACTCAAAAATTGGGGATTTGTGTGAAATCTGATTTTGATGCATTAGATGTGTTGAAAAAATTTTTAGAAATGATTTAGAATCATCCAAAATTATATTTGATAATTTTTGGGCTAAAATAATCAATTTACAAAGTTTTGGGGAATTTGGTAATTACCAAGAAATTTGATCTATTGTGTAATTTTTCAGAATTTGATAATTGGATAATTAAATAAATAATTTTATTTAATTGATCCGAGAAAAAATTTTGAAATCGGAAAATTTTGATTTTCCGCGATTCCGGTATAAATGTAGGTTCGTTGGATATCTTGATAATTCTATGAGATATCATTTATACGATTCCGAACAACGAAATGTATTTGTTGTTTGCTTTACAACTTTTCTTGAAAAGTATTTTTTTGAAATAAAGTGAGAGTTGTAGAAAGATTGAATTTGATGAGTTTGATCCCAATAGTAAGGAACCTGAGATGGAACCAGAGATCAATATAGGTGAAGGATCTACAACACAGGTTCTACGTAAGTCGAATAGAATATCAAGGCCTCCTGAAAGATTGTTTTTAACATCTGATGTGAGTCTTGATATTCTCCTCTTGGAGGAAACAGATCCGACTACGTATAAAGAAGCGATATTGGATATCGATTCGGGAAAATGACAGGAAGCCATGAAATCCGAAATAGATTCAATGTATGCCAATCAAGTATGGGACTTAGTTGAACTTCTTGAAGGAGTTAAACCTATTGGTTGTAAATGGGTTTACAAAAGGAAGCGAGGGCCCGATGGAAAGGTGGAAACCTTTAAGGCCCGACTGGTAGCTGATGAGTAGTAAATAGATCACTATTTCCCACTCATTTGACTTAAAGTTTTGTATAGTTTATTGAGTTTTGTGATAATTTTGATGTGTTTTATGGTATTTTGTAGATAAATAAAATAACAGGACTCTTTGGAGGCAATTCGGGGCAAAAACAGCGGAAAACGGACAAAAAGGGCAAAAATGTAAATTTCCTGCTAAAATGAGCCGTTTGCTAAAATACGCCGTGCTAAAATATTCCATCTGCTAACGTGCACCGAGACTGCTAACATGCACCGGACACGTGGACCAATCAGAGAAGTTTTGCTATCATGCGCCATTGCTAACAAGCGTCTGCCACGTGTCAACATCACAAGAAATCTACTTACGTGCGCCGAGCCATATGTCACCATCACATGCTGCCGATAATCATCATCAACACGTGTCAATGCTGACATCAGCATCGCGACGCACACCAACTTTACACGTTGCGACGCCGATATAATTATTGAGCTGCCGATGCTGACCCCGCCACGTGTCATCATCTCCGGAAGTTCCGTACCACGCGTCCACCATCAACCGCGCGTCGCGACGCATGAAGCCAAATTTTTCTATAAATAGGGGCCGAAATTTCATTTGTAATTCATACTTTTTTTAAGGAATTCCTTAAGAATACAAAGAAGATTGTATCTTGTTGATTATTTACAGCTTTCAGTATTTAATTTTCGTATTAACACTTTCTTTTATTTACTTTTCAGTCTTTAATTTTCAGTATTTAATTTCATTTACTTTTACGCAATAGTACTTTCATTTCCTTACTTTTCAGTTTTTACTTTTCAGTAATGATGTGGTAACTCCCCCCTGCTGGGGTGAAATGTAAAGCTTTTATTACTAATATATAGATTAATCTCCCTTAGTTATAATATAAAAACTATTTAAAATCTGACTTAATGAGGATATCACCTTTATGGTCGGTTGGACTTAATTATAAAATTGGTTTTAACCTGACTAAACTGGATACCGCCTGTATGGTTGGTTGGAATTAATTATAAATTTGACTTAATCAGGATACCGCTTATATGGTCGGTTGGTAAGATCACACAAAGTTAATATATTATAATAAGGGAGATATCTAAAATAGTAGTAATAAAAGTGGATCTTCTAACCCATCATTTTCTTTTATTGTACTTTTACATTTTTAATTTCCAGCATTTACTTTCCAGCATTTACTTCTAACATTTACTTTATTTAATTTCCAGCATTTACTTCATGTCATTTACTTTATTTAAGCTTTTATAAACCTTATATATGTGTCGTAACTAAGTCTGTTATCTGGGGTTTTGATGAATTCCAATATCACTGGTTTATAAGTGGTTATTTTATAGTTTGGGTAATATAAAGGCTTATTTATTAAGTCTTAAGCTTAATGCTTCTTGTTAACTGGCCATTAATAAGATTGATCTGGTAAACTTAAAATAAACTTGACAAATGAATTTTAGGTTCCAGCCTTAGACTTAATAGCCCACGATCTTCCTTGAGGATAGATAACCCTTTAATAGATTTCCTTATAGGATAGACATATACCTGTCGGGCAGGGGTAGCCATAATTGGAACTTAATCTTAATGAATTCAGGTAACTTGGTTGACATAGACATATGATTAATTGGGTTACACTGAGTATTTGCATCTGACCATCGACAAAGGCTTTTGCATAAGATAACCACTTCATCTTTAAAAAATATTGGAAAAATTCACAACCATGGATAGTTTAATAATCTTGAATTTTCATCAATTTATTTTCGCACAATTTTATTTACTTGTTTTAAGTTTAAAGTCACCATCAAATCAAACAACAAATCTATTAGATACTCGTAAATATTTGGCTTCATAAATTAATAGCTTAGGTATTAATTCATCGTGGGATCGATACATTTATACTATTTGAACGATACGTGCGCTTGCGTTATACGTGTGTGATTACGCCGATCAAGTTTTTGGCGCCATTGCCGGGGATTTATTTATTTTTCACTATTAATTTTGTGGTTAGATACCATTACTTGTATCTAATTTCTTTTTACTTATTGTTTTTGTTTTCTTTTGTTTTAGGTTCTCAGTCACTACATGAGATGAACCAGAAGCTTTGAAATCTGACCGCTTGACCCAGAAATTGAAAGAACTATCAAACAGTTGAGAAGGGAAAGGCGAGAAGGCCAAGAAGCACTAATCAACATGGAACCTGAACCTTTGGAAGTTGCACCACCAATTCCCATTCGAGACAGAACTATCCCGGTGGTTGACGACTTCATTTCCCGTATTGTACTTCCTCCCTTACCAGCAAATGCGTGTGACATCAAAACATGCATCCAGATGATACATCAGTCAGTTCAATTTGGGAGGAATGCAACCGAAGATCCTAATGCCCACATCAGCAACTTCCTGGAAGTTTGCGGCACTTTCAATTACAACCGAGCAAATGAAGAAGCAATGAGACTGCGTGTTTTCCCATATTCTTTGAAAGATATAGCTAAGGCTTGGCTACATTCACTACCAGCAGGTTCTATCACATCTTGGAACACTCTAGCCACCAAATTCCTTGCAAAGTATTTTCCACCAGCTAGATTTGTAAAGTTGAGGAATGGCATCACATCCTTTGTGCAACATGACTCAGAGTCCCTCTGCGAAGCTTGAGAAAGATACAAGGATTTGCTCCGGAAATGTCCTCACCATGAGATTGCAAAGTGGTTACAAGTCCAAACCTTCTATAATGGACTCTCTGGAATAATGAGAACCATAATTGATGCTGCTACTGGAGGAGCTTTAATGGTAAAATGAGAAGATTAGGCTTGTGACTTAATTGAAGAAATGGCCAATAACAATTCCTTGTGGCCAACAGAAAGGAGCATGATCCAAATAATTGCTGAAATTTATGAAGTTGGAGCCAACACAACAGTGAATGCCAAGCTGGATCAGATATGCAAATTCATGGAAACTCTTAGCATGCAAGGTAATACTGGATCCACAAGTTTACCATTTGGAGGAGCACCAGAGACAAACCAACATCAAGAGACGATGAATTATGTCAACAATTTCAACAGACAGGGGAACAATCTATATTCCAACACCTACAACCCATGGTGGATGAATCATCCCAATTTCGCTTGGAGCAACAATTCAGGGCAAGGGAACAATCCACCACCCGGATTTTAATAGCAGAACAAAGGCCATGAGCATGAAAAAGAACCAGGAATAACAGAAGTGCTAGCTCAGTTAAAAAAATGTGATGCTATGTTTCAAAGCCAATCAGCTTCTATAAAGACACTGGAAAATCAAATTGGACAACTGGCCAATGCTCAGAGTTACAGACCGCCAGGTAACCTTCCTATCAACACAGAACCAAATCCAAGGAATCGAGGGAAGGAGCAATGTCAAGCCATTACTTTGAAAAATGGTACTGAAATCAACAAAGATGTTGGAATCAAGGCATCCATTGAGGAAGTTTCAAAAGAAAACAGCGAAGCAGTTCCACAGATGGAGGAAAAAGAAGCAAAGGGAAAAAGATCGAGAAAGACTCACTCCACCTCCACATTTTCAACAGCGACTCCAGAAAAGTAAATTGGACAAGCAGTTTGCTCGATTCCTGGAGGTCTTCAAAAAACTGCATATCAACATTCCATTTGCAGAGGCGTTGGAAGAAATTCCCAGCTATGTCAAATTCATGAAAGACATTTTGTCACGAAAATGGAGATTGAGAGATTACGAGACAGTAGCATTGAAAGAAGAATGCATCGCCATTATTCAGAGGAAACTTCCCCCAAAGCTGAAAGATCCTGGCAGTTTCACTGTCCCATGCACCATTGGAGAACATTACATCGGTAAAGCTTTGTGTGATTTAGGTGCAAGTGTTAATTTGATGCCTTTTTCGATTTGCAGAAAACTGTAAATTGGAGAAGCAATGCCCACCTCAGTCTCTTTGTAACTTGCTGATAGAACGTTCGTATTTCCGAGAGGAGTAGTTGAAGATGTGCTGGTCAAAGTCGACAAACTCATTCTCCCAGCAGATTTCATTACCCTTGACATGGAAGAAGACAAAGATGTACCTATCATTCTTGGGAGACCATTCTTGGCTACAGGTCGAACTATCATTGATGTACAAAAAAGAGAACTAACAATGAAAGTGCAGGACCAAGAAGTTACCTTCAATATTTTCAAAGCCATGAAATTCCCGAGCGATGAAAAATATGAGGAATGTTTCAGAATTGATGTTGTAGATAGTATCATCCAAGATACTGATGCAATGCCACCTCCCATGGATAAACTTGAAGCTTGCATCACCAACATGACTGACAGCGAGCTAGATGCTGAAATTCTGGAATATATCAATTATCTTGACAAACCATTTCGCTTCAAATCGACACCATAGATGGAAAGTTTGGAACTACCGAAGAAAGAGCGAATCAATCCCTCAATTAAAGAACCACCGGAGCTGGAGCTAAAGCTAATTCCGAGTCATCTCAGGTATGCATTAATAGGAAAATCTTCTGAATTACCTGTGATTATTTCTTCGTCGCTAACATTGGAGCAGAAAGAAAAGTTGGTGAGAGTGTTACGAGAACACAAGAAAGCCATTGGCTAGACTATAACAGACATTTGAGGCATTAGTCCATCATTTTACATGCACAAGATTCTAATGAATGACGAGTACAAACCCACAGTGGAGCATCAACGGAGACTAAATCCAATCATGAAGGAGGTCGTGAAGAAAGAAATTATCAAATGGTTGGATGCTAGCATAATCTACCCTATCTCTGACAGCACTTGGGTGAGTCCTATGTAATGTGTTCCAAAGAAATGAGGAATTATTATAGTCACAAATGAAAAGAACGAGCTGATTCCAACAAGAACGGTGACTGGATGAAGAGTATACATGGACTATAGAAAGCAGAACAAAGCAACAAGGAAAGATCATTTCCCGCTACCATTCATTGACCAGATGCTAGACAGACTCGCGGGACATGAGTTTTATTATTTTCTGGACGGATACTCAGGGTACAATCAGATTACCATCGCCCCAGAAGATCAGGAGAAAACCACTTTTACATATCCGTATGGTACTTTTGCTTTCCGCAGAATGCCATTTGGACTATGTAATGCTCCTGCCATATTTCAACGTTGCATGATGGCCATCTTCTCAAACATGCTGGAACAAAGTATGAAGGTTTTTATGGATTATTTCTATATGTTTGGAGATTCTTTCGACCACTGCTTGCAAAATCTGGAAAAGGGGTTACAAAGATGCGAAGATACCAACCTGGTACTCAACTGGGAGAAATGCCACTTCATGGTGCAGGAAGGCATTATCCTGGGACATTAGATCTCACAAAAGGGAATCGAGATAGATAAAGTAAAGATCGAGACTATTGAAAAACTACCTCCACCAACAACTGTCAAAGGGATTCACAGTTTTCTCGGACATGCAGGCTTTTCCATGAGATTTATCAAAGACTTCTCCAAGATTGCTAAACCTCTGTGCAATCTTCTGGAGAAAGATGTGCCTTTCAACTTCACCAAAGAATGCCACGAAGCTTTTGAAATCTTGAAATAGAAGCTGGTTTCTGCCCCCATCATAGTAGCACCAGACTGGACCATTCTATTTGAAGTGATGTGCGATGCTAGTGATATTGCTGTAGGTGCAGTTTTGGGACAACGCAAAGTAAAAATTTTGCATACCATTTACTACTCCAGCAGAACTCTGAATGAAGCTCAACTCAACTACACAACCACTGAAACAGAGTTGCTTGCAGTTGTGTTTGCTTTTGATAAATTCCGCTCTTATCTGCTGGGTCCCAAAGTGGTGGTCTGGTCTACACATATCATTCAACAATCAAATATTTAATCACGATGAAAGATGCCAAACCTAGATTGATCCGTTGGGTGCTTTTACTGCAAGAATTTGACGTGGAGATCCGAGATAGGAAAGGGACAGAAAACCAAGTGGCAGATCATTTATCAAGGCTCGAGAATGGAGAAATAACTGGCAATAAACCGACAATCAAAGAAACTTTTCTAGATGAACAATTGTTCGCCATGAAACAGCACGATGCTCCTTGGTATGCTGACTATGTCAACTACATAGTATCGGGAAAATGGCCGTTGGAATGGACAACTCAGCAACGAAAGAAATTCTTCAAAGAAGTCAAACACTATGTCTGGGATGAGCCGTACCTGTTCAAAGGCTATGCTGATCAATTACTGAGACGTTGTGTTCCACATGAGGAGGTCAATAGTGTATTGCAGCATTGTCATTCATCACCATACGACGGACACTTCAGTGGAAATAAAACTGCAGCCAAAATCCTACAATCAAGTTTGTTCTAGCCCACTCTTTTTAAAGATGCTTACTTATTTGCTCTTCAATGTGACAGGTGCCAGAGAACAGGAAATATTTCGAAGAGAAATGAAGGACCTCTGTAAAATATTCTGGAAGTGGAGATATTTGATGTATGAGGGATTGATTTTATGGGACCCTTTGTTCTATCTTTTGGAAACCTGTATATACTAGTTGCAGTAGACTACGTCTCCAAATGGGTTGAAGCAATTGCACTACCATAAAATGATTCAAAAGTGGTGATAAAATTCCTTAAAAAGAATATTTTCACTCACTTTGGAACACCTCGGGTAATTATCAGTGATTGAGGCACACATTTCTGCAACAAATACTTTGATGCACTTCTATCCAAATACGGAGTTACTCATAAATTTGCCACTGCCTACCATCCGCAGTCAAATGGACAGGTTGAAGTTTCAAACAGGGAGATCAAAAGAATCCTGGAGAGAACCATTGGATCAACAAGGAAGGACTGGTCTACAAAACTAGATGACGCATTATGGGCCTATCGGACAACTTACAAGACACCCATTGGTATGTCCCCATATCGAATGGTGTTTGGGAAAGCATGCCATCTGTCAGTGGAACTTGAACATAAAGCGTACTGGGCACTGAAGAAGTTAAATCTTGATACACAAGCAGCAGGAGAAAATCGACTCCACCAACTCAACGAATTGGAGGAATTTCGCCTACAGACTTATGAGAATGCAAGATTATACAAAGAAAGGACCAAGAAATGGCATGATCGAAAAATAGTGCGCATATAATTGGAACCAAGGCAGCATGTGTTGTTTTACAATTCAAGGTTGAAACTTTTCCCTGGAAAGTTGAAATCAAGATGGTCAGGTCCATTTGTGATTACTCAGGTTTTACCATATGGAGATGTTGAGTTCCTTGATCCCAACACCAACGAAACATTCAAAGTTAACAGCCAGCGTGTCAAGTGTTAGTGTCCTACACATGCCACGAGATCACTAAGATTGATTTATGTGTGAATAAATCAAAGGTAGTTGCGGAAATACTCACATTGATCGGATTTAGGATTTCAAATTCCTTCTTTGTTGGAAGCTCCAAGCCTTTGATTTGAATTCAAAACTCAATGGTGAGTTTCCCTATCACTTTAATTAACTCTCAAAGTGCTAGCAATGATCAAAAATTGAAAGAAAAATTTTCCCCTCCAAGGAAGAAAATGATCGGCCAAGAGAGAAAATAGGGAGAAGATGAATAGTTCCATTTTGTGTTTTCCAAAAACATATATTAAGTGTTGACTTGGTAGGTGTGTGTTGATAAAAATCTAATTAATTGTTCCCAACCACTTCCATCAAATGTCTAACATTTGATGTAAGTAAAGTTGGTCCCACCACTTTAAATTCAAAATTTGGTTGGCTTACACAACACACTTTGGGCCCGATTCGTTTAATCCGACTAAACGAATTTTCCGTCGCAACGTAATTAAATCCAATTTAATTAAATAATAATGCCCAGCAAAATTAATATGGAAGTCGCTTACGAATTAATTCCAAATTAATTCGGTCTCTTGAATTAAAATCCAATTTTAATTCCGTGTTGAAATCCAATTTCAATTAGTATATCCAATATATTATTTTAACCCAAATAAATAAATTAAGTAGTAAAATCCAATTTCACTTTTAAATGTACTTTTCCGATTAATTCCAAATTAATCGCGTTCTCTCTTCTATTCGAATTAATCCCAGATTAATTCTTGACGCATTTAATCCCAGATTAATTATTTCTCTCTTATAATTAATCCCAGATTAATTCTTGCTGTAATTAATCCAAGATTAATTTTTCTCTCTCATAATTAATCCCAAATTAATTCTGTTCAAGTCAAATGTCATCGGTAAATCTTTGGGAAGTGACCCAAGAGATCCCTGGATATGTTGGCAGTAAATACGGTCATCGGACTATCCGAACACTGCGTACCCGGTACCACATTCTTACCGATTTACAAGACATGGTTGGCTTCTAGCAAAGCACCGTGCCTACCCAATTCTCCAGAAATATATTCAACATGGAATATATATAATCTGTATCAAGCGTAGTATACAATGTATTGCGTATTGCGATCCAGTATCGGATGTCACATGCTAGGCCTGGGGCTGGAATTGTGTCTACCCCGTACAAAGCATATATCGGATCACTAGCAACTAGTCTCTGTAATCGGATAATCATGACCTATTCACACTATCCCGATAGCTACAGCATTTGAGAGTACTAGTTATGTATCCCTGCGTGATCATCATCTTCATATGACTGAAGTGATACTTCCATCTTGACATCACACCCAATACACTACGATTCTCAGTAAACTCAGAAGAGCGTACACAGAACCTGTTAAAGCACCAGACGACCAAAACCAAAGCGTACTGATTGTCGCAAGTATTAGCGATGCAAGTCTCAGGTTAAGACCAAATACACCTACCGTCATTCGGATTCCCATAGACAGATAGTCATACTACCAATGGGATTCCGAAGGGTCTATCCAGAGCGAAGCTGTTCCCGGTCCGACGGCTAACAGAACCTCATATCACACTTGCATAAGTATCCAATACTTAAATATATGAGAACTATGCTGTTAAGCTTCCATAACGCGCACAAGTGTAATACTAGCCTATTCCGCATTATCGATGTCCAGTCTCGATAATACTACGACTATGGTTATTTAATGATTAAACCTTTCGTGGATTAATACTGTCTCATATCTTATTAATCTGGAACTAATCATAATGACTTTTATCATTTATATATCCAAGTAATCCAATTACAAAATGATAAAATAATAATTTCCTTTATCACATAGTTAATTTGTACAAAGAACACCATGTATTTTACAAATAGTGATGCTATGGGTCATAATTGTCCAACATCAAGCACTACTGGGGAGAATCATTTGAGGGAAAAAAAAAGAAAGTGTCACACTTTAAGATCCAGTCTAACGTTCGGGCAGTCGTGTCTAGCTGATGACATTAAACTTAGCGCTAATAGGGAGGCAACCCATGCAATTTGTGTATATATTCAGATTTGATGTGTTTTATTTTTTTGTGTTTAATTTGTGTAGGTAAAGTCACATTTCAGGATGGAAGAAGTTCTCGTAAATCTTCACAAACAATTTCCTTCTCTCCCTCAAAACTCTCTGATGAAAGTCTACAAAGCTCGCCTGGAACGAATGAGACTACTGATGATCAAAGGTATTTCTAATGACAATCGTTTGACTATGGAAGCACGAGTCCGATTGGCATGTGAGTCATCTGACTCTTTTATTTTATATCTGCCTGGTTTAGGAAGAAGCACATATGTTAAAAAGAGAAGAGCTAAAATGTCACCCGGTAACGCCGTTTTCGCTTATGGGGACTGCCCGGGTCAGCCCCAATAGTGTTAGGGCAGTTCATGGGCTGCCCGAACAGTGATGAACTCAGTGTTTGGACAGCTGTCACCCGGTTGGCTCAAAAGTCACCCGGTAACGCCGTTTTCGCTTATTTCAACTCTGAAACACTTTCCGGAAATTGTTCCAACTCCCAAAACACATCCAATACATTCAACACCATTTTCCTCATAAAAAATAGAACACTTCCAGGTCTGATCCAGAAACCGAAAATGCCAAATTTCATGCTTTAAATCCAATTTTCAAGATTAATCGAATTAATCCACAACACCAATCAAAGTCACCACACATGAAGCACCCAAGAATAATTTTAGGTGTTACAAGAGTGGTCATAACACTATAGAATGACAACATGTCATCTAATGAATAAATTGGATACTAATTACACTAATTCCATCCAATATACAATTCACACATGCAAACAAGCTTCCAATTCATCCACCACAACCAAAAGCCCCAATTTTTCAGAATTGAAGGAACCCTAGAAACTTTCTAAATCATCAAGAAATAAGAAACTAAATTTCTAAGCTTAGGGTTTTGAAGAATTACCTTTAATCTCCTAAATCCTTAGCCTTTTTTTCTTGATTTTCCTTCATTTCTTCATCAAGGGCTGTACATGAAGGAGGTAGTCAAGTTCTGGGAATCATCCCAAAACCTTTGGCGGAGGCGAATCTTATAGGACCATCAAACGGAGAGGAACTAATCGTGCCATGTATGTCTGAACGAATGGTGGAAATGATTAACCGTGCTGATGCTTTTATTGCTTTGCCAAGAAGCTTGGGCACAATGGAGGAAATTTTTACAGTCCTATCTTGGCTGAACTTGAACATACACCAGAAAAAGATTGGATTGTTCAACGCTGATGGATTTTATGATTTTCTTTGTGTGTTTCTTGATGATGCCCGGAGAAATGGATTCTTAACAAAACCTGTAAAAGAACTCCTATTCACTGCCAAAACTGCCCAATATTTAATTGACCAACTTTTAGCCTTTGAACCACAATTTGACCCTATCATTTCCAAGATAAATTGGTCCGATAATGATTGTGGTAAGAAGCGTCGGATAAATCTGGATCATAACTTTTAATTTTCATTTTAGATGTAGAATTTCAGCTAACCAGGTACTATCTTCTAAACTATTCTTCTACTTTTTAAGACATTGGAGACAATGTCTCATTTAGGTTTGGGGGAGGGGAATGGTTGACTAGTATCTTGTTTTTAATGTGTTCTTTTTATTTGATTTTTCGTCAAAAATTTTTGAAAAAAAAATCAAAAAAATTAAAAAATAGGGAAAAAATAAAAAAATATTATGTTAGGTATGGGAGGTGTGATGAGTGGTAAATAGATCACTATTTTCCTCTCATTTGACTTAATATTTTGTATAGTTTGTTGAGTTTTGTGAATATTTTGATGTGTTTTGTGGTATTTTGTAGATAAATAAAATAACAGGACTCTCTGGAGGCAATTGGGGCAAAAACAGCGAAAAATGGACAAAGATGGCAAAAATGTAAATTTCCTGCTAAAATGCGCCATTTGCTAAAACACGCCATGCTAAAATACGTCGTCTGCTAACGTGCACCAAGACTGCTAACATGCGCCGGACACGTGGACCAATCAGAGAAGTTTTGATATCATGCGCCATTGCTAACATGCGCCTGCCACGTGTCAACATCACATGAAATCTGTTTACGTGCGTCGTGCCACGTGTCACCATCACATGCTGTCGAAAATCATCATCAACATGTGTCAATGCTGACATCAGCATCGTGACACGCACCAACTTTACGCATCACGACCCCGACATAATTATTGTACTGCCGACGCTGACCCCGCCACGTGTCCTCATCTCCGGAAGTTCCATGCCATGCGTCCACCATCAACCGCGCGTCGCGACACATGAAACCAAAATTTTTCTATAAATAGAGGCCAAAATTTCATTTGTAATTCATACTTCTTCTAAGGAATTCCTTAAGAATACTAAGAAGATTGTATCTTGTTTGTTTATTTACAGCTTTCAGTATTTAATTTTCGCATTAGCACTTTCTTTTATTTACTTTTCAGTATTTACTTTTCAGTATTTACTTTTCAGTATTTAATTTCATTTACTTTTACGCAATAGTACTTTCATTTCTTTACTTTTTAGTTTTTACTTTTCAGTAATGAAGAGGTAACTCCCCCCTGCTGGGGTGAAAGGTAAAGCTTTTATTACTAGTATTTAGATTAATCTCCCTTAATTATAATATAAAAACTATTTAAAACCTGACTTAATGAGGATACCGCCTTTATGGTCGGTTGGACTTAATTATAAAATTGGTTTTAACCTGACTAAACTAGATACCGCCTGTATGGTCGGTTGGAATTAATTATAAAATTCACTTAATCAGGATACCGCCTATATGGTCGGTTGGTAATATCACGCAAAGTTAATATATTATAATAAGAGAGATATCTAAAATAGTAGTAATAAAAGTGGATCCTCTAACCTCAGCATTTTCTTTTATTATACTTTTACATTTTTAATTTCCAGCATTTACTTTCCAGCATTTACTTCCAGCATTTACTTTATTTAATTTCCAGCATTTATTTTATGTCATTTACTTTATTTAAGCTTTTATAAGCCTTAGATATGTGTTGTAACTAAGTCTGTTGTCTGGGGTTGTAATGAATTCCAAAATCACCGGTTTATAAGGGGTTATTTTATAGTTTGGGTAATATAAATGTTTATTTATTAAGTCTTAAGTTTAATTCTTCTTGTTAACTGGCCATTAATAAGATTGATCTGGTAAACATAAAATAAACTTGACAAATGAATTTTAGGTTTCAGCCTTAGACTTAATAGCCCACGATCTTCCTTGAGGATAAATAACCCTTTAATAGATTTCCTTACATGATAGACATATACATGTCGGGCGGGGGTAGCCATAATTGGAACTTAATCTTAATGAATTCAGGTAACTTGGTTGTCATAGACATATGATTAATTGGGTTACACTGGCTATTTGCATCTGACCATCGACATAAGCTTTTGCATAATTTCATGTTCTAGGTTAGTAAACCAATATATTACACAAACATAAGATAACCACTTCATCTTTAAAAGATATTGGAAAGATTCACAACCCTGGATAGTTTAATAATCTTGAATTTTCATCAATTTCCTTTCGCATAATTTTATTTACTTGTTTTAAGTTTAAAGTCACCATGAAATTACACAACCAATCTATTAGATACTCGTAAACATTTGGCTTCATAAATTAATAGCTTAGGTATTAAGTCCTCGTGGGATCGATACATTTATACTACTTGAACGATACACGCGCTTGCGTTATATGTGTGCGATTACGCCGGTCATTAGCGAAAGGTTACACTCAACGTCCTGGGATTGACTATGAGGAAACCTTTTCACCAGTAGCCATGTTAAAATCCATTAGGATTCTTTTAGCCATTACTGCATATCACGACTATGAGATATGGCAGATGGATGTGAAACTGCTTTCCTAAATGGATTCATTGAGGAGGATATCTATATGGAACAATAAGAGGGTTTCGTATCTAGTGAGACTTCAAACTTGGTTTGTAAGCTCCAAAAGTCTATTTATGGACTTAAATAGGCATCCCGAAGCTGGAATCGTCGTTTTGATGAGATAATTAGATTATCTGGATTCATCAAGAACGGGGATGAACCATGTGTTTATAAGAAAGTTAGTGGGAGCATGATAGTTTTTCTAGTCTTGTATGTAGAAGACATCCTTATCATAGGAAATGATATAGGGATGATGCAAAGTGTGAAAGCCTACCTTTGCAAGAACTTCTCCATGAAATATATGGGTGAAGCTTCCTATATACTAGGTATAAAGCTCTACTGAAATAGAGTTAGGAAGCTTATAGGGTTGTCACAATCGACGTACATAGATAAGATGTTAGAAAGGTATGGTTTTACCAACTGCAAGACAGTAAATGTACCTTTCCGATACGTCATACATCTTTCGAAGAAAATGGCACCTCAGATTGAGGAAGAGAGAGTTATGATGTCTATGTTGGTTTCTTATTAGGTCCCAAGATCATGAAATCAAGCAATGAAACAAGTGAATACACATCAAAGGAGGTGCGGAATATACTCACATTGACCGGATCTTGTGACGCGAAGAAGAAAACTCCTCCAAGAAGCTCGACAGTGGCTTTTTTAGCTCGTGGACTGCTGTGGAGTGCTCGGTTTTGCTGTTGTGAAACTCCTCCATGATCGGCCATGGGAGACAAGCTCCAAAATGATTCCAAGCTCACAAGAACACTGCCCTAACACCTTAGGATGACTCAAGGTGTGTGTGCTAGCACTTTATTTTGCCACAAAACACTCTCTTTTCTTCTCTTTGTTACTCGGTCGAACCAAAATAGAAGGAAGAAGAAGAAGGCTCACAGCCGAAATTGAGAGAGGAGGGAAAGAGGTAATACCGAAAGTACAGAGAGAGAAAACAAAAAGAAAATGTAATATATATATATATATATATATATATATATATATATATTATATATATATATATTTATTTTTATTTTCTAAAAACAAAACAAAGACATAAATCATTTTCATTTATTAAAAGTCAAAAAGAAAAAAGCAATTAAAGCTTTTCAACTACCACATCAATCGCTCAAATCAATCAATCAAATTGTCACATCACTCAAAGTGACATGTGATTTGACGTTTGATGTGACTTGCGATTTGACACTCGATTTGACTTGCGTGCCGCACTCGAATTCGAAATGCGAATGCGCTCACAAATAATCTCGGGCTCGGGTTCGCTAATTCCAAATTAACGAATTTTCCGTCGCGACGTAATTAAACGATTACGCCTAGCAAAATCACTATTCACGTCGCTAACGAATTAATTCTAAATTAATTCGTTCGCCCGAATTAAAATCTAATTTTAATTCCGCATCGAAATCCAATCTCGCATAATATATCGAATATATTATTTTATCGATTAATTCCAAATTAATCGTTCTCTCTCTTTAATTAATATTTTATCCCAGATAAAATATCTCCGTAATTAATCCCAGATTAATTTTCTCTCTCTTCTAATTAATCCCAGATTAATAAAGTGCGAGTCATACATCATCGGTGAATCTTCGGGAAGCGACCTAGGAGATCCCCTGATAGGTTGGCAGTAAATACGGTCGTCGGACTATCCGAACTCGTAAGTACCTCGTACTACGTTTGTACCGATTTACAAGACAAGGTTGGCTTCTAGCAAAGCGCCATGCCTACCTAATTCTCCAGAAATATCCTTATAGGAATATGTGATCTATATCAAGCGTAGTATACTGAAGTATTGCGTATTTCGATCCAGCATCGGATGATCACGTGCTGGGCCTGGGGCTGGAATTGTGTCTGCCCCGTACGAAGCACATATCAGATGTCTGGCAACTAGTCTCTATAATCGGATATACATGACCTAGTCATAATATCTCGATAGCTCGAGCATTTAAGAGAACAAGTTTCGTATCCTATGTGACCATCATCTCCATATGACTGGAGTGATACTTCGGTCTTAATACACATACCCTGATTTCGGACTTCCATAGACACATAGACGTACTACCAATGGAATTTCGAGGGGGTCTATCCAGAGCGAAGCTGTTTCCCGTACCATCGGTAAAACACAACCTTCTATTACATTTGCATGAGTATCCTATACCCAAATATATGAGAACTATACCATTGTGCCCTCACAAACGCGCACAAGTGTAATACTAGTCTTTTACGTATTTATCGATGTTCAATCTCGATAATACTCTAACTAGGGATATGTAATGATTTATCCTTCGTGGACTGATACTGTCTCATATCATTCTCCGTCCAAGAACAAATCACAAGGACCTCTCATCATTTATATATCTAGGTGATCTAATCACAAATGATAAGAGTGCAATCTCCTTTGTCACATAGTTAATTTGTACAACAACACCACGATCTGTACAAATAGTGACGCTATGGTTCATAATTGTCCAACAATCTCCCACTTGGCCTATAGCCAGTCACTCGAGTGCTTGACACCCGAACTATGTACGGTTGGCCCAAACTACTGAGAAAAGGCTTTCGTCAGCGGATTTGCATGAATATCATCTGATGCGATTTATTCGATCATCACATCCCCACGATGTATGATCCGAACGAATCAGATGAATAGTCGAAGTATTTATCTGGATCGTTGATGAGACCATTAATTCTTTAGCCTGTGATGACGCCTAGCTCAGCTGCTAATAGAACTATATCTAATCTAATTAGATTTGTTATTGACCCAGATGGCTTCTTTTGCTGCCTCAGCTGCTGCAATTAACCCGCATTTGTTGTTTATTCGGTAACAGTATCTTGCTTGGAAGATTTCCAGCTCACTGTACTGTTATTCAAACTGTATAGTACCGTTTGCGACTTTTAGTCGTCTTTATCGGTTATAGGTGTTGGACAGTTATGACCCATAGCGTCACTATTTGTACAGATCATGGTGTTGTTGTACAAATTAACTATGTGACAAGGAGATTGCACTCTTATTATTTGTGATTAGATCACCTAGATATAGATGATATGAGGTCCCTATGATTAGTTCCTGGATTGAGATGATATGAGACAATATCAGTACTCGAAGGATTAATCATTAAATATCCCTAGTCGTAGTATTATCGAGATTGGACATCGATAATGCGGAATAGACTAGTATTATACTTGTGCGCGTTATGTGAGATCATAACGGCATAGTTCTCATATATTTGGGTATAGGATACTCATACAAGTGTAATAGGAGGTTGTGTTTTACCGATGGTACGGAAAATAGCTTCACTCTGGATAGACCCCTCGGAATTCCATTGGAAGTATGACTATGTGTCTATGGAAGTCCGATATCAGGGTAGGTGTATTTGGTCTTAACCTGAGACTTGCATCGCTAATACTTGCGACAATCGGTATGCTTTAGTTTTGGTCGTCCAGGGCTTTAACAGGTTCTGTGTACGCCTTTGCTGGGTATATCGAGAATCGTAGTGTATTGGGTGTGATGTCAAGACGGAAGTATCACTCCAGTCATAGTGGAGATGATGTCACGTAGGATACGGTACTAGTGCTCTTAAGTACTGCAGTCATCGGGATATTATGACTAGGTCATGTATGTCCGATTATAGAGTCTAGTTACCAGACATCCGACATGTGCTTCGTACAGGGCAGACACATACCAGCCCCAGGCCTAGCACGTGACAATCCGATACTGGATCGCAATACGCAATACTACGTATACTACGCCTGACATAGATTATATATTCCAGTAAGAATATTTCTGGAGAATTGGGTAGGCACGGTGCTTTGCTAGAAGCCAACCATGTCTTGTAAATCGGTAAGCACGTGGTACGAGGTACAAACGTATTCGGATAATCCGATGACCGTATTTACTGCCAACATATCCAGGGATCTCTTAGGTCGCTTCCCAAAGATTCACCGATGACAGTTGATTTAATTAGAATTAATCTGGGATTAATTAAGAGAGAGAATTAATCTGGGATTAATTAAGATGGAGAAAATTAATCTGGGATTAATTGAGGTATTATTTAATCTGGGATTAAATGTGTTCGGAAGAGAGAGAACGAGATTAATTTGGAATTAATCGGTAAAATAAATTTAATAGTTAAATTTGATTTTTCTATTTAATTTATTCGTATGGGCTAAAATTAATATATCGAATATATTAATATAAATTGGATTTCATTACGAAATTAAAGTTGGACTTTAATGCGAACGAGTGAATTAATTTAGAATTAATTCGTAAACGACGTTCGTAATATATTTGCGAGGCATCGTTATTTAATTAAATTAGATTTAATTATTTAACGACGAAAGTTCGTTTAATCGGATTAAACGGATCTGAGCCGCGGTAAATGTTCGTAGAGACATTTTGAATTTTGAATTCAAGATGGTGGGGCCCACTTCACACATGTCATACATGTGAAGTGGTGGTTGGAAAGTGGTTGGCATTTATGCCAAAACCATTTACTTTCCAACTACTTGGTTTAGGTGAAACCAAAACCCCAACTACATGGTTTTGGTGAAAAGGGTAAAAACCCTTTAACAAAACCCTAGCTCTCTCTCTTCACACTTGGGTAATACAATACTTGAAACAATTTGAAACCCTAATACACATGATATGGGCGTGAGCTTCTCCATCTCTTCCTTTTGATTTTGTTGCAATTTCAAAGGAGCTAGCACTTCACAAATCAACAAAGGTGATAGGGAAACAACTTCAAAAGCTTGGAATCAACAAAGGAAGGATCTTGGAGATCTTCAACTCAAAGCTTGGAATCAACAAAGGAAGCATCTTGGATCTTGGATCTTCTTCTCAAAATTTAAAAGCTCAAATCCATTCAATGTAAGTAATTCCGCAACTTATTTTGAATTTATGAACATGTTTTCATGCTTATTAGATCCTTGGCATGTTCTAGGAACACTAACAATGGTATCAGAGCCAATTTTAAGCATGAAAATTTTAGGGTTCATGAGACTAAAATTTGGGGCTTTTATGTTTTGAGCATGATTTCTTCAAATTGATGATTTGAGCATGCTTAGATTATGTTAACTTAGAGTTGTGCATGATTAGATTTGAAATAAATTGATTAGATAAAAAATTAAAAAAATCTTATCATGGCCGAAACTGTGAAGACAGTGGACTGCTGTTTTATTTTTTTTTGTATCATGAAATGATGTGTTTTAATGCATGTTTAAATGTTGATTGTTGGTTTGATTGGATTAGAATTAAAGTCAATAATGTTTATGTTATAATCAAAGAGCATGTTGAGCATGAAATGATGAATTTAGGATTCAATTTGTGTTGAGCATGAAATGATGATTTTTGGCTTCAATTTGTGTTGAGCATGAATTGATGGATTAAGCATGATTAATTAAGTTAATTGGTATTTTGGAAATATTGAGTTTAATTAATTAATCATGGCTAATACACTTTAATTAAAATAATTATGATATTAGGAATATTATAATTATGTTAATAAGCCTTTAATTATGAATTGGGTTAAAAGTGTGTATTTGGGCTTAATGGGCTTGGTTTGACTAAGTTTGATTTTGGACTTTTGGATTGGATCCAATTGGGCCCAAAACCAATTCCATAAAGTCCAAATATATCACTTGGCCCTTTAAAGAATTTAATTGGGCCTAATGGGTCTAAATTATTTGTAGGCAATAGGGTGATTCCTATTGGGCCTTGGCATTTTGGGTTTGACCCATTATGGCCAAAGCCCATGCCTTAAGAATTAATTAAAAGCCCATTGGACTTTAATTAAAATGACATTGGATGTTATTGGGCCTTTGAGACCCATTGAGATTGGATTTGGAATCCAAGTCTTTGAGGCTTGTAAAAAATGTAAATATTTAATTTGGAATTAATATTGAATACAAATAAATTGGATTTAAAGTTGTAGTTCAATATAATTCAAGAATACTTACTTTGAGTATTTATTCTTAAACGAGTTTGACTCGCGCAAATCAAATCGTTGTTTGAATATTGGATGATCATTAATTCAAAGATTAATAATTAATTGGATTAGATTGATTGAGTAACATGATTTGTATGGATACATGAATGTGTTGTATGAATAATGTATATCGGATGGATATTAGAAGGGCGAGGGCAATTTTGGAAATTGTAATAAATTTAGAATTTATTTAAATTGGACCTGCGTGTCCAGCCTTTTATCTCCTTTCTCATTGTATTTCTCTTCTCACATATTCCCCTCAATGTAAATGAGGTTTCTTTATTGTATTTTGTAATTGGGTAGAAGTTAGAATAGTTCTAGCCGGGGAGAGGAAATGGAGTGATTTGTTCTAGGAACAATTTGTGACATATCCATCCGTATATCATTATTAATTTATTTATTTATACGCGCTTTATTATGTATTTAGAATGCATGTTTAAGGGTGTATGATGATGAGACCTAATCAAAGATAATAAATTGGTTGCCAATTTGCACGCGAAAAACCCTCAAACATATTAAGCGTTTTTCCTTCCGTTGAGTGATTCTTACTCAAGATCCAAAGTTGGCATTGGATTTTTGGCCAAAGTCAAGACCTTTGTCAATGGAGGATGTGTTTGAATCATGAGAGTTTTGTTCTATATCGGTTTCTTGTCCAAGTTGTGATTTGTTGGCCAAAGTCAAGATCACTTCTTGTCCATCCACATTGATTACGAAGCTTTCCATGTCAATGGGTTCCGCTTAACTGGGATCATTAAGTTTGTTGTGCCAAAGCCAAGGCTTAGTTGATTCAGAGGAAAAAGGTTAGGAAAATATATTGGATATATTGGCATATATATTGTATATATGTTTCGGACTTGGATGTCCACCTACTGGATCTAGGAATTGGATGAGATCCAATTAATCTTAGAGATCTACCTAGTTAAATATCATACAGCTTGTTGGCCAAAGTCAAGGTTGTGTTGTTATTTAACGGGATCCTAGCCCACTAGGAAACAAGGTTTCCCGAGTACTCAACAGAGGGTTAGAGGCTCGCCCGAAAAATAGTGGGAGGCAAGTATTAGATTTGCAATATTCGTTTAGTTACTTGCCATATGCGCTCAATCAAATATCATTCGTCAAATATATTATAATTAGTTAGACTAATATTTATTGTTGTTTTAATTAAACAGTTGGACTGTATTCAAACCCCTTCATTTATAGTTGATTATATAATTGGATTATAGTAATCAATATATTTGAATTTTACCCTTCAATTATAGTTGATTATATAATTGGATTATAGTAATCAATATATTTGGATTTTAACGATCATTTATAATGATTATATAATTGGATTATAGTAATCAATATATATTTGATTTTAACCAATAAAATTGTAATAAGTTATATAGTTAGACTATAGTAATCATTACATTAGATTGTACCTGAAATCGTTGATTAAATAGTTGGACTATTAGAATCAAGATTAAATTGAAAGATTAGTGTTTAAAACATTATCCTAGGGAAAATGTGTTTAAACGACTTTATTTTTCAAATTGGGAATAAAATTTCAGAATGGTCCTGGAAACTAATAAGTTACTTTATTTGATAAAATAACATATTAGGCCTAAGCCCAGAGTTAAGCAAATAGTAGAGCATGATCTTTGAAAGATTCATGTGATGATAACTTTAATGCTTAATCCATTATGCTTGCCATAATTACTCCTTAATTTCTTAATCAGAAGTAAGGATTAGATCCTTAAAGTATGATAATGAAATTGAAAGATCTTCATAAGTCTATTCTTAGATCTTAGAAATATTAAATTGCAATAAACAACTCTTGGAGTATTAATGACTATTCTCAAGGAGACCAAAGTCAAAGTTTGCAATAAGGCAAGTAGCGCAAGGCGCATCTTACTTCAATATTCTAGAAGGCCAAGGCTTGGCCAAAGACTTCTGGAATGTGAAAAGGGCAAAGGCAAAATCATTATAATCTTCTAGGAAGATAAATGACATATCCCAAGATGTCTACCTAAATTGTGGCAAACGGGGTCATTGAAGCATGACTGCCGTATGGACAAAGCAGACATGAAGGAATTGAAGACGAGCAAGGCTCTGACTTCAAATATGTTTGTCATAAATATGTTCACTACTAGTATTAAAATTGGATTTTAGATACTTAGTGTGATACATAAATATGCATTGATGTGCAGAATCTGCTGTGAGCAGGATACTGATTTCAGATGAGATTAATCTGTGAATTGGAAATGAGACGACAGTCGCTGTTTCAACCGTAGATACCTAAGTTTAGGAACTACCATTTGGCTGTGTACTTAAATTAGGAAACTGTTATAATGTAACTAGTTTGACTAGAAACATTATCTCTATATCGAGTATAACTCGTTGCGAGTGTGCCTTTATATTATAGAACACTAAAGTGTTTTATTATATAAAGATGATATTGAGATAAACACATTAGATGTGAATGACAATGTTTATATTTTGAATATGAATAAATCTCAAACATATAACATGACAAACTAATAGCTCAAACTGATTTGATCAGAAGAAACTTAGTTGTGGCAGTACTGTCTGGGACACTTTAAACAAGAATCGTATATCCACACTTTTGAAGAGTGGGTACTAGGACATATTTGATTCTACTCAAATAAAGTCTACGAATCTAGTTTATTAGGTAAAGTACCTAAAATACCTTTTACTTGGTGAAAGTGCAAGAACCACCGATCTGTTAGCCCTATTCATAGTGAAGCAAGTAGGCCCATATCTAGCTAGGCTAGATGTGGATATGAATGTTTCGTGACCTTACGGATGTGGCATCGCGTTATGGTTATATGTTTCTTTTGAAACACAAATCAGAAACTTTTAGAGTTTCGACACGAAATAGATGAACAGATCGGCTAAAGTATTAAAACATCACGGTTTGACCATGATGAAAATACTTAAGTAGTAAGTTTCTCATATACTTGAAAGAGTATAGTATTCTTTCAATGAGGACTTCTCCCAGAACTCGTCAGTTTGACGGTGTATCCGAACGGAGAAACCGAATTTTGTTGGACATGATAAGGTTAATCATGAGTCGCTCTGAGCTACCATTTTCCTTCAAAGGATAAGCATTTAACAGCGCAATACTTATTTTAAATAAGGTTCCATGAAAATCTGTTTGATAGATTTCATATTAGATATGAACAGGAAAGAAACTAGGTTTTCTCACTCCTGAAGATTTGGGATGCTGGGCATATGTTTGGATGATACCAAACTAGAACCCAAATTGGATAAGTGCCAATTGTAGGTTATCCTAGGGAAACCAAAGTATATTACTTATACAACTCACTTGAGAACAATGTAATTATAGCTCACCATGCGGTTTTCCTAAGAGGAATACCGATATGCAGTGGTAAGTGGGAGGATAGTAAAACTCGATGAAAAATCAGATTTATACTGTTCAAGGCACCAAGTCCTTAATGGAACACAAACAGTTCATCAAGGATGAAACTGTACCAGTAATCTTCGAATACACAAGAACCGCGTAAGTCGGAGAGAGTCAGAAAACAACCTGGGTATGGGTTTCTGATCTCACCTCATAAAGATGTCAATCTTATTGGGGAATACGAACTGACTACGTATGAGGAAGTGATACATGGTATCAACTCCCTATCATGGAAAAAGTGACATGAGTCTGAAATGGATTCCATGTATATCAACTATGTTTGGACACTAGTTGTTGTACCGTAAGGCATTGTGCCTATTGGTACTATATAAGTCTTCAAGGAAGACATACATGGAAGGCAACATACCAACGTACTAAGCTAGGCTTGTAGCGGAAAGGTATCGTTATCAACATTGTGTTGATTACAACGAAATCTTTTACCTTTTGCCACGTTAAATCCATTTGGATAATGCTTGCTGATGCTGCATGTTTCATTCATGAAATATGGCAGCTGAACGTCAAAATCGCTTTCCTTAAACGGAAACCCCTTGGAGGATGTTTACAACATCCTGGCGGTTTTGTCGTACCGAAACTAGCAAACAAGGTTTGCAGGTTATTCGATCCATAGAGGGATTAAAGTAAGCATTACATTCTTGGAACTAACGTTTTGATGTAATCATAATGGTGTATGACTTAATTCAAAACGAAATGATTCTTGTGTATATAAGGAGGTTAGTGGGAGCGCACTGCCAATGATGTCCTAATTAATGATGATATGTCATTTCTTGGAAAAGTTGTGGTTTGTTGGGCAACAACCAATTCTGTCTCGGATCTTGAGTGAGAATCACTCAATGGAAGGAAAGACGCTTAATATTGAGCGATGGTTTTTCGCGTGCAAATTGGCAACCAATTTATTATCTTTGTTAAGGTCTCATCATCATACATCCTTAAACATGCATTCTAAACACATAATAAAGCGCATATGAATAAAATAATAATGATATGCGGATGGATACTTTACACAATGATCCTAGATCAAATTTCTCATTTTCTCTCTCCCGCTAGCACATTTATTTACTTCTACCCGTTACACTACACTTCTAAAGAAACCTCATTTACATTGAGGGGAATAGGTGAGAAGAGAATACAAAGAGTATAGAGGTGATAAGGCTGGACACGCACGTCCATTAATAAATCAATTTATTACAACAATTTTTAAAATTGTCCCACCCATCTAATATCCATCCGATATACATTATCGATGCATCGCAACCATGTATTCACACAAGCATGTTATCAATCAATCTAATCCAATTAATTAATCTGATAATTAGTGATCATCCAATGTTCAAACAACGATTTGATTTTGCTCGAGTCAAACTCGTTTTGCGAATAAGTACTCAAAGTACGAATTCTTGAATTAAATTAAACTACAAAATTAAATCCAATTCAATTTGTATTTAATACTAATTCACTATTTAATTCCAAATTAAATATTACACTTTATTAACGAATCTTTACGACTTAATTCCAAATTCAATCGTTACGGGTCGCAAAGCCCGATTAACATCCAATGTTTATTTAATTAAAGTCCAATGGGCTTTTAATTAATTTCTTTAAGGCGTGGACTTTTGGTCAACTCGGGTCAAACATATAACCAAGTCCAATCCGGGATTAACCCCATAAGCCCAGAAATCAATTTTGGCCCATTAGGCCAAATTAAATAATTAAGGTCCTTTAAGTCATAATTGGACTTTATGGATGCGGTTTTAGGCCCAATTGGATCCAACCAAATTGGCCTAAACCTAACTTGGTACAACCAAGCCCAAAAGCCCAATTACAACCTATAAGGCCCAAATCCAATTTCAAGCCCAATTAATTAACTTATAAAATTCCAAATTCCACAATAAATTAACCTAAGTGTAATATACAATTAATTACCCAATTAACATTTCTAAAACATCAATTAGCCTAATTAATCATGCACTTTAATATCAAATAGTGTCCAACACAATTCAATCAAAATCAAACCCAATTTACATGCTTAAAGTCTCGACAATTAAGGGTTTTTTCATTCCGATTCGGTTTCAATCCAATTGAATCCACAATCATCATTTCCCAAATCAATTCAACTCATCCAATGAATTAAAATAAAAAAACACCATGAATTTCAAAATTCAACAAGTTTTCGGCCAAACCTTTAATTTGGGGAAAATTGTCCAATTCAAAATTCAATCCAATTAAACCTCAAATCAACATTACCCAATTGTTTTAAGTCATCCAATGATCAAAAAACAAAAAATTACCAAGACATTAGGGCTTATTCATTTTCGGCCAAGCCTTCAATTTGGGGGAAAATTGATCCAATCCAATTTTCTTGAAATTGATCATGCACAACTTCAATTCAACCTCATTCAAGCATACTAAATCAAACAATTTAACCAATTGATGCTCAAATCGATTTTGCCCAATTTTAAACCCTAAAATTTCATGCTTGATATAAGCTCTGATACCATTGTTGGTTTCTTATTAGGTCCCAAGATCATGAAATCAAGCAATGAAACAAGTGAATACACATCAAAGGAGGTGCGAAATATACTCACATTGACCAGATCTTGTGACGCGAAGAAGACAACTCCTCCAAGAAGCTCGACAGTGGCTCTTCTAGCTCGTGGACTACTGTGGAGTGCTCGGTTTTGCTGCTGTGAAACTCCTCCATGATCGGCCATGGGAGACACCATGGAAGCTCTAAGCTTCAAGCTCCAAAATGATTCCAAGCTCACAAGAACACTGCCCTAACACCTTAGGATGACTCAAGGTGTGTGTGCTAGCACTTTGTTTTGCCACAAAACACTCTATTTTCTTCTCATTGTTACTCGGTCGAACCAAAATAGAAGGAAGAAGAAGAAGGCTCAAAGCCGAAATTGAGAGAGGAGGGAAAGAGGTAATACCGAAAGTACAGAGAGAGAAAACAAAAAGAAAATGTAATATATATATATTTATTTTTATTTTCTAAAAACAAAAAAAATACATAAATCATTTTCATTTATTAAAAGTCAAAAAGCAAAAAGCAATTAAAGCTTTTCAACTACCACATCAATCACTCAAATCAATCAATCAAATTGTCACATCACTCAAAGTGACATGTGATTTGACGTTTGATGTGACTTGCGATTTGACGCTCGATTTGACTTGCGTGCCGCACTCGAATTCGAAATGCGAATGCGCTCGCAAATAATCCCGAGCTCGGGTTCGCTAATTCCAAATTAATGAATTTTCCGTCGCGACGTAATTAAACAATTACGCCTAGTGAAATCACTATTCACGTCGCTAACGAATTAATTCTAAATTAATTCGTTCGCCCGAATTAAAATCTAATTTTAATTCCGCGTCGAAATCCAATCTCGCATAATATATCGAATATATTATTTTATCGATTAATTCCAAATTAATCGTTCTCTCTCTTTAATTAATATTTTATCCCAGATAAAATATCTCCGTAATTAATCCCAGATTAATTTTCTCTCTCTTCTAATTAATCCCAGATTAATAAAGTGCGAGTTATACATCATCGGTGAATCTTCGGGAAGCGACCCATGAGATCCCCGGATAGGTTGGCAGTAAATACGGTCGTCGGACTATCCGAACACGTAAGTACCTCGTACTATGTTTGTACCGATTTACAAGACAAGGTTGGCTTCTAGCAAAGCGACATGCCTACCCAATTCTCCAGAAATATCCTTATAGGAATATGTGATCTATATCAAACGTAGTATACCGAAATATTGCGTATTTCGATCCAGCATCAGATGATCACGTGCTAGGCCTGGGGCTGGAATTGTGTCTGCCCCGTACGAAGCACATATCGGATGTCTGGCAACTAGTCTCTATAATCGGATATACATGACCTAGTCATAATATCCCAATAGCTCGAGCATTTAAGAGAACATGTTCCGTATCCTATGTGACCATCATCTCCATATGACTGGAGTGATACTTCCGTCTTAACATCACACCCAACACACTACGATTCTCAATATACCCAGCATTGGCGTACACAGAACCTGTCAAAGCCCTGGACGACCTCAACTAAAGTATATTGATTGTCGCAAGTATTAGCGGTGCAAGTCTCAAGTTAAGACCAAATACACCTACCCTGATTTCGGACTTCCATAGACACATAATCATACTACCAATGGAATTTCGAGGGGGTCTATCCAGAGCGAAGTTCTTTCCCGTACCATCGGTAAAACACAACCTCCTATTACACTTGCATGAGTATCCTATACCCAAATATATGAGAACTATGCCGTTGTGCCCTCACAAACGCGCACAAGTGTAATACTAGTCTTTTACGTATTTATCGATGTCCAATCTCGATAATACTCTGACTAGGGATATTTAATGATTTATCCTTCGTGGACTGATACTGTCTCATATCATTCTCCGTCCAGGAACAAATCACAAGGACCTCTCATCATTTATATATCTAGGTGATCTAATCACAAATAATAAGAGTGCAATCTCATTTGTCATATAGTTAATTTGTACAACAACACCATGATCTGTACAAATAGTGACGCTATGGGTCATAATTGTCCAACAGTCTAACCTGCCATATGCTTCTTGTATTGGAAGCATAATGTATGCTATATTATGTACTAGACCTGACATCAGTTTCTGCGTCAGTGCGACCAGCCAATATCAATTTGATCCAGGTAATGATCATTGGACAGCCGTGAAATATATCCTAAAATATCTTAAAGGTACCAATGATAAGTTTCTAATAAATGGCGAAAATGAGCTACAAGTTAAGGGTTATACAGACTCCGACTTCCAGGGAGATCCAGATGATAGAAAATCTACATCAGGATACATATTTACCCTTAACGGTGATGCAGTTAGTTGGCGATGTTCAAAACAAGGCTCAACAACCGATTCCACCACTGAGTGCGGAATTTA
Organism: Zanthoxylum bungeanum; assembly: GCA_019454045.1. Lineage (NCBI taxonomy): Eukaryota > Viridiplantae > Streptophyta > Magnoliopsida > Sapindales > Rutaceae > Zanthoxylum > Zanthoxylum bungeanum. Next base: position 398,099 of record SKCR01029743.1, read on the forward strand.
AAGCGGCTTCAGAAGCTGCTAAATAAGCTGTTTGTATTATAAATTTTATCACAGAACTTGGCGTCGTGCCTAGTATTGCGGATTCAATCCCATTGTATTGTGATAATAACAGAGCCATCACGCAGGCTAAGGAGCCAAGGACGCATTCCAAGTCCAAACACGTCAAAAGAAAATATCACGTAATTAGAGATATTATTGAACGAAAAGACATAGTGGTCTTGAAGGTTCAAAGATAAGACAACATAGCAGACCCGCTCATAAAGTCCTTACCTCCTAAGATATTCGATAAACATGTGGAGGAGATGGGATTGTGGTACCATTCAGATTGACACTAAGCAAGTGGGAATTTGATGATGTTGGTGCTTGGAGTGCCAATCTGAATTGTACATTTTATTATTTATTAATAAAATATCTATATTTTTCATTTCATACCATATTAATGGTATTGTCATTATGCGTATTAGATTGATGTATAGATATGCTAATAATGACATCGGCCTTAGAATAGTCTTGACACTAGGTTTAAACTATTTTTAAAGTAAATATTCCTAGTCGTTGGTTTTGGAATACGGTCGAATTCCTATAGCCTATAAGACTAGCACATGTCGTATATTGGAGTTGGAGTTCCAATCATTTAACCCGATATACCATGAGTTTTGGAAACTCGTATAGACATATGGGTATTCATTGAAGTGAATACTGAATGACTCAAATGTGATTCCTAATAGTTGGAAGTACACACCACCGTCAATAGGAATCTCCTCGAGTCGATTAACATATGTAATCCTAATACTGTGATAATAACGGAGCCATCACACAGACTAAGGAGCCGAGGCAAGCTAATAATGGCACACAACAAAATATAATTTTAAATATTTAGTTATAATAAAAAAATTATGATTATTAATTAATTATAATTATTACGTTTTGCAAAAGGTATATTTTTAACTGTTATTCACTACCAAAATATTAAAAAAACCAACCACAATAATTTTATTAACATCAAATAAAATTACATAACACCGTTTATAAATTACTATTTATTCACCACATTTTCTTAATCATAATACTAAACAAAACCTTAATCGAGCTAGACAGCCAGTAATCAGTTGAACCAAATATCAAATCCCACGTGCAAACAAGTTGATATTTATTGTTGAACTGAACTTATTATTAGGAGTATAATCGAACAGAGTAATGCCCGAAATGATTCATTTTGATAAATATTTATATGAGCTCGAAACGAATGAAATTTTACACGTGTTTGAACTCACTTAGGGAGTAGACTGTACAAATCCAAGACATCAAGCTACTCAATACTCCCTAAGTTTAGCTAGATTGTCCCATCATTGCCCAAACTAATCTTTCAAAGCTTATTCAGACCAGTAATCCTAGTTTAAACCCCAAATACAAACCTTCAAGGATTCTAAAAATTGTAAAGCTCGATAGAATCTCTATTTCAGTGATTCCACAAAGTATCACAAAGTTCCAATACTTCACCACAAATCCTAAGTGCCAATCTTACTTGGATATAAACATTGTTTCAAGAATCGTATGATATATTTATTAAACGTTATCTCCATTCCATACTTTTTTAATACAGCTCGATCCTACATTAACCTCTGAATGAAGTTGGTTTAATAAATAAAACCTCATCCAGCCATATGCACACTTGAATATGCAAAAGGCACCCCAACTGAAGGTAGTTCAACCATATGCAAAAGGCACCTCAAATGAAGTTGACCCTCAGTCTCATCATCTAGAGGAATTGAGGATCTAGGACGAAAGGGAGTAGGAATCCCTATAGTCCCAAAAGTGGCACGAAGGTCCTTTGTCTTGGACCTAGCCTTGCAAGGAGCAGACTTGGCGCCAACAGGATACTGGATGACCGTAGAAGTAGAAGATTGGGACCGTTGTTGATGGAGTTGGTGCTTGGAGTGCCAATTCGAATTGTAAATTTTATTATTTATTAATAAAATATCTATATTTTTCATTTCATACCATATTAATGGTATTGTCATTATGCGTATTAGATTGATGTATAGATATGCTAATAATGACATCGGCCTTAGAATAGTCTTGACACTAGGTTTAAACTATTTTTAAAGTAAATATTCCTAGTCGTTGGTTTTGGAATACGGTCGAATTCCTATAGCCTATAAGACTAGCACATGTCGTATATTGGAGTTGGAGTTCCAATCATTTAACCCGATATACCATGAGTTTTGGAAACTCGTATAGACATATGGGTATTCATTGAAGTGAATACTGAATGACTCAAATGTGATTCCTAATAGTTGGAAGTACACACCACCGTCAATAGGAATCTCCTCGAGTCGATTAACATATGTAATCCTAATACTGTGATAATAACGGAGCCATCACACAGACTAAGGAGCCGAGGCAAGCTAATAATGGCACACAACAAAATATAATTTTAAATATTTAGTTATAATAAAAAAATTATGATTATTAATTAATTATAATTATTACGTTTTGCAAAAGGTATATTTTTAACTGTTATTCACTACCAAAATATTAAAAAAACCAACCACAATAATTTTATTAACATCAAATAAAATTACATAACACCGTTTATAAATTACTATTTATTCACCACATTTTCTTAATCATAATACTAAACAAAACCTTAATCGAGCTAGACAGCCAGTAATCAGTTGAACCAAATATCAAATCCCACGTGCAAACAAGTTGATATTTATTGTTGAACTGAACTTATTATTAGGAGTATAATCGAACAGAGTAATGCCCGAAATGATTCATTTTGATAAATATTTATATGAGCTCGAAACGAATGAAATTTTACACGTGTTTGAACTCACTTAGGGAGTAGACTGTACAAATCAATGACATCAAGCTACTCAATACTCCCTAAGTTTAGCTAGATTGTCCCATCATTGCCCAAACTAATCTTTCAAAGCTTATTCAGACCAGTAATCCTAGTTTAAACCCCAAATACAAACCTTCAAGGATTCTAAAAATTGTAAAGCTCGATAGAATCTCTATTTCAGTGATTCCACAAAGTATCACAAAGTTCCAATACTTCACCACAAATCCTAAGTGCCAATCTTACTTGGATATAAACATTGTTTCAAGAATCGTATGATATATTTATTAAACGTTATCTCCATTCCATACTTTTTTAATACAGCTCGATCCTACATTAACCTCTGAATGAAGTTGGTTTAATAAATAAAACCTCATCCAGCCATATGCACACTTGAATATGCAAAAGGCACCCCAACTGAAGGTAGTTCAACCATATGCAAAAGGCACCTCAAATGAAGTTGACCCTCAGTCTCATCATCTAGAGGAATTGAGGATCTAGGACGAAAGGGAGTAGGAATCCCTATAGTCCCAAAAGTGGCACGAAGGTCCTTTGTCTTGGACCTAGCCTTGCAAGGAGCAGACTTGGCGCCAACAGGATACTGGATGACCGTAGAAGTAGAAGATTGGGACCGTTGTTGATGGAGTTGGTGCTTGGAGTGCCAATTCGAATTGTAAATTTTATTATTTATTAATAAAATAACTATATTTTTCATTTCATACCTTATTAATGGTATTGTCATTATGCGTATTAGATTGATGTATAGATATACTAAGAATGACATGGACCTTAGAATAGTCTTGACACTAGGTGTAAGCTATTCTTAAAGTAAATATTCCTAGTCGTTGGTTTTGGAATACGGTCGAATTCCTATAACCTAGAAAACTAGCACATGTCGTATATTGGAATTGGAGTTTCAATGGTTTAACCCGATGTACCATGAGTTTTGGAAACTCGTATAGACATGTGGGTATTCGTTGAAACAAATACTGAATGACTCAAATGTGATTCCTAATAGTTGGAAGTACACACCACCGTCAATAGGAATCTCCTCGAGTCGAGTATCATATTTAATCCTTTGACTATAGGATAGCATTGATTTTGTGTGAGTTCCTCCACACTTTGATGCCATGTATGTCAGAAACCTATAATGGTCTAGCCTCTAGATGTTCGTTGGGTGTGGACCGATGCATTCAGTAATCAAGTGTGAAGCAAGATAGGACCCGTCGGCACGTATGTGTACTACAAGGAGTTTAGGTATCCATGTTAGTAAAGTCATGATTCATATAAGCCTAACTTATATATACGCAATTCAACCACCTTCGAATTCGCAAATAACACGAATGACCTTTCTGAACTATACAAGTCGAGGTCATGACATATGTTTAACAATCCCTCCATCATAGGCTATCTGAGTTACGCTTTTGACACATATATTACATCGTAAAGTTTCCAAGGAGCACGTCTTATATTATCGACATGTCTGATGAGTGGTATTTATATCAATATTTCTCACTCATCTAACCTAATATTTTGTATAGTTTCTCGGGTTTTGTGAACATTTTGATGTGTTTTGTGTTATTTTGCAGATAAATAAAGTTGGGAAAGCATTGGAAGCAATTTGGGGCCAAAATAGAGAAAACAATGAAAAAAGTGCTTTCCTTGGGAGCTTTTCCCTGTTTTTAGAGGATTGCATCTAGTTTTTGTAAATATAAATAATATTTAATTTATGTATTTTAATTTTCAGTAGTAATAATAATAGTAGTTCTTCTTCTTCTCATTTCTTTTATGTTTTGTAGTTAATTTTCCACTGGGGAATGGTGGAGCTTTTATTATTTTAATTTAGATTAATCCCCCTTAATTATAATATAGAAATTATAATTCAAATTAAAAAGATTACCGCCTTAATGGCTGGTTTTATTTATTTGACATAAAGTGGCACCGCCTATATAGCTGGTCTTTAGGTGACAAATAATTACCGCCTATATGGCTGGTTTATGGACAAATAATAATACCGCCTTTATGGCTGGTCGGACTTAATTAAAATCTAATTTAATGAGGATACCGCCTTTATGGCTGGTCGGTAATATCACAATTAATTTTTATATTATAATAAGGGAGATGTCTAAATTATAAATAGTAAAAGTGGATCCCCAACCCCAGTATTTTATTTTTATTCTAGGGAAATGATGAAACACAATATCCACACTTAATAATTGATTTTCTTTTTATTGGTAATTCTTTAGTTTGTTTATTGAGTCTTAAGCTTAATGCTTCTTGTTGTCTGATCACCAATAAGATTGATATGGTAAACTTAAAATGAACTAGACATAGGGATTTTAGGTTTCAGCCTTAGATTCCATAGCCCACGATCTTCCTTGAGGATAGATAACCCTTTAATAGATTTCCTTACAGGATAGACATATACCTGTCGGGCGGGGGTAGCCACAATTGGAACTTAATCTTAATGAATCCAGGTAATTTGGTTGACATAGACATATGGTTCAATTGGGTTATACTGGGTATTTGCGTCTGACCATCGACAGAGGCTTTTGCATATTTTTGTGTTCCAGGTTAGCAAATTAATATATTACACATAGATAAGAGAATCAATTCATCTTTATAATAATATTGTGTGGAGTCACGACCCTAGACCTTTGAGTCTTTTCTTTTATTTTCCTTAGTATTTTCTTTTGAGTCTGTTTTTATTTTATTTTGCAAAACCACATTCAACCAACCAAAAGCAATCAATTCACTTCTCCTTATAATTAGATACCTGTAAATAAATAGATTCAATAATTAATAACAACAGTAGGAATTAAGAATCGCGACTTACTCATATTGATACTTTAACCCTTTATACGGTCCGACAGATCCTATCTTGATATGTATTTGATTAACGAGTGTATCGGTCCACATCCAACAAACATCTAGCAGTCAGAACATGAAAGGTCTTTGACATATATGACATCAAAATGTGGAGGAACACACACAAAATCAATGTTATCCTATAGTCAAAGGATCACATATACTACTCGACTCGAGGAGATTCTGTTGACGGTGGTGTGTACTTCCAACTATTAGGAATCACATGTGAGTCATTTAGTATTCGCTCCAATGAATACCCATATGTCTATGAGCTTCAATTGCTCATGGTACATCAAGTTAAACCATTGGAACTCCAATTCCAATATACGACATGTGTCAGTCTTCTAGGTTATACGAATTTGACCGTATTTCAAAACCAACGACTATGAGTTTTTACTTTAAAAATAGTTTATAATAGTAATATTATCCCAATATCAGACCACCTAGTGTCCAATATTACCAAGTGACTATTCTAAGGTCGATGTCATTCTCAGCATATTTATATATCAATCTAATATGTATTATGACATAAATTACCATTAACATGGTTGAAATGAAAATGTTGTTATTTTATTAATAAATACTACAATATAATGTATAAAATATTATTCGGATTGACGTTCCAAGCCTCAACTCTAACAAACTCCCACTTGGTTAGCTCCAATCCGGATGGTACCGGAGTCTCATCTCCTCTATATCTTTATCGAATAACTTAGGAGATAATGCCTTAGTAAGTTAGTCTGCTATGTTATCTTTTCCTTGAACCTTCAAGACCAATATGTCTTTTTATTCAATAATCTCTCTAATCACGTGATATTTCCTTTCTACGTGTTTAGACTTAGAATGCGTTTCGACTCCTTAGCCTGCGTAATGGATCCACTATTATTACAGTACAATAGGATCGAATCCGTAATACTGACACAATCCCAAGTTCTGTGATAAAAGTTCTAATCTAAACAGCCTATTTAGCAGCTTCTAAAGCCACTATAAATTCCGCCTCAGTGGTGGAATCAGTTGTAGAGCCATGTTTTGAACATTGACAACTAACCACACTGCCATTAAGGGTAAATTTGTATCCAGATGTAGACTTTCTATCATCCGGATCTCCCTGGAAGTCAGATTCTGTATAACCCTTAACTTGTAGCTCATAGTCTCCATAAATTAGAAACTTATCCTTAGTACCCTTAAGATATATCAGGATATGTTTCACGGCTGTCCAATAATCGAAACTGATATCAGGTTTTGTACATAGCATGACATACATAATGCTTTCGATACAATAAGTATATGGCAAGTTAGACATTTTAAATATTTCTTCCTCAGTCTGAGGTACTATTTTCTTCGAAAGATGTATGTCATATCAAAAATGTACATTTATTGCCTTGCAGTTGGTAAAACCATACATTTCTAACATTTTTATCTATGTACGTGGATTGCGACAATCCAATAAGCTTCCTTACTCTATCCCGGTATAGTCTTATACCTAGTATATACGAATCTTCACCCATTTCTTTTATGGAGAAGTTCTTGCAAAAGTAAGCTTTTACATTTTGCATCAATCTTATATTATTCCCAATGCTAAGGATATTGTCTACCTACTATACAAGGAATACTATTATGCTCCCACTAACTTTCTTATAAACACATTGTTCTTCCTCATTCTTGATGAATCTAGATAATCTAATTATCTCATCAAAAAGACGATTCTGACTTCAATATGTCTATTTAAGTCCATAAATAGACTTATTGCGCTTAAAAACCATGTTTGAAGTCTCACTGGATATAAAACCTTCTGGGTATTCCATATAAATATCCTCATCGAGGAATCCATTTAGGAATGCGATTTTCACATCCATTTGTCGTATCTCATAATCGTGATATGCAGCAATGACAAAAAGAATCTCAATGGATTTTAGCATGGCTACTAGTGAAAACGTTTCCTTATATTCAATACCAGGACATTGAGTGTAACCTTTCAGACCAGTCGGGCCTTAGAGGTTTCCATATTTCCATCGGGTCCTTGCTTACTTTTATAAACCCATTTACAACCAATAGGTTTAACTTCTTTAGGAAGTTCAACCAAGTCCCACACTTAATTGTCATGCATAGAATCCATTTCGGATTTTATGGCTTCTTGCCATTTTCCCGAATCGATATCCAATATCGCCTCTTTAAACGTAGTCAGATTCGTTTCCTCCAAGAAGAGAACATCAAGGCTTGTATCAGACGTTAAAAATAGTCTCTCACGAGGCCTTGATATTCTATTAGACTTATGTAGAACCTGTGTTATAGATCCTTCACCTAGTTGAATATCAGGTTCTATCTCAGGTTCCTTAATGTTAGGATCAAATTCATTGAGTTCATTCTTTTTACAATCCCGCTTTCTCTCAAAATTTCATTTTTTTAAAAAAAATGGCAAAAATGAGCAACAAATAGACTTCGTTGCTCAGAATCTTAGCAATGATATCCCAAAGAATTTTCACGATATCAAACGAACCTGTATTTATACCCACTGGGCGCTAGTTTATCGTGCTGCACAACTCTAACGTATGTAGGACAACCCTAAATATTTAAATATCTAAGACTTGGATTTTTACCGAACCATATCTGATATGGGGACGTAGAAATAGCTTTTGATAGAACTATGTTAAGTATGTGGGCAGCAGTAAGCAAAACACAACCCTAAAGGTAATATGGAAGATCTGTATAGCTCATCATAGATCGCACCATATCCAATAAAGTACGAATTCTTCGCTCAGACACACCATTGTGTTGAGGAGTTTTTGGTGGGCTATATTGGGAGAGAATCTCATTCTCTCTTAAATAACTTCTGAATTCGTCGCTCATGAATTCACCACTTCGATCTGAACGAAGACACTTGATGAATTTCTCAGTTTATATTTCTACCTTGTTTCAGAATATTTTGAACTTTTCTAATATTTCTGATTTATGTCTCATTAAATAGACATAACCATATCTTGACCTATTATCAGTGAAAGTCACAAAGTATGTTGAACCATCATGAGCGATATGATTTAATGGACCACACACATCATTGTGTACTAGCTCTAATAAATCTTTAACACGATGTACAACACCAAGAAATGAGGCCTTTGTCATTTTCCCTTGGATACATGACTCATAAATTGGATAAGAATCTAAGGTAAGATCTTTAATCAAACCATCCCTAACTAATTTTGATAGGCGTCTAACTCTTATGTGGCCCAATCTCTAATGTCATAATTCAATATCATTTAATTCAGATCTTTTACGTGTATTTTCCTCTATATTAAAGACATCTCGATATGTTTCCAAAGTATAATTACCGTTAGGTAAAAAATATTCACATATCAAATGGTTGTCTTTATCATATAAACATAAAACACTAAACTTTATTGTTTATTTTATATCTCTCTGTATCCAAAATTGGTAACGATATTATTTATCTGATAAGAAAGAGTACATAATAACAGTGATTTCAAAATAATTTACATCCATTAGGGAGATCTAGAATAATCGTTCTTATTACTTTGGCATCTATTGTTTCGCCATTTCCAACTCTAAACTGGATCTCCCATTTATTCAGTCTTTTTTAACCCTCATGACCTGCATGGAGTTATAAATATGTGTGGGACTGCCGGTGTCTAACACTCATAGACTATTTACATCTAAGGCTAATGAGATGTCAAGAATATGAAAAATACAAAGCGTATCTGAGGGTCCTGCCTTTCCTTTAGCTCTAGACAATCTTTCTTCCAGTGTCCAAACTTCTTATAGTGTAGACATGCATCACAAGATATATGCGGTCTTGCCATGTTGTACTTCTTGGAGTATCTCTTTGATTTTTTCTTCTTTCCCGTTTTGATTTTCTTCGACTTTCTAGAAGCCTTTGAAGAGCTTGCTCCACAATAGAGGTACAAAATGAGATTGTCTTTCTTCAAATCATGTTCTGCCATGCGTAACATGTTATGAGATTTTTCATAACTGGCTTGCATCGAATGCATATGAAAGTTTAACAGAAAACCAACGTAAGTACCAGACAAAGAAGATAGAATTAAATTTATGCCTAGTCGTTTATCGATTACAATGCTCTATCTATCCAAATATCGAATTTGGTCGATCTTGTTCAAAACATGAATGCTGACCGCTCCTCCATCCTTGAGCGTAGCATAGAACAATTCCTTAGACCTCCGATATATTTCAATTTTTTGATTTGTTTTGAACAACTCCATGAGTGTTCTCATAATGCTCCAAGTATCAGGTACTTTTATGTACTGTCTTATCAACTCTGGAACCATCGATCCTAAAATGTAGGATTTCATATTTATGTTATCATCCTTCCATTTTTCAAATTTGTCTCGCTCTTCGGGAGTGGAATCATGATCAATTTCAACAGACAATAGATTGAGCGTCACATAGCTCAACTTCTCTGACTCCAAGACAAAACTGATGTTCATTTCCCATTCAAAATAATTCTTGGCTCATTTCAATTTATTAGAATCCAAAAGTCGCACTAATGGATTTGTGGCAGTCATCTACAAGACAACAATTAAAAACTAGCAGAACATTTTCATTTCAATATAAAAACAATAATACGATTATAGATTTTAAATCTATTAGTACCCTCCCACTACTTTACGTAATTCCGTAATCTCCATTAATAGAAAAATAGAAATTTGGCAATCAAATTTCATAGTGGGAAGAAGATTCCATGAAATTTACTCCACCCTCACAATAATGACGGTATTAGGTAGACCTCAAAGGTCAATCACATCCATGTGACTCCTAAGTTTGGTCCTGAACCATTTCTTATCCTCACAATAATGACAATATTGGATTAAGACGTGTTCCAGATGTATAATTGTTAATGTGCACTAATGAGCTTCGTAAGTACACCCTCACAATAATGACGGTATTGGGTGACTACGTCAACTCATCACGCTTCATCTAATTTTTTACCGGAGCGACCTAAGTTCCGACCACTTATACCCTCACAAAAATGACGGTACTAGGCATAAGTAATAAGAACTCATTCATCTCCATATTGACAAGAATGACCATCCAAAAATGCTCCAACATTATTAATACTATTACATAAAAGTAATCACCTAATCATGAGAGATTTATGACAATCAAGTCATCAACATGTTTGGGTCAAAATAAAAATTTTAATTTAAAACGTACAATGCATATCCAATATGACTTATGCATAATTAAATTAAGATTACAGAGGCATAGATTCAAATACAAATATTGTGTGGTTAAGACCTGCTCTGATATCATTCTGTTGGGACGGTTGTGGGACCCATAGGGTCGGATCGGTGCCCACATAGTAAAAATAGATCAAACCAGTGGATATCAAGTATGAGTGTATTCTTAAATAATTTAATGGAATACTATATTCCATTACGAGTGTATAAGAAAAAATCGAGGCTGAATTAGAGTCCGGAAACTCAAAAAAGAGAAGAAAAAAAGTTCAACACCCACATACTGTGGGCTAAATACGCGCTGGTTTTTTTTTTATTTTCTTCACCAGCCTTCTAGAAACAGAGAGCTGATGAATTGGGATTTTCATCCAATTAATTTTCAACTTTCCCTAAACACTTTCAAACACCCAAAATTTTAATTTTAACATCAAAACCAACATCAACATATGTTAAAGCATAAAATCATGTTTTTCAAAATATCAAATATTTTTACAAAAAAACATAAATTTATTCTAAATATGTATATGCGTAAATTTTGAATCCAAAACACAATCCAAATTAGAATCTCACAATAAAGTAACTCATGATCAATTCTAGTTCACTCAAAGGTGGTCAAGTGATTCTAGAATGGTAACTATAGCTTCAAGCTATCATCTAAAGTTCCAAACTCTAATTTTATGTCTATATCCAACATAAACATTTTGACCCAATCACAAGCATGTTGTGTTTATGCTTAAAAAGCATATGTACTCAATTCATTAGCCTAATTTCAACTTCAAGCTATATTGTTATGCATCAAATACAAAAATATAGCTTATTAGAGAAAATCAAACTTACCTAGTAAGCTTGAACCAAAGATCTAATCTTCTCCTCCTTGTTGAACAATGTTGAGAACTTCCAAAGCTTCTCTAACACTTCTTTAGGATAATTTTCCTTATGTTTTGTCTTAATGCTTGCTTGCTTAAAAACTTGCTCAAGCTTGCCTTTTATACTGAAGCTTACATAATTTTTAATTAATAAAATTTTTAATCAACTTTTAGGTGAGCTTAATCTAGTTTATCTAAATAGACATAATTAAGTGTGACTAATTACCTTTGTCTACCACTTTGATTTAATCCAATTAAATATAGACAAAGTTTAACCAATTGATTAGTTCATTGCCTACCACTTTGATTTAATTCAATTAAATCTAGACAAAGTTTAACCAATTGATTAGTTTATCGTCTACCACTTTGATTTAATCCAATTAAATCTAGACAAAATTTAACCAATTTGATTAGTTCATTGTCTCACTTTGATTTAAGTTAATCAAATAAGCCAAATACACCTATTATTATATTTTTTTATAATTACCAGAATATCTTCCTATGGTAGAGATATTTATGAAATTATAATAAAGCCCTTGTGTGATTTTGGATTAATTTAATTAATCTAATTGAGTCAAAGTAAATAATTAATATTATCCAATAATACTTAATTATTTTAATTGATAATTATAATATCAAATTTTATTTATTATCAAACATTATCGGCTACCAAGTGCTTAACGAGTACACTTCATATTGTGGGATTCTCTAAGTCCAGACACGTTCGTCATATAAACCTACCTTATATGTACGTAATTCGGCCACCTCTGAATTCACGAAGAACACGAACGACCTTTCTGAACTATACAAGTCGAGGTCATCAGATATGTTTAACAATACCTCCATCGTAGGCTATCCGAGTTGTGCTTAGGAAAGATAGATTACACCGTTAAGTTTCTGAGGCGTACATCTCATATTTTCGACATGTTCATAATTATTTACAACTAATCAGAATACCATGTGATCCACCCTAAGGGATCAGATTTGGTCAAAGTCTTAAGAATTGTGACTTTCTCAAATGAATACCTTAATCCCTAATAGTACATATACGGGCTGACAGATCCTATCTTGATACGTACTTGATTAATGAGTGCATCGGTCCATGCCTAACGAACATCTAATGGTCAGACCATGAAAGGTCTCTGACATATATGGCACCAAAATGTGGAGGATCACACACAAAATCAATGTTATCCTATAATCAAAGGATCACATATGCTACTCGACTCGACGGTGGTGTGTACTTCCAACTATTATGAATCACATGTGAGTCATTTAGTATTCGCTCCAATGAATACTCACATGTCTATATGAGCTTCTCTTACTCATGGTACATCATGTTAAACCATTGGAACTCCAATTCCAATAAACGACATGTCCTAGTCTTGTAGGTTATATGAATTCGACCGTACTCCAAAACCAACGACTATGAATTTTTACTTTAAGAATAGTTTATAATAGTAATACTATCTCAATGTCGGATCACCTAGTGTCTAGTATTGCTACATGACTATTCTAAGGTCAATGTTATTCTCAGCATATTTATATATCAATCTAATATGCATTATGACATAAATTACCATTAACATAATTGAAATGAAAATGTAGTTATTTTATTAATAAATAATAAAATATAATGTTCAATATATTATTTGGATTGGCGCCCCAAGCACCAACTCCAACACCTATAACCACAACACTTTATATTTCCATGTATCTTTTCCATATCATGTTAGCATCCAATATTCTTTTACCATATCTACCATTCATTATACTACGCACTCGCGTAATTCATTTGTCCATACAATGTATTACATTTTTTGGTTTCCTCATTCTCATCCAATTTGTCCGTTGAATACTAACATTCCTTACTAAACGTAACACTTACATCTCAAACTATGGTATTGGCATATATGAGACATATATCATATTTACCAAATATAAAGTTTCAATTAACCTACTACATACATCACGATAAGAAGGAATAAAGTCTTACTTTGGAGTCAATGGAACCCGGAAAAATGACATATTATATACGAGTATCCTAGACATACATCGCGTGTAAAATATCCTACCACTGCAATGATGGACCTCTAACCTTGCTATGATACCATCTTTGTAACATCCCAAAAATTCTGAGATGTTACCAACACCCTAAGCCTTAGACTCAAATGCATGATATACCTTGAGCTACTCAAATGTGCCCAATTATTACTCAATATTTTTCACTTACATAATATCCATATAGTACATTTATTTACTATACATACGTAAATGTTGTACTATACATATAGCTATATAATGCATCTCGGCCTCTCGACCCGAACCGACATCCATGCACATGCAGATGATGCTCATGTAATCATAAATCCTATAGTGGCGTCCATATTCTCCAATAAGAGCATAAGACGAAAGAGAACCCTTAAGTAACCTGCATCCAAAAACTAAAATTGTGGGAGATGGGTCATATCGTTTAAATGACCTGGTGAGTGGATACCGAAAAACAAAATCAAATAAACTTTATATAGAAAAATTTAATAAAAATCAAATACTGAATTCATAATCTCATACTTTTCTCTTTCGGTTAACTACATCAAAATTAACAGGCGTCCATTGCCCGAGTAGCGCGCAAAGACCGGAAAATATTCGAACATGACCATATCGATAGAGGGTAATGGGTCAGCTATTTTCAAATGGTCAGGACCCCAGAACATGCGTCACAGAGGGTTTAGAATAATAAAAACGCCAAACAAGCATCGTGGCGAATCACGCTTCATGTCAAATCTAAATAAAACAGGAAACGAGTTATCTGAATCTATTCTTTCAAAACACTTTATAAATATATTGTCGAAGTATCAGAAAGATAAATAAATCGGAAGTAATAGGAAATCAAAATATCGAAATGTTAAAACAAAAATCAAAATATCAACAATATAGATATCCACTCACTATTCTTATCTCTTGTGTCGGCACAGGGGATTGGTTGGAATTTCCTTCATGGAACCTATGGTCATATATTAGAAGTAAAATTATTACGCTTAAATATTTATGATTCTACAAACATGTATGAAAATTCATGAACCTACACCATCGAGGGAATCCTAACACGAATCCCTAGCAACTAAACTAATGAAAAAACTATTCTTAATTATATTTCTATTGCTTTCGATAATACTTAATAACTTACTCTTAATGCCAATTCCTGAAATATTTATCGATTCCCATTACTTTTACCCAACCTGCTCAATTTATCATATTTCGCACAATATTCCAACCTTGTTAAACATGAAACACTCTTAACAATATTCAAACATTCATTCTAGGCTCATTATACATCACCATTAAATCATAACATCAAGTTCTAATCATTTTCACATCAAACAACTATGTTTACACATTTACATTCACTAATGACCATACACGTGCACCTACATTCATTACCATTTCCCTTAATATTAACACTAAATATTATTTACAACATCAATTAATTGTACACAACAACTTTAAGATGTCTTCATCTTCCTATTTTACATTTCAAACACTTATAACTAATCACTACCACCCTTCCACCACCAACACTAGACACTAACTACATCATTATTGGTGTCACTAAACATAACAACATCATTATTTCTCAAAATCAATGCCAAACATGATCTTATTACTAATATTTCTGCATAAGGCACAATTCTAAGTTTCTTCAACTCTTACTCATTGGGCCACACCCACACACACATATATCATTACAGATTCTCAATTTTTTTCTTTAAACATAAATTTACATGATTTATATCATTTTGAATCACAACAATAGGCTTTCAAATCAAACACCAAGCTCGGTCATGACTATTTCATCACCAAACTAGACAAATCAATCTAAGTCAGTGCATATCCAAGTTAAATCACCATCCAAGGCTCAACAAATAAACTTTCCCCATCATTATTCATTTTCGGTCAAATCCCCAAATTTTCAAGTTTGTGCCTTTTCATGAATAATTCATTCAAGTGGTTGTATCATGAAATGCATAACTAAATACTATAGCATGCTTAATTTATGCAAAATAAGTCATCCATAACTTTAGACTTTCCATAGATTCGAATTGAAGAAAAGGGAATCCATGCTAGAAATTTCAAGAATTCAAAAGAATAAATAGAGTGACTTACGTGGTTTGAGATTTTCTTGAGGAAGTCACAAAATCCACTCTAGAATGTTGCCTTGGACGTGAGCTAGGGAGGAGAAAATTTGTGTGTTTTGTTTCTATAAATTACGTGAATGACTAAGAAAGAATGAGATAAATAGTGGCTAGTTTATATAGTGGGAGATATATTTTTATGAATAAAATATTATTTTATAGTAATCACATGCTAAAATTGCAAATGATCCACGTCACTGCACTGTTCATCCAGAAAGATGCGCGTTTTTAACTAGGTTCTGGTTCGAATTTGAAATAATATTCAACACGAATGTTATAGATCTCTCCGTAAGATTTCTGACCATATAATGATCGCTGAAATCAGACATTGGTAGCTCATGTTACAACTACAATACTAAAAGTTATCGGTAATACGACAGAAAAAATAATCGCATATCGGAGCCGCAAATGATTTACCGCATGTCCGAAAAGTAATTTTACGAGTACGATCGCGCTCATGCATGATTTTATACACAACAACTTGAAACCCAAGTTTTCTGGCTTATAGGACAACTTTGTATTGGCCTTCTTCACGAAGGGGTCCCAACTTCATTCAGCACCTTTTCGTTTCCCCTAGAGTTTCTTTAAATTTGTCCAGTCATGATCATCCAGAAGAATCACCTCAGAGCCTGCAATGGATTCAGGAGTGGGGAGATCCAAACCCCTAGATGACATCAACTTCCCCGTAAATCTCTAATCAAAGTAAGCCTTACGCTGAGAGAATCACCTCTGATCCTTCTACAAAAAGAAGAATAAAGGGTCCTCTGCACTGTAGGGGGAGAAGTAGGGGCCACAACATATCAAAGCCTGAAGGCCGCACATGTTCACTACTTGATGAATGTGGAGCGTTTTGTTTCCCCTCAGAGCCACAAATCGGAGCAGATACTTGACCCTCTCACTTGATAATTCGGGACTAGGGGAAGAATTACGGTGTCGGGAGCTTAAAAAAGAATTATCGAATGTAAACATGTCAAACCCTAAATCAACCAAATGACACGAACATTACGCTCAAAAGCAGAACCTGGAAAAATACATTGGTTCATAGTCATCTGCAGGGGGAAGATGACATGGTCGACCCTGACGCCTGGTCAATTGCCCATCACTGCTAACAAGACTTTGGATGCCAATTCTTTATCCGAATAAGATAGTCCACTGAACATGATCGTCGATTTATGGGGTGAAAATGGGTACCTCTCCACGCCACTAACAGAACCAGCCTTCGTTAAAGAAAACATGAAGAAAATGTCTGTGAATAGTTAGGCGTGAGTCGTTCATCATTGAGAAGATGATAAAACCCATAATACATTGAGGCCATTGGGAGTTTACTGCATCATGAGCAAACTACATAACACACAGATATAATGTATCAAAAGGTGAAAGGGAAATCAAAGGATTAAGAGATGAAACTCTCCCATGACAATACCACCGCGAGTGACAGCGGCATGAGTAGTTTCCCAGTGGGATTCACTCTCAGTGAGGGGGTGCAAATAGACATCTTGGGGAGTATCAGTCTCCTTTCTTAGCTGCTAGATTTTTTCGTCAGAAAAGATCAAGAAGCAATAGCAATAAAAATGTATGTGGTAATGTTAAAGAACAACGATTTTATAGACCAAAAGATGCAAAAGTTTGAAGTGGTGAAACTAATTAAGTTAGTCAGATTGATATTTATGGGATATGACAGTTGGACCCTTGTAGAAAATGAAAAGACAGCCTAGAGCACCCCAAAAGTCCATTGAGGGCCTAATCTTGGAATGTGTAAGCAAGACCTTTGACTTTTGAAATTACTCAAGAAGCTGTTTGTTTCCGCCATTTTTTAAAATGACGTAAACAAAAGGGGAAAATATTTGGGAAAAAATCAAGCGGTAGACACGTTGTTAGGTGAACAGTAAAAGGTGTTCAGAGCCCTCCATCAGACTCTAATTTCAGAACCTTTTGTCAGTGTCTGACTTTAAAAGTCCCTCATCAGAGTCTGACTCCAGAAGTCTAATCGTCAGAGTCTGAGTCTGACTCCAGAGCCTCCCATCAAAGTCTAAATTCAGAACCTCTCGACATAACGTCCACTTTAGACTCACCCCTAAAAAGGCAAATAAAAGTCCCACAAGGAATTAATGTAGAATATCAGCTCATTAATTACGTGAATAAATAAAAATTCAGTCAGTCAAATATAGTACTTTCCATTTCTTGAAGCTGATTGACTGCCCAGAATAGAGAAATCTCAAGATTCTTATGATTGGGTTAGTTAATTAGAAATGTAAACGTTGTAAATATGAATTTCCTTATAATGAAAGATTATAAATAATGAAAGAATCCCTAGAAAAAATAGGGATATTTTTACTAGTTGAGAAATAATAGAACACTTTTGACTGATCACTTTTGTTGCATTGTTACTTGGATTTTATTATTTGTGAGATTTGTTGCATATATACACACACATAACATATGGCATCTTTTAATTACAAAATTATAAGATTCTGATCCAAAATTTAACCGATATATGAATTACCCGCCTTCCATTCTTTCATCAACGCTCAGTCACACACACACCCACTCACCCACCAAACCTAAACAAATGGCAATCACAACAGCTTTATTGTTACATTCTCCAAATCCCATATTCACTCGCGATCGCAAACGAACCCTTTTCTTTTCAAACTCTACTCGTACTCGAAAACCCATAAGAAATGCTGTAACAAATGGCCCAGGAAAGGCTATTGGTGGTCTTCTTGGAGCTGGCTTGGCCTTCACTTTTTTGGAACCCGCATCAGCTGCTGAGTTACAGTTGCTTGGCTCGTCTTTGCAACTGAGTGAACCCGCCAACGCCTTGTCCTTGCCCACCTGGGCTATACACGTGTCCAGTGTTATTGAGTGGTTAGGGTTTTCTTTTCTTAGTTTCTGTTGATGCCGTTTTTTGAGATATATATATTTTTTTACTGTGAGCATTTTGTTAATTTGGGTTCCCTCGTTCTTTTATGGGAATTGTCTGTCAGAACATTAATTCAATTCGGTAAAATTTGATTCTTATAATAAGAATGAGATAATTTTGGTAAATCAAAATTTCACCCCCTTGTGTGGTCTCAATTTGTGATTTGGAAAATGATATATCCAGGGGCGGCTCTAGCTTTTTTGGGGTCTTAGGTAAAAAATTTAGCGAGACCTTGATAAATGAAAGATATTTTTAGAAAAAGAAAATAAGTTTGGAAAATAAGAAAGATCCAGTTAAATATTTACTAAAATATAATAATTAAATCATTTTAATAATTCTATATTACAATTAACTAACTAACAATTATGGAAATTTTGTTATTTTTACCATAAAAATTGATATTAATTTTGCAATACACTTAAATGTATAGGCACAAATTTTTATAGGGCCTTATATTTGGGGTGAGGCTCTAGGCGTCCGCCTAAATTGGCTAAGGGTCGAGCCGCCTATGGAAATACCCGAACCAACTTAGCTAACTAGACGCATTAGGCAGAAAAAATTGGAAAGTTTCAAATAATTGTATACTTGTGGAAGATTTTGGTTCAAGGGGAGGGTGTTGCGAGGTTTAAGTTCTATCATTTCAGAAAATGAAAAAGGGTATGAGAATATTGAAACTGAATTTTCTGTTCAAAAGGATTACTGCAATGGCTTTGGTGTGGCAATATGGGGAGAAATCTGGGTTTGAATCATGGAAAGGTCTCTCTTGGGGTATGGTGAGTTCTTCTCAATCTTTCCTAGTTACATTTTTCCATGTGAGTTATCTAAATTTTTGAATTTGTTAGCAATTGATATATCTGGAGAAAGTTGTCGGTGATACATATCTTATATGTTGGCAAAATCGTGAATGGTAATTCTTGAACTATTTGGCAAACTGTTATTATTAGTGATTAAAAGATGATTGGTCTACTTTCTTTCGGTATTTTTGACAGGATAGATGATCTCTCTTTCAATATATAGTTCATGCTGATCTCTTATGTTGGCTTCTTCGAAAGTGTTGGGATGTTAATGACAATAGTTTACCTCTTACTTTAGTTGGGAAATCACTTGATTTTCCCACCAAGGAGGTTAGGCTTCTTATATAGCAGGACTTAGCCTCTAATATCTGGGCTAATTGTTTGCAGGTTTTTGTTTATTCTCTCCCCAAAGTATTCAGATTTAGAACGTTTTCTAGAGCATTATTTGCTTTTTGCAGTCAGTTGATTGATGCTGTTTCTTGATAAACCTTTTTTCCCTCTTTAAACAAACAATTCTCTAGGTACCCCTGCTTGGTGGAGCATTTTGTGCATGCACATGGCATTTCTTTTATAATTCTGAGTCGCTTGAGGTAAGCCTTTCTCTTTTCTGGAAAAATATAAAGCCATTTACAAAATATATTGTATGAGTCATAAAATGAATTTCTTGAATAATATTTAAATGATTTTAATCAAACAAACTATTTCAATAGTATTGTTGCACTTGTGGGTGCTAGCTAGTTCAGTTGGTAAAATCTCCCGAGTGGAAACAAGTGCTTTGGGTTTGAATTCCGCTCACATAGGTGGGGAGTAATTAGGTTGTCATCAGGCTATAACTAAAAAAATTGTATTGATGCACTTATAACATTATTGAACACTTAGAATATGGTACTTTTCAAAAATAGGTTCTATACATATCTGGTCAAGTACTATGTTTCTGCTCTGTGAATTTTGCTCCTGTTAGAACTATAATGCCAATGATTGCTGAGATTTTTTTATTTATCACCAGTGATTGTATGATTAAATTTCAGATTCAGCACCCCTGAAGGAGGTGCTAGATCTTTATTAATAAACGGCAGAAAATAATACTCAAAATATATGTACAGCATTGAATGCTGGAAAATCTAACAAATTATTGTTGTCATAACTCTGTAGGTCCATTATCTGAGAAATTCTTGATTGAGAATAATTAGAATTAGTAGTATGTAGTGAAGTAATATAGGAGAGAAATGGTTTGAACATCAATGTGTTTATTCCTGATTGATTCAGTGCACAGGACAAATGTTACAGTTGTGGGTAGCCATTATGTGCTCACCAAGTTTTCATAGTGAAACAAGTTACCATTGTGCTTGGAATAGTGCACAAAGTTGGAAGAGCATATGATACCAATAGTTAGCTTTGTCTTATTGTGCACTGAATTCGCAGGTACTAAGGGTGATAGTGAACTTGTTATTGTTGGATAAGGTGCTTGTTTTGCATATTATCGTCCGAGCCAATAGGTCCAGCATATGTTGATTACAAGACCCTGTTAATCCTTCCTTTCCTATATTAGATATGTGCTAAGTGTGTCTAGCTCATAGTCATGGACTTATCATGTGTCTATTCTAATGAACTGGGTTTGGTTTATTTTTAATTTCTGAAACATGGATTTGATAAATCAGTTTACCAATTCTGTGTTGATTAATTCAGGCAAATTGAAAGTCCAAAGTACAAAAGAAAAATATCTCCATCAATAAATGCCAGTTAATTTTCCCTTGCGTGGTTTTTTGGACACATTGCAAGACCAAAATTATACACTTATAAACATTAGACTGTGGAATTTTATCCCTTACAATGTGCTTGATTCAGAGTGATTTTTCAGATATAAAAAAATGTCTCAAATACTTCAGGTGTTTCTCTAGGTACTGGTTGCTCTTCAAGCAGCACTGACGGTGATAGGTAATGCTACAATGTGTTACGCTGCATATCGCATATACAGATTGACAGATGAAAGGTCCCAAAACCTCTAAAGTGTTCGTATTAGCACACTATTAGACACCTTAATGCCTATCCTTCCCTGTAATGAGATATTTCTACCAGGTAGGTAAAGCAGCCTTTGTGGATCGGTCCGTAATCTTGGTATTATATAATGTTGAGAAAATGCTAAAACCATTTGCAGGAAAAGGAAAAGGTATGCTGGAAGCTTCCCCATTGGCGACAAAGTAGATTTTCACAGGGCTAAATTTGAGAAATCAATAAAAAATCCTTGCAAAATGATACTGATAAACAGTGTATGCTTGTTGGGGAATGGCTGGAAGGAGGCTACAGTCAAATGCCGTGATGTTTTTTAAGCTATATCTGTGACCATGAAATATTTTCTCCCTTATTCCTGGTGAGTTTGTCAACCAACTGGCTTGACCTGAACCGCTCTAGCTGGATTAACATATTTGCCATTTCGTTTTCATTTGAGTTATTTAATGTATTTTATGATCATCAAGTTTTAACTATTATTGCAGTTTTGACTGAAATGGCTTATCATCAGACAATATAAGTTTGACATTTCTTCCTACTTATCTAAAAAGAAATAATAGTTTTGTGATGAGGGTTGCATCTTGCATGCTCCTCTAGATGGAAATCATGAGCTTATGACTTAAAAATCAAAATGTGTCAGATCATCCGATGCCGATGTGTGAATATAAAGTCTGATTTTCAGATATAGAAGCTGTGAGGGATAGCAAATGGGACTTAATATTTACATCTCTTCTCACACACAGATTTAAAGATTAATTATGTCTTAATGTATGTTATTTAGGACATAAATTTATTAGTTGAGAGTGGCTATCGAAAGATAAATTTATTTGTAAGAAATCACAATACTGTTGTTTGCATCACTGGTGCATTTTTCATCAGTCTGTTGCTTCTAGATATGGTAGGTTATTCTTGCATGTCTAATAACTTGTACTCAATGAGCCTTATAGATATATAGCATACAACTCAATCTTAACCATCTATACTTTTTTATATGCTGCATATCACTAGATGATATTGCTAAGGAGAGATGAAGGGAGAAAAACGATAGCATCCTTGTCCAATAAAATTAGGTCAGCTACCCTATAATGCTTTTAGCCTCTTCAATTAGCTGTTCCAAACCTTTTCCCTAAACCCTTTAAAGTGCACTTATAATAGGATAGTGTTGTAACCCTCACAGCTGACCTCTGTTTTCCGTTCAGGTTCCTGCAAATGAAATCCAAGTCAACCCCACAAGCAGAGCCCTGTTAGCCTCTAGAGAGCAGCCACAAGCAGAATGGAAATCTTAGGCTATGTTACTTTAAGCAAGCAATGTATCAGTAGAGAAAAATTAGTGATGTAGCAATGAATCTATTTGTTTGTACTGAATCTTCCTCAAACTTGTATTAATAAAAAGACCCAAGAGGTCATCTGTTTCTATCCCCACACATTGTCTTACAAATAAAGCTAACAAATGATAATCAATTGTCTTTCAACTAAAAATAGCAAAATGGCAGACACAGCTGCTAAGCATATCTAAAGAATAGCCCCAAATACAGAAAATATGAAGAGTCCCCCTATGCCCAGACGTTCTCCTCCTCCCCCCTGCCTTCTTCCTTGTTTTCAGAATTAATGATTCCCCAAACCAGGCCCCTTCCTTTCCTAACCACCTGCCTTCCTTTTTTTGCAATGAATTCAGCATCCCCTCTGCTGTCCAGGAGCCTCCCTTTTGTTGCTGGTCTCCTCTTTCTCTCTCTTGGTCCCCACATTCCTGACAGCTCATTGATACAAGTGTCTGGGCCTCATCTTGCTGGGCTGCTGACTGAGATAACAATTGGGCCTTTCTCCCTTCTCCTATGGTAAGTCTTCCACCTGTGGGTCACAACAGATAGTTTCCATATCCAGAACATATATATATTTCCAACGAGAGATTCGAATTAAAAAGAAAAGAAAACACACCTCAATCCAGTGTGTTTTGTCCTACACTGTATTAAAGTTTGTGTTTTTCTATATTTTAACTTGGTTAAAATGAGGGATCTTCTGATAGGAGTATAAATACAAAAAGAAAATATGCAGTTGGTGAAATGAAGGCCACTCCTGACTTCCCCCATGATTTTCCCTACCAACATGTAATTAACAAGAAACTTTAATTGTTGTAAACTGTGCTTTTAGAAATTTCATAATATCATAACAACTATAATAACATTTAATCCTAGAGAAAGTGTATCACTTATTTTATTTTTTACATATATTGCCACACAAAAGAAAGCTAAATAGATCCAATTAGTGTGAGAACTTCTTTTGAAGCTGAGACATTAAGGATAAGTTTTCTTGGTGAAGAAGATGAGCTTGCTTCCTTAACTTCTCATTCTCCTCGATAATACTTTGGTTCTCCAAGTAGAGTCTTTTGTTCTTCAGTTGCATATCCTTACCCTCCTTTGCTTCACATCTTCTCCTGCTTAATCAAACACTCCCATGCATAAGCACCACATAATCTATATATTACATAATATAAACATCTTTTAACACAAATGAAGGCATCTATTGGATTGCATAACATCAATGACTTCAATTTGTGTCAAAATTTTAAGTTAAAAAAAAAAAAAAAAAATTGAAATAGCCTCACCCACACACAGATATGATACCTGGTGAGCCTGTAAATTTGAACTTTAGCTCTTGATCTATGGTCTCTCTTGGAAGCATAGGCAGGGAACAAGTGTGTGTTGTTGGTACACATTCTTTGAATATTAGAAGGTGAAGAAGTTGAATGAATGAAAAATGAGAATTGAGAGAAGAGTGGAAGGGGGTAATGTAGGTGGGTGTGTTAGTGAATTACATGATATATATGGACAATGGGGGTGGTGCCCTTGTGAGCATGTGATGTGAATATTAGACTTGAGAATTGAGATGGATTTCTCTTTCATAGTAATGATGGCAGGTGGACTGATGATTGCAAAAGGGAATCAAGTCATCTCTATATTTTGATCAAGCAATAAGATAATTATTAAAGCCTTAGAACATAGAAGGTTCCACCTCTTTTTGCTCTTCCGGCTTAACTTCATGATTAACAATTCTAAACATTGAAATAACCAATAGCTAATGAGTATTATTCGTGTTAAAAGTCTCTGTTTATCTTCATGATTTTGCTTTATTAGGACACACTTTGGGCCACCTTATGAGAAAGTGTTTGCCATTCATGACTTGCTCTCCATGCAACTCATATTCTGTAGCAGCAGGAAGATCTTGTAATACTAATTTCCCATGTGAGGCAGTAAAAAGTGCTCTGTCGGGGAGCCGGGGAGTGCCCGTCGTAATTATAACAGTCCTAAGATAGCGAAAATCATTTTTTTTTTTTTTGGTTATTTTCATCATATTTTTAGATTAGGATTCAATATTGAGAATAATTTGTATTAAACACCGAATCAACTGTCAAGATTGATCTAATCTAAACTCATACGAGTCCTACTTATCTCCTAATTATTGATCCAGTATTCGGCATTGGATCTTATTCTATATTTTTACCTCTGTATAATCAATAATTTGATTTCCAAGAGCAGTTTTCATTTTTATATGCTTATTCAGAATGTTGGGTCTATTGTGTTGGCACATTCCGTAACAAACCGTGTTACATTGAGTTGTAATGTGTCTTGAAGTATTTGGGTATGTTTTGACATCGACAAATGAATTTATTAGAGGTGCGTTCGTGATGTGTTCCTCAAGGGGTTTGAACGCGGTTCGTTAGTGTCACGTTCGAACGAAATCTTCCAGAGGCCTCACGTTCAAGATGCGTTTGAAATTGTGTTTGAATTAAAGTGTCCAGAGATCAACTGTTCGAGTTACGTTCCTCATCACGATCAAACAAAACTATTCAAAGGCTTCGCGTTCGAGTCACGTTCGAAGTGGCATTCGAACGGCTTTGCGAAATCCTTCGCGTTCTTTGTGCGTTCTTCAGGCGTTCAAACGCTCATACGCAACTATTGTATTTTGGATGCGTTTTTAAACCTTTTTACCTCAAGGACAACCCTACCTATAAAAGAAAACATACACCCACTTTGCAAGTGTTGGAAAAATATTACCTTAAGAGTTTTTGCTTTCAATTTTCTAAACCCTTTGAAGAGCACTCATCCTTGAAGACTCAATATCTCATATCTTATTCTTTGTGAGTGACCTTATTGTTTCATCACCATCTACCTTCCAAACACAAACCTCACCAATATCCTAAGCCTTCAGATGTTCTGAAGAAAGCTGTTTGGTGCAGGCTTGGGGATTTCCTCGGGTATTATAGTTGTGGGAATAGAGTCAGCAAAGTTGTTGCTTTAGGACTTTTCACCATCTCTGTAAGTTTTTCTCATATGATGGATTTGGGTGGTAACCTATACCCAGAGTGGTTTTTCTCTAAAAAAAAGTTTCCATTTCGTAAACAAATTCGCTTGTCTTTTGTTTACTTTCTGCAATTAATTATTGGTGTTTAATGATTTATTTCAATTGACTTGTTAGACTTAAGGGTGCTTGATATCTAATCGTAGAAACTCTATCTAAAACGTGTTATAGAGAGAGTAAAATTTTTTAATTTCCACATATTACACATATTCCCCAATAGGTGCATAAGGTCGGAATTCTTGTAATTTTCAATTGATATCAGAGCCAGAGCTCAGTTCTTGACCCATCCTATATGGATAGAAGTCAACCTTTAAACTGTCTCCCGTTCTTTGATGAGATATAATACCTTCACTGGAAAGTTCGCACGAGAACTTTCCTCAAACATCTAGACGAGATGGTGTGAATGTCGGTGGAGTACGGGTGAAAACCTCTCATGGTCACAGTTAATGGGTTTCTTCACCAAAAGATAAACTTATCTGGACCAATGAGGACTTTTCGAGTGTAATAGGAATAGCAAAGTTATCAATGCCTTACATGCAGCTATTTATTCCTTAGAGTTTAGGAGGGTTTCTATATGTTAAGTGGCCATGGATGCTTGAGACATCTTTTCTACTATTCATGAGGGCACATTATCCGTCAAGAACAACAAACTTCAAGTGCTCGCAACCAGGTTTGAAATTGCACGCATGAAGGAGGATGAAACTTTCGATGAATTTTATGCTGAAATCAACGACATAGTAAATTCTAGTTTCTCTCTAAGTGAAACCATCCCTACAAATCGTGTCGTTAGAAAAATCCTCAGGTCACTCCCTGAGAGATTCCTTCCCAAGATCACCTTCATAGAAGAGAGCAAAGATATAGACAATTTGAAGTTAGAAAATCTTGTAAGTAACCTTCCAGTTTACGAGAGTAAACTTCCAATGTATAGAAGGTCCAAAAATATTGCCATGAAAACAGTGAAAGTGGAAAATTTTGATAAATTTGATAAAGTTAAAGACACATCACTTTCAGAGGCCGACATGATCATGTTTGTGAAGAGATTCAAGAAGTTTCTCAATCCCAAGAAAAGTAATACTGACACTGATAAGAGAGGACTGAGAAACCAATGGAGAGTAACCGTCATCTTTGGACCTGGAGAAAGGAGACTAGAGATGAGAAGAATAAGAAATCACAAGCCATTAGGTGTCATGTGTGTCAAGGTTTTGGGCACATTCGAGCTGAATGTTTTATTTACATAAAGTCTAACGGAAAGAAGGCTATGGTTGTGTCTTTGTCTGATGATGAAGAAGTTGACGAGGAAGTTTCTGATGATTCTGGACCAGGAAAAAACTTCACTCATATGGCATTTACATGAGATGTGAGTGATCATGAGGGCTGTAAAGTAGTCAATGAATCTGAGGACGTAACATAGTGCTCTGAGCAGAGTGACTCTGAGGATGAGCAGGTAATCTAGACATCTTTCACTGAGCTATACAATGAGAGTTTGAGCATCAAAAAGACAAATACTAAAGTCACCAAACAACTTAGAGAGACTGAACTAGAAAGAAATGAGGCTCAAGTCAAGCTTGAGAAAAGTCTAATAGTTGTTTCTAATCTCAATTAGAGAAACAAGGGATTAGAAGGTAGGATCAAGTCATTAAAAAAGAACTTGAACAGACTCGATCACAGTTGTCTGCGTTCTCTTGTGGCTCTCAGAAACTTGATCATATGTTAGGGCTAAGTATGTCATCTGGTGACAAGAGAAGCTTAGGTTTTGTTAAGTCTGATGACAAAAGTGCTTTGACCTCCAAAACTATCTTTGTCTCTGCTGAAAACATTACTGATAAACCAAATAAGGATGTTTCCCCTAGAGACCATGGCAAACAACCTCCTACCAAAGCCAACCCTCATAATTCCCAGCCTAAAGCTTTAGATGCTTGTCCCAAGTTTGTTCCCACATGGCACTATTATGGCAAAATAGGTCACACTCGACCTAACTGCTTCAAGTTCAGAAAGAACAACAATAGAACTTGGAACACCTCCCGTAAAAATGAGTCTAACATGTTGGCTCAACGGGTTTCTAACTTAGCCCGTCAGACCAAACTCATTAGTGAGAAATTAACTATGTTGACTAGGAACTCAAGGTAAAGTAAATTTCCTAGACAAGCTTGGGTTAGGAAAGAAAAGTGATATGTTGCACACATAGCCCTCAAGGCTAGGGACAACCAAATATGGTACTTTGATAGCGGATGCTCCAGACACATATGTGAAGATAAAACTATGTTTGTTTCCCTCGAAGAGAACATGACTGGAAATGTTAAAACTATGTTTGTTTCCCTCGAAGAGAACATGGCTGGAAATGTTATATTTGGTGATGGGGAAAAACACCAATTATGGGAAAAATGAGAGAATCACTTTGCCCGGACTACCTGTATTGATGATGTTCTTTATGTTGGAGGGTTAACTTCAAATCTCCTCAGTGTCAGTCACTTTTGTGATACTGGCTTATAGGTTCACTTTAAGAAGAAAATGTACTATGTGTACAATGGTCAAGGTGAGTGTGTGGTTACAGGTCTTAGGACTATTAACAACTACTATAAGATTTATGTTGCCAGTCTGTTATATGTAATGCTGCTAGGATAAATGAGATTGATCTGTGGCATCGAAGGTCAGGACACATCAATTACCATGACTTATCTAAAGTTTCCAAAAAGAATCTGATTACTAGTCTTCCTAAATTAGGTAAGAAATACAACTTTGTGTGTGGACCGTGTTAGTTAGGAAAGCATACTAGAGCAAAACATACATGTGTCTCTCATGTGCTCACCACAAGGCCATTAGAACTTCTACATATGGATCTTATGAGACCATCCAAGACTAAAAACTTAGGGGGGGGGCAAAAATTACATTCTGGTTGTGGTAGATGACTTCTCTATATACACTTGGGTAAACCTTCTTAGGGAAAAATTTGAAGCTGCTGAACTCATCCAAGTCTTGTGCAAAAAATTGATGACCGAGAAGGATTTGACCATTACTAGGATTAGAAGTGATCATGGACGTGAGTTTCAAAAATCTAATCTAGAATCATTATGTGCCAACAAGGGCATAAAGCTGGAGTTCTCTGCCCTTATCACTCCACAACAGAATGAAGTAGTTGAGAGGAAAAACAAAGTTATTCAGAAAATGAATGCGTCATGATTCACAACAAAGGGATTGCCTTGCACTTTTGGGGAGAAGCTATGTGCACAACATGTCACATTATTAGTAGAGTTTTTCTTAGACCCGAAACTGAAAAGACTCTTTATGAAATATGGAAGGGTAAGAAACCTACGGTCAAATACTTCAGGGTTTTTGGTAGCACTTGCTACATTCTGAGAGACAGAGAGAATCTCACAAAGTTTGATGCCAAAAGTGATGAAGGCGTGTTTCTAGGATACTCTTGGAACAATAAAGCCTATAGAGTATACAATAAATGTAATTTTACGGTTATGGAAACTGTAAATGTGACTGTGGATGATGTTAGTTGCGGACCTAGTGCTGAGGGGGTGCCAGTCCCCATTTTTGAAAGTGATGAAGATTCTGATAAGATAGGAAATCAAGCAACCCAGTTAAACCTGACCATCATAATGATTCTACCTCATATAAGAGTGATAAACCATATGAGTCTGTCTTATCTCTCATGTCAAGTTGAATCACCCAAAAAAGAAAATTATTGGTGATGTCACAGAGGGATTGAGACTACGTGGAAGGTTAGTTAATCAATTATCATTTGCTTGTTAGAGGCTTTTTTGGATGAGTGTTGGGTGAATGCTATGCATGAAGAATCAAATAAATTCACTCGTAATGATGTCTAGTATCATGTCCCTAGAGCTAAGAACACAAATGTGATTGGGACCAAATGGATCTTCAAGAACAAGACTGATGAACATGGTACCATAACAAGAAACAAGACTAGGCTAGTGGCCCAAGGATATACTCAGGTAGAAGGAATAGACTATGATGAGACATTTGCTCCAGTGGCCAGGTTAGAATCCATTTGCATTCTTCTGGGAGTAGCATATAGTATGCGATTCAAGATGTACCAAATGGATGTCAAAAATGTCTTCTTGAATGGTATTTTACAAGAAGAAGTATATATAGAGCAGCTCAAAGGTTTTGTAGATATTGATCATCTATATTATGTCTACAGATTGAAAAAAAACCATGTATGGTCTCAAACAAGCTCATAAAGCTTGGTATTATAGACTCACCTCATATCTTTTAGACCATGGCTATTTTCGAGGGGGAGTCGACCGAACTATGTTTATCAAAAAGGTCAATGGCATCATTACTATTGCTCAGATGTATGTCGATGACATTGTCTTCGATTCGCCTTGTGACTCTCTTGCTCATGAGTTTATATGATATGACATAAGAGTTTGAGATGAGCATGATATGAGAGCTCAATTACTTTATTGGGCTCCAAGTTAAGCAACTTGGAAATGAGACATTTGTCTTCCAATCCAAGTGTGCTAGGGATCTTTTTAAAAGATTCGGATTGGAAAGTAAGAAGCATACTAGAACTCCCATGAGTACTAGTCTGAAGTTTACAAGTGATCCAACGGGAACCGGTGTGGATCATACACTTTACCGGAGTATTAACAGCAAGTATACATTGCATTGCCTTTAGTGTGGGAGTTTTTGCACAATTTCAGGCAAACCATAAGGAATCTCACTTGAGTGTTGTCAAACGTATCATTCGTTATGTTCACGACACTATAGAGTATGGTTTAATGTATATTCAGAACTCTAATATTGTCCTCACTGGATATTCATATGCTGATTGGGTTGGTTGCGCAAAAGATAGGAAGAGCACCACTGGCGGATGCTTCTACGTTGGTATAAATCTTTTAGCATGGATGAGCAAGAAGCAGGATGTTTATCATTGCCAACGGCCGAAGCAGAATTTATGGTTGTTGGGAGTTGCTGCACTCAATTGCTCCGGATGAAGCAAATGTTAAATGACTATGGATTACCCAAGACACTATGACAGTATTTTATGATAATTCTAAAGCCATAAATATATCCAAAAATCCAGTTCAACATTCTCGCACTAAACATATTGACATTCGTCATCACTTCATTCGCAAACTGGTTGAATTGAAGGTCGACTCTCCTGAGTATCTTTCCACCAAAAACCAACTCGTTGATCTTTTCACCAAACCACTTGACAACCTTCGATTTGAATCCCTTCGGTCAGCTATAGGGATGTGCACTTCTTCGTAATTCTATGCATCTCGTGTGTGTGCGTGAGTACGTGTGTTTACTAATTCCCAATCGTTTGCGTGTGTTTCATATCTCCGCATGTTTTCTTGTGTGAGTTTATTTCCAAAAAAAAAAGAATTTCACACTGAAACACCTCTTCTCTGTCCGACTCCTATGATCCCGGCCCAGTCGATTGGTGTTTTACATGATTCTTCATAATGTGAGTTGGTGTGCATATGTGGTGTATATTATATCTTAGTGTTACTAGTGCTTGACATATATCACCCACTGCTTTTGTTTTTATATGAAACTTGATCGCATGTATGGTTTCTTGGATTAGCAGTCTATAACTCTCCTTATTAGGGTCTTCATTTGGTATGACCTTTCACTAGTCGACCTTGTGCTACCTATTTAGTTTGCATATTTGAGAAAAATAAAAACAAAACAAAACAAAACAAAAATGATTCTTCAGAGACTCATGTGCTTTAGTGAAAGTGTCAAAAGAAAAGGGAAAAATCCTTCACTCGAAAGAGGTATACGAACATGAGTACGAATTTAGGGGGAGTTCATAGCATAATTTATTTTGGTCCTAGTGGCGGTGAGTTTGACTACCACTATGTGAGTTCAGTAAGTTCTTCAGTTCAGGCTTCATGTTAGTGCATAATTCAACCTATAAATTCAAATCTTAAGTTTCATCTTGTTGAGCATAATTTATTTTTCGTGCAAGTCCGAGCTATACTTAGATATTAATATTCATCTCATTCGTTCCTCCATGCATTAGTGTGGGTGACGTGTTTCCCATTTCTGCTATTCTCTGGATATCATTGGGTTATGTATATTGCTGGAGTAGTGTTTTGGTTGTGTACGGGTTCTCATTCAAACACTGCCTTCCAGGCTTTTTACGTTCGTCGTACGTGCATTTTCTTGTTCGAAAGTTTTCTTCCAGATCATGTTCATTTGAGTGACGTTTGTTTCCCGTTCGAATGCCAGGAACATGACTCCACTTGGCAGAGACCTGGCTTTCAAACATCGTTCAACATATGTTGAAACACCACCTGGGCATTTATCTTCAAACCTAATTATTTTTACCTTCCCCACGCCTCTCTCTATCTCCTCCACCACTTTTTCACTTCACCTCTCATTTTCCCTAATTTCTAGCACGTTTCTGGTGCATTATCTTCATCATCTTCGTCTAGTTCGGAATCTTCACCATTTTAAAAGTAATTCATCATTCTTGTTTCTCATTTTAGGGATTTCAAATCTCCTATTGGGGATTTCAACTCTTCTTTTAGGGAGTTCACATCTGAGGTGTGTGGGAAATTATCTTTGTGTGTTTTTGTGTATCATATGTTATTATCATTGCTATTATGGAGATTTCATGTCTCATGCTTAGCTTTTTCTTGATTTGGGATCTCTGGCGTTCGAACGACTATGAACACCGTTCGAACGCCCAGTGCACAAACGTGTCCTCTTTCTTCAGCGTTCATTCTCGGTGCATCCACTTCTTTTAGACTGTTGAACATTGAACTTATTTGATTTCTTGTGTATTTTAGATGCATCAAAATTTGGTCGACTCTAAAAATCATTCTCATGACTCCGTTCCGTGGGATCGCTTTCGAAGCCTCACTACTCATCTCCTCTATGAAGACCATTTCTCTCAACGCAAGTCGTTTCTGGAGCGCAATGTGTTAGAGGATGAGTTGCGCAATTCGGAGGTTGCTGTTTATCAGAGGTTGGGCTTGCTTCTTTCCGGCTTTATTAGGCTTTATGCCTCTCTCGTTCAAGAGTTTCATGCCAACATGCAGGTAATTAATCCTACTTCCTTTAATATGTTTATTCGAGGGCACTATCTGGAAATTGATTCTTCAGTACTATCTCACGTACTTTCCATTCCCGAGGTGGAGTTTCCTCAGTATCCCTGGTGGTCTAGTCAATGTCATTCTGATAAGATGATAATTGATGTTGCTTTCGGCCAACATCGACCTTTCATGGGTGGGACTATCGTTGTTGCTACTCTCCTGCCGTGTTATCGGTTGCTGAATCGAATAATATGTCACAACTTGTGTCCTAAGTCTCATGTCAACACATAGCCCATCTCAATAATTGCCTTTCTATACGCCATTGAGAAAAGGTTTTCCATTGATATACTTTATTTGATTCTCCTCGAGATCACTCACACTTGCACCTTTGCATACTCTGTGCATACACTTTCTTATGCTTGCCTCATCCACCGGATGATCACTATGCTGGTACCTAATTTTGTTCATGATGCGCCGCTCCCTCTTATGAAGCCTATTGGGAGACAGACTTGTCCACTGACACAGCTCATGTCGCGCTGCATGCTCGTGAGCTTGGTTCTTCTCAGCCCGTCGACCCAGATCTCGTTCCTTATCCTGCTCCACCTTCTACAACTACTGCTTCCTCCTTCTCTGTCGGTGCACCACCCGATTTTTATCAATGGATGTTGGAGACCCAGACTTCCATCATGTCTTAGCTATAACTTATACAGGCAATGTATCCGAGATTCGTACTTTCGTACGTCGTTTGGAGACTCGAGTTGACTGGTTATATTAGAATGCTCAACGTGAGGATGACGAAGATATTTTTCTTATGGGTCTAAATCTGAGTCGTAGCTTCATTTCCTGTTTTGACTTGTTTTGTGCTCGTTTTTGTACTTCTTTGTCATTCGTGCCAAAAAGGGAGAAGTGTTAGTCATAAGAGATATAGGATATATGACCTAGTCTATATGACATATGGGGAGATCATTTAACATAGAGGGAGATCATATGTAATTTGATGAAT
The DNA here is from genome assembly GCA_019454045.1 of Zanthoxylum bungeanum. NCBI lineage: Eukaryota > Viridiplantae > Streptophyta > Magnoliopsida > Sapindales > Rutaceae > Zanthoxylum > Zanthoxylum bungeanum. The sequence continues at coordinate 432,186 of SKCR01029743.1, forward strand.
CTGACGGTTTTATTTAACCGTCTTATTCTATACTAAATGCAATTGGTTAATGCTTCTATTTGTATTCTCAACTTATTTTTTACTTATTTTTATTATTTGCATTTCCCCTTTCTTTTCACGGGTTTTTCTGTTTGTGTGTGTTTCAAGTGGGCATAAATTCATCTGTATGTTTTCAGCTCTTTAAGACTTAGGACTAGATTGAGTCATATTGTAATAAGTCTGTGTCATGATGGTGGACACTGACTATTTTGATTTTAATTTTTCTTGCTCTTTGTATTAGCTCGTTTTGCTACGGAATGCCAAAAGGGGAGTTTGTTGGGTCTATTGTGTTGGCACATTCCATAACAAACTGTGTTATATTGAGTTGTAATGTGTCTTGAAGTGTTTGAGTATGTTTTGATATCAGCAGATGAATTTATGAGAGGTGCGTTCGTGATGCATTCTTCAAGGGGTTCGAATGTGGTTCGTTAGTGTCACGTTCGTCAGTCCGTTCGAACGAAATCTTCTAGAGGCCTCACGTTTAAGATGCGTTTGAAATTACATTCAAACTAAACTGTTCAGAGACCAACCGTTCGAGTTACGTTCCTCATCACGTTCGAACGAAACTGTCTTGAGATTTCGCCTTCGAGTCACGTTCGAAGTGGCGTTCGAATGGCTTTGTGAAATCCTTTGCATTCTTTGTGAGTTCTTCAGGCGTTCGAACGCCCATGCACAACTGTTGTATTTTGCATACGTTTTTAAGCCTTTTTTCCTCAAGGAAAACCCTATCAATAAAAGAAAACATACACCCTCTTTGCGAGTGTTGGAAAAATATTACCCTAAGAGTTTTTGCTTTCAATTTTCCAAATGCTTTGAAGAACACTCATCCTTGAAGACTCAATCTCTCATGTCTTCTTCTTTGTGAGTGACCTTCTTGTTTCATCACCATCTACCTTCCAAACACAAACTTCACCAATACCGTAAGCGTTCTAAATTTGAAGGTGTAGATTGACATTCGAAGCTCTAATACATGAGTTTGCAGATTCAATTCACCGAGACTTCAGATAATATGAAGAAAGTTGTTTGGTGCAGGCTTGAGGAGTTGCTCGGGTATTACAGTTGTTGGAATAGAGTTAGCAAAGTTGTTACTTTAGGTCTTTTAATCTCTGTAAGTTTTTCTCATATAATAGATTTGGGTGGTAGCCTACCCGGAGTGATTTTTCTCTAAAAAAAAGTTTCGCTTTGTAAATAAATATGTTTGTTTACTTTCTAGAATTCATTATTTGTGTTTAATGATTTATTTCTTGTTAGACTTAAGAGTGCTTGATATCTAATCGTAGAAACTCTATCTGAAACGTGTTTTAGAGAGTGTAGAATTTTTTAATTTTCACATATTACACATATTCCCCCATAGATTATAGGGTAAGAATTCTTGTAATTTTCACATAACATAAAGGTAAATCTTTTGATTAAATGTGTAATTTGCTTGTGGTTATATAGCTAGGATGGCAATGGTGGGCGAGTTTAAGGTGAGCTTGGATTGCATGCATGGTTAGGCAAATAACAAGTGTCTTCATGGCAACAACTAGATAGGCCCCATTAGTGGAGGAAGTGTGAGATTGCAAAAACTATAATATATCCTTTAATTTCCCCTTGTCTTTTTTAGGTTTTAGCAATGTGGACCATTTAGAAGAGAGTGGTATCTCCACTTTTTTTTTTTTTTTTTTTAATCTCTCATGATACTTAGTTTGAACACAAATTTCCAAGAGTCAAATGTTGAATCGAAGGCCTGCTGCAATTGCAAAACATCATCGATTCTCTTTAAATTCTCCCCTTGTATTGATGTCAAATGATGACGACACGTGTTCATAGAAAATTTCCATAATGCAGCAGTATTGTGATCCATGTAACAATTTGATAATAATTTTTCATGAGTATTAAAATATTATAAATTATTAAATAAATTATAATTATATTAATATAACTATATGCATATTTATTAATTCGTTTTATCACATAGGGATTGCACTCGGGACGTCCTGTCTCGTCCCAATTGTGATTTGAGATAGAAAATCATCCTAATACTCAGATCGAATGATTCAAGATTCCGAATCCTGATTGAGATTTGGATTTTTTAAATTAAAATTTGAGACGATAAATTTTTATGCGGTATGATTTTAATCCTAAATCTTATAACGAATGGTATGAAAACCTGAATATTGATCGGGATTTAAGATTTTCTTTTTATATCATATGACTCAATTCTTTCATTGTACCAAAGCATCACACAAGTTTACTGGGATGATGATTTTTCTTCACCGGCCTTTCAAAATTGCTTATAAAATGATACATTGCATTAGATGCATTGAATGACATGCTTGTTTTGTTAGAATATTAGTTAATTAGCTCGAACCCTTTGACTTTTAATGTTAATTAACAACTGCTAATGAAATTTAATTATGGGATTCATCTTCTGATGAGACATTGCAACTCTCAAAAGAATTATATACCAAACTAATAATCACCGCATCCCCATAAACAAAGAGAAAATAATAGAACATTCAATGATCAAAATTGAAATAATATGATGATTAATTGAGTAGTTCTGTCTCAAATAATTCTCGTGTAAATTTAGGTAGCTCATCTTTCAAATTTTTTGAAGATTGGGATTGAGTAACACTTAAGTTTTTAATCAAAACGTTTAACATTTATACTTAATGAACTTTATTTTAAAAAATTATGCCCCGACTCCATCCCATTTCAAATTATATATATCCCTTAAATATAAATATTGAAATATTGCTTCTACAAAAAGAAGATAAGTTTTTTATTCAAAAATAAAGGGGTGAACAAGTTTAACATATATATATATATTTTAACATCTCACCTCTCCAATACTCCAATTTAATTGGCAAGTTTTATTAAACTGTTTGAAAACTAACTCGGCAAGAGGATAAATGGTGCAATAGGTTAGCGGAAGCATAATAAACAAGGAAAACACCACTTTAACATTATGCAATTGAGACTAGATGACGTTTTAATCTAAGAGACACATCATACAATGGGAAATGTCTTTAACGAAGGTAGATTATACTCTAAAACTGAAAATTCGTGATTAGCCTAGGTTCTGATCCTATGCGAAATTTATCACAATTAACTAAGACAAGTCCTAATTAATGTGCCTATGGATTTTCAACAAGCAACCACAATATTAACACAATTAATATAATATTGCTGAATATTAAAATCAATCATACAAAATCAACACAATAATTTTGGTGACGAAGTGGAAAACTCGTGCGAGTATAAAAACCACTTCAGGTATCCTTGCTACCAGCTCAATCCACTATATAGAGAAAAACTTACAGCGATGGTCAAAACCTATGGTGGCAAATCCATCGACTCAAGTACCTCTAAACTATAAGAACCAAAGGAACTCCTTAAGCCCGCACACCACGATTTTCTTCTGAACCTCCGAAGTCTCTGAGTGAATCAAATCCTTACGCACGTCGGAACTCCGACTACCAATCTTCCTCCTTGAGAACTCTGAAGGATTAGGAATTTTGGGTTTGGTTGTGTTGAAGGTTTATCAAAGAGGGATTCACACCATTAATGAAGAAGACGAGAAGATAAGAAGTCTTCAATGGTGGAATCAAGAAAGGTTGAAAGATTTGAGAGATTTTGGCTCAAGGGATTTGTGTTTTCAACATCTGGAGATGGTGGCTACATGTTCTATTTATAGGTAGGGTGAAGATCTAGGGGTTTTCAAAGTGAAAAGGCTGAAAAACGCATCCAGATCGCAGTCGCATTCGAACGATTACTCGAACGCACCACGAACGCGTGCCCACTGGAAAGACTCGTTCGACGCTACTCGAACGCTGGCTCTCTGGAATATTTTGTTCGAACGCTTCCTCGAACGTACCACGAACGTTTGCTCTCTCGAATATTTTGTTTGAACCCAATGGAGAACGTGCCACTAACGCCACACGTTCGAACGCTGCAACGAACGCAGCACTAACGAAAATGATCCAGCTCTGCCAAATACTAGTCCAATTGCTCGAAGTTCTTCAAGACTTATTACAACTCAATTGAACTTGTTTTGTTACGGACATTGCCAATAAAAATGGAACTAACAAAAACTATACATGTTAGGTTACGCTCTAATTCAAGGGATTCTCCAACAAGAGATTTTTGAACATTTCAAGGGAAAAAATCACGAAAGATAAATTTATTATTAATCAAAAGTCTTTCTTTAACATGTAGCATAAGTTCTCTATCAATAATAGAGTATGCTTACTGGCCTAAGTAAACTAAAATACAGAAATAGAATCGTAATCAAGCAATAATAGAAACACTTAAATAACATTCCTAATATGACTAATAAAATCTATGACAAAAATTAAAACTAGTTCATAAGATATATAAACGCTCCAACAATTAATAAATTAAATGCTATCATTCGTAATAATCATTTATCTCACTATAAGTTTTGCTAGCCCAAAAAAGAAGAAGATAATATATACGAATTAATTTAGTGCTCAAATGAACCCTAATCATTTTGATTTTGAATGATAAATATAGAGGTATTTGAAGAGGACTAGAAGCACTCAAAGCTTCTGCAAATAAGGCATGAAAATGGAGGCAATTTTCAACAATGAAATGAATGTCTCTTCTTCTTCTTTGGTTCAATTTTCCTGAACAAATTTGTACACAAATTTGTCGTTTATACCTAGCTCACATGCATCAATCATGGTGGGTTGTGAATTAAGCTCGCTGGAGTAATTCTTTGATATACATATAATTTTTTTTTTTTTTTTTTTGAAATTGTTGGAAATTCTGTCATCAAACTACTCATTCCGGGTTTAGGCGGAGCAGGTAAAACTATCGGCTATTCTCGGTTCTTACAAGAAACGCACTCACTGGATTCGAACCCATGACCTGAAGGTCAGATCATGAGCTATACACCACCGAGCCACGCCATTTGGGGACGATATACACATGATACCACAAACTAATAGGTATATAATATATATAGTTATATTAAATATAATTATCATTTATTTAATTATTTTATTTTTATTTTAACACTTTTAATAAGATATTATTAGGTTATTTAAATGAGTGACGCGATACCATAACATAAATGTAGAATTTTTCCACCACTCCGGATTCATATCATATCAATCATCAATAACGAGAAAAATGAAAAAAAAAATCTTTTTATTCCACGAGATTATTCACTTTTCCTTGTATTTTAAAACTCATTAAAAACTATCTTAACACTACAATATTTAAAAAATTGGATACATTTTTCAGAAATGATGTTTGTACAATACTTTCCACAACCATATCTATTTATTTATTTATTATTTTTTTTTATCTTTTATATTTTTTAATTACACATGATTGTATAAAGTGGGGTGGCTCCCAAGTAGTGTGTTTTGGTGGCAAATGATATAAAATTTGGTTGTCAGGTCCTGCGTTTGAATTCAGGTGATGTATTTCTTATAAGAGTCTGTGATAGTCGGGATTTTATCTAGTCCGCTTAAGCACGGATCAGATGATTTGACGGTAGAGTTTCCAACATAAATATATATATAATGGTGTTGCCCATGTCATTATTGTACATTTTTTTAGTGATCAATTTAATCTTTTTATAATAGAAAATTTGCCGGTTGAGAAATGAATGAGATTTAACATTAATTTTCAAAATAAAAGAAGTTGACATCTTATGGAGTATTATTGACATCCTGGGGTTTTTGGTGAAATTTAAGAGAGGAAAAAAAAAAGGAAAATAATCAAAAATTTCTCCGATATTTTAAAATTAAGTAAAACTATCATATAAGTGTTTTGGTATACATATTTTTATTTTTATTGTAAACCATGATGATAGTTTCACTTAATTTTAAAATATGAAGGATTTCGCTTAGTTTCATTAAACATCGAACTGTTAATTTCACCAAATAATAAAGGTGTTTTTGAGATTCTCCCGAGACATCATAACTATTATGATGATATATACATATATATACACACACCCATACATGTTGTATAGGGCATCATGGCAATTTTGATTTATATGCTCCGAAGAAATTAATTAGGTGTGTGGTATATTTTTTCAACATGTACATTATGATGATATTTGTAAAGGTTACATAATAATTTGAGTATTTACACACTTGATCAAGTATAATGATTGTTAGACGATAATGGTACAAATATCTTCAAGAGTGTACTCAAGAACATGCCTAATTTCAAAGAAAGTGAAGCAGTTGGCTTAGTTTAGTTACACTTATAAACTTATTGAAAAAAAAAAAAAAAAAAAAACTTATAATACATATTTATACAGGTAATATTATTACAATTATAAAGTCGGAATATAATATTAGTATCAACTATGTGACACTAAAACCTTCTCCAACACGGTATTAAATTCTCCATTTTAGTATTGGTGTGAGCTAAAATGCGGCGTCAAATTTGACGCAATACTATAGCAATATACCATTTTAGTGTCTAATTTATTTATTAAGTTTGTTGCCCCTATATTTATATTTAATTATATATCTGTCATTTTAATCCAATTTATTATAATTTTATTTCTTTTTATTATTCAAAAGTTTTGTTTAATCAAAATTACCTTATTTAATTAGTTTTTTTTTTTCAATTGTGTCTCATTTATTATTTAATTTATATGTGTTATAATTTAATTATTATTTATATTAACAATTATAATAAACTAAAAATATTATATAAGACAAAACTATTGAAATATTATGTTAATTAAGGGTGAAATGTAATTGTTGAAAATTAATAAATAATGGAATATTTTAGAGAATATATTTTTTTAGTTTAATATTTGAGAAAATTTTACAAGGAGCAGATTCAATATATCCATCTAATTAATACATGACATATATTATCAACCATTTTCTCTCTATTATTATTCGTTAATTTTAAATTAAATATATATGTCAGTCTTACACAAGTCTTTCTCGTAATATTTGGTATAGTTGGTTGGTATTGGAAAAGATAAATAGTGTGAAAATTACACTATTTTATTATAGAAGTTGCACCCAAATGGATTTTTGAGTTGGAGATATCCTAATCGATAACTTGTTATAAATCATTATTAATTATTATATATATATTACTCAAATTTCTCGAATATGACTCGAGCAAACGAAGCTTGTGGTGTATATACAAGAGGTGGCGCTGACGAGAATTGACGCACGCTGGAACTCTCAATTAGGGTTTTTGAATATAAAGAAATTTCAATTTCAATATATAATATCACACACACATATATATTATCATTTATCAATATGACCATATTTTAAGTATTCGTCTAAGGCTCTATATAATTTAAGGTAACATAGAGTCGTCCTGTATATATGAAATACATTATTTTGGGGGCCATTTATAGTACCCCAAGAGTATTTGATACCCTTGGTTCAAACATGTAATTTTTTCCATTAAATATGCAAACTCTGTCAATAAACATGAAACTTTTCAAAACATGAAATTAGTTACATGTTTATTGATAGAGTTTGCATTTTTAATGGTTTAAGTTGTATATTAAATATTCAAAATAATATTTATACCTCAAAATATTTGATACCTTTGGGTACCATTCGCCATGATTTTGAGTGATTATACACAAGGAATATAAGAGGGGCTATAGCAATACTTATAACTATGAAAAAGGAAATTGGTGTCATCATGGCTGCTTACGAAATCTCCATATAAGAATTAGCCACCTTCCCTGCTTGAGAGTCAGTGCCAATAGGGCTATAGCCAATTTAGCAATACTTCACATTGCTATTGGTACAGCAAGGGCACTTTCTTATTACCTTCACCATGATGAGGTGGTGGTGTTGTGTGAATATGCAAGAGAATTGATGGAGGGTGGATCTGCTTCAGCTTGTTTCAACAGAAGTTTGTGGGGGCATTTTGCAGAATTTGAAATGATTCAGGTTATGAAGTCGGGGTTAATTTGTACATCAAAGTAGACCCGACCATCACACGATTCCAGTTCGGTTCCAATTTTTTTTTTTTTTTTATTAAAAAAGGGGATTTGAAATTAGTAATTTGAATTTATATTACATTAAATTAAAAATTTAAATTAAAAATAAAATAAAATAACTTGAACTTAAATTTTTAAAAACTTAAGTTGTCTCGTATCCTCTTGAGGTGAGAGGAATCAAAACTAAAGTAGTTCCATTACATTTTGTAGATAGCTCTCCATTATAATTATTTACTCATCATCATTATATGTGTCTATTTTTGATCCTTCAGCTCTCGTTCCACTTGCACTTGCAGATGCATTGTCGAACAAGTCTTCAAAGTCATCGGGGGCATATCGGGGGCATCTTCTTGTTGTCTCAGATCAGCTCGGGTCCAATCATCCACACATGTTATTGTTTCTAAAGTGCTTGGATGTAATGAAGACCATTTCGCTTCTAAAATATTGCCTCATAAGCTGAAGGCTTGTTCAACTGCAACGGTGGAAACAAGTGTCGTCAGCACCTCTTTATCAATAATTGATAAAACATGATAGATATTTTGATGTCGGTTCCACCGATGAAGTACTTCAAATTTTTTATTTACTAAACTTTCAGAAGGAAACTCGAAATTGGTTGATAAATAATTATCTAATTTCAGGTTGTTAGTCGTGGTTTCCCTCTGTTTTTTATTTCGTTGTAGTAAATAACGATCATTTATGCTAAGTCTTGAATGTATTACGGGTTTGCTACTAGATTGTCCTGATTATTGCAAGTTATATCTACTGACATAATCATTAAATAAATCTATTAAATTATTTTTTATTCCATCTATTATTTTTCTAACATTAATTGTTGGGATGTATGCCATAGAGCTGCATGTAATGTAAACGGCTTTATATATATTTTGAAATAAAATGATGCATTATTCATTTATCAAAGTGTGTGTTTAATTTTCGCATATTATAAATTATATTGAATACCCTAGATTACTTATGTGCCTTCAGACTTAGTGTATGAGTGTCATACACAAGAGGATTTAAGACTGAAGTTAGTAATCTTAAACAGTCCATAGAGAGCAAACAAAACGGGTACTTTGTTTGTGGTTTATCTATAACCGCGGTCCATTCTATATTTGTATGACGACCTTGATCCGGGATCGTCCATGTAGAGATATGAGAATGGAGGCACCTTGTATGATGTGATCATATAGGACTAGACCCAGATAGAAATGACATTCTTATAATATTCGTTAAACAAAGAAAGTCATTTCGATCTACTAGATGGTCATATATGGATTGATCTTAATCCTGAGTGTACTACGAACTCCTGCATGGCAGGCTATGTCCTTTGATTTACAAAGGTGAGGTTGGTGTAGCAGTCCCGACCAATAGCTACGTAATTTGGGGGCATGGTCTGTTGTGTAGCTGTGAACGTTTTACATAGATATGGAGTGCACTCATTCTTGCAAGAAGTAGATGAGTATCTTCTTTAATGGTTGATTCGGTTTTTGAACGGTTTGAGCGCTCAAGTCTTTCTATTACGAATAGAAAGATTAAAATTCATAATGGTTATGAATAAGTCGATCATTAGAGAATCAATGGTACTTAAGGTATAAATAATTAGAGGGGTATAACAGACATTGTGACCCAGCTCTAATCACGAGATACTCGTGAAAGGTCAATTCGTATGTAGTGACTATATCGATGGACACCGACTTGGTTCGGCTTAATATACCATCTGCGGCAACGAGAGTGCAACTTCGGGTTTTTAGTGGAATAACCCGGAGTTAATAATTCGAAATATTTAATTAAGAGCTTAATTGATATTTCGAGATTATTGGAGCTTGGAATCATAGGTCCATTTGGTCCCAGTGCTAGCTCGATATACTATAGCGGATTTAGTATAATTGGATAGTCCAATTATATACTCACAAAGGTATAAATATTATTAATATGATTAATAATATTATTTTGTCACACTTGAAACTTTATATTAAAAGTTAATATATGGTTTTATTAAATATATGATATTTAAACACATGTTATTTAATTATATTAGATATAATTAAATGAAAGGCTAAAGTTGTAATTTCTAATTATTGGGTTTTGGAAACCATTGATTTAATTTTGGAAGTTACAAATCTATAATGACATTAATCTCTTTGTTTTTGTAACATCTTTGGCTATATGGAAAGTCAATTTTGTTGTTACAAAAATTAATAAAATAAAATAAAATAAATCCTTATTTGATAAGGCTTGGCCGAAAATTCAATGGGAAAAGGGGAATGATTTTTTGATTTTTGGAAATTACAAACCTAGATATAAAAAGAAAAAAATATTTTTTTCTTTTGCTAGAGATTTCATTCTGGAACCCTAGCCACCTTTCATCTTCTTCTTCATCCTCTCAAAAGTTGAGAAAAATAAAACTAAAGAAAAAGAAGAAAAACAATAAAAAAATTATTAGTGTGATTTAATCTCTAAATAGTATAGGATTAATATTGTGAGTCTTGCCCACACAAGTTTCAATTGGTAACAAGATATAGTTCGAAAGACTGTGGTGTCGAACAAATATTCATCTTCATCTTATTCTTGTATGTACTCGGCAATGAGACTTTATTTTGCTCACTGTCGTCCCTTTACTTGGTGAAACGGAACTCGATTTGGTTTCGTTTTAATCCAGTTTTTTTTTTGGAACATTTTGTGGTGTTTTGGGGCTGTGTTGGGGCTGTTTTCAAGTGAAAAATCAAAACTGAAACACAGCCACTGTCCGCGTATTTTAGGGGCTGTTTCGGCAGTGTACTGTGCACATATTGGGTCCAAAACAGTCCATTTTTTGTCCGGCTATTCGGCGACTGTTCCGGGGCTATTTTAGGGCTGGAATTTTGTCTAAAACTAAAGCAAAATTTCAGTGGTGGTGGCAGTAACATTCGGCCACTCAGTAGGAAGGGAAGAAAAAAATTTAAGTCCGATCCAGTTGCCTAAGCCACTTCCGCTGCGTAAGGAAAGCGTTTCCTACAATTGGCATCGAGAGCAAGGTTGAAAAGTGTTCTTAACCCTTCACTTTTTCATTTAAAGTTTCTGTTTTTATATATTTATATGAGTTATAAATATTGAGATACATGTTTATATGAGTAGGCACAAAATAATATTTATGTGATGAATGATTATTGTTGTTCATGTGATGGATGGATTTTATATTGGTTGTGAATTTTTCCAGCTCTTATTTTTTAGTTGGTTTTGATTTTGGGATGTAAGGCCATAAGGCCAGAGTTTACAATTGTTGTAATTTTTATTTTCCAATGTAAAATTTCAATTATTGTAATTTGGAGCACCAGAGTTGCCAAATGAGCCAACACCACCTTGGAGCGTGATTTTAAGACCAAGGGATGCATTGGGTAATTTTATACTAATTAGATTAGTATAGGAAAAATAAGAGCTCGGTTAATGCAAAATAATTTTTTTTGTTATATGTATGTTTAATTCGAATTGTTTGAATAACATGTCATATAGCTTAGGATGCCTACTCTTGCATTTCACATGCCATAACATGCTTTAGATGCATTATCATTATAGACATGAAATATGATTTTATGTGATTTAAAATGTTTAAATTAGAATATGATATGCATGGAAAAATAATTAATTGGATTTATGGTTTAAAATTTGAATTCTAATATATTGGGCTTAATAAGTGCATAATAAATTTCATTGGTATATAGGATGTAAACCCGGACATAAATTACATAGCCGAATCTGAATGGACGGTAATGTGGTATGCACTCTGGATACAATTCCACGTACCATTGGATTTTATAACGCACTAAGATTAATTAAATAATTTAATATAAATCTTGACCATTTTAGAATTCTAAATTTTTAAACCTATTAGTGTTCTAGTATTTTAAAAGTTAAAATATAATAGGTCACTAATACCACTCTAATTAAATTAGTTTAATTGAGTAATATAATTAGTAGAGACCAATGGAAATTAGTGATATAAATTTAAGAGTTAAAATTGGTTAGGTCACTAATAGTGTACTAGTGTAAATAATAGTTATGATTTAGCCGTCATAAATTTATTCACACTAGTTAAATTAAAATATTAGATATTTTATAAATAAAAACCTTAAACTCAAAATAGTGAGTGGGAGAGGGATATACGATAATATATCCAGTGATCTCCGTTGTTAGTCCGAAAACGTGAGATTTAAAAGGTGCCTCAAGACGGCTTTGTTTTCGTCCTCCTACGGATGGTGTCCATTTTGGGTCAATATCAGGTTTCGATTCCGAGAGGATATGGATCCTAGATGTATCTGGTGAACTGACCTACCTTACAGCGGTACTTCACTAGTTAAGTCCAAGGGTCCTGAAATGACGGGTCACACTCACAAAGGAATGATTAACTGTTAATCTAAATTCCTTGATCAAATCAAACGGTAGTTGGTTAATATAGGAATAAGATTTATTCCCGCATATATTAATCAATTGAGATTGTCCTGATCTATCATGCAAATACTTGACCTACTCTACGTCGGCACTTATTTGTGGGATGATAGATTTTCGTGGCATAGTAATTCTCTTAGATTTCTAATTCGTTATTCATGGTTCATGCATCATGTTTAATTGTATGCCAAAATTGTTTGATAATTTTGATATGCGATGAATGAATGTTAAATACATGTTTATTTTATTTTTCAGCCATGGTTTCTTCGATTATTTCCATAGTCTCAAATGATAAATTAACGGGAGAAAATTATGTTAAGTGGAAAAGTAACATGAATGCTATCATGGTCTGCGAAGTCCTGACGGAGGAGTGTCCTCCCGAGCCGGCTAGAAATGCTGGCCAAGCTGTGTACGATGCCTACGAGAAATGGGTCACAGCTAATAAGAAAGCCCGCTGCTACTTACTAGCAGGGATGTCTGAGGTTTTTGCTGCAAAGCATGGACCTATGGCTTCAACATCACAGATGATGGAGTCATTACAGGGCATGTTCGGGCAGCCTTCAGAGCGTCAAAGTCATGAGACCATGGTCTCAGCGATGACTTCTAGGATGAAGGATGAGACATCAGTCCGAGAGCACGTCTTAAGGATGATGACCTATCTCAATACTGCTGAAACCAATGGAGCTCATATTGACGAGCGTAGCCAGGTGACCATGATTATAGAAACTCTTCCGAAGAGTTTACTGCAGTTTAAAAGCAACTATGTTATGAACAAGTTGACTTTCATTTTGACCCAGTTGCTTAATGAGCTCACCCACTACGAGTCTATGCTTGTGGATCCTCGTAAGCCCAGTGCTGAGGCAAATGTTGTCGAGTCTTCAAAATATGTAAAAATGAAGAAGAATAGCAATGTGAAGGCTAAGGCTAAGCCCATGAAGAATAAAAATAAGAAAGGCTCCAAGGATGCCAAGCCCAGGGGAAAGTGTTTCCACTGCAACAAGAACAGGCATTGGAAAATGAATTGTCCTAAATATCTTGATGTGCTGAATGAGAAAAATGATACATGTAAATATGATTTACTCATTATCGAATCTCTATTAGTGGAAGACGATAAATCTGCTTGGATTGTTGATTCTGAAGCACTAACCATGTTTTTTCTTCTTTGCAGCTACTTGACTCATAGAGGGACCTTGCTAAAGGTGACTACACCATGAGGGTCGGGATAGAGGATGTCATTTCAGCATGAGCAGTGGGAGTTTCCAGTTTAAATTTTACAAATAATAGTTATTTAAATTTGAACAATGTGTTATTCATTCCTAGTTTTCGCAAGAATTTGATTTCCGTTTCTAAACTTTTGGATGATGATTTTTCAGTTTCTTTTAATAGCAATTTAGTTATTATTGGTAGAAATGGATTAACCATATGCAGAGGAAACTCAAAAAATAACTTGTATGTGTTAAGACCGTTAACACATAGGTCACTGCTCAACGCTGAAATATTTAAGGTTGAGAAACCTAAAACTAAATGGCTAAAGATTTTCTCACGATAACACATATCTATGGCATCTTAGACTTGGTCATATTAGCCTTAACCGAATAGATAGGTTGATAAAGAATGGAGTCTTAAACCAGTTAAAGCTAGGAACTTTACCAGTCTGCGAATCTTGTTTAGAAGGAAAAATGACCAAGAGACCTTTTACTGGAAAAAGTATAAGAGCCAGTCAACCACTTGAGCTTATACAATCGGACGTTTATGGACCGATGAATGTAAGAGCTCGAGGTGGTTATTAATATTTCGTCACATTCATTGACAATTATTCTAGATATGGGTATGTTTACCTAATGCAGCACAAGTCAGATACTTTTGAAAAGTTTAAAGAGTAGCGTGCTGAGGTTGAGAACTAGTTAGGTAAAAAAATCAAAACTCTACGATCAGATCGGGAAGGAGAACACCTTGATAGAGATTTCGAGGAACTCTTGGTTGAGTATTGGATAATATCCCAGCTCACAGCACCTGGAACACCACAACAGAATGGTGTTGCAGAGAGGAGAAATCAGACCCTACTAGACATGATGAGATCTATGTTTAGTTATAGCTCACTACCTAGTTCTTTCTGGGGATATGTGTTATAAACTGCAATGCATATCTTTAATGTAGTTCCATCTAAGTCTGTTCCTAAGACTCCCTTGGAGTTGTGGAAAGATCGTAAAATTAGTTTACGACATTTCTGCATATGAGGGTGTCCAGCACATGTGTTAAAGAATAAGACTATAAAGTTGGATCCACTTTCTCAGGTTTGCCTATTTGTAGGCTATCCTAAGGAGACTATTGGTGGATTCTTCTATAGCCATGAAGATAACAAAGTGTTTGTATCGACCAATGCTACGTTTCTAGAGGAGGACTAAATGAGGGAGTTCAAACCTCGAAGTAAAGTGTTACTCGATGAGTTACTTACTGGTTCGACCAGCACACCATCGTCAACAACAGTTGACAAATACATAGCACACTCGACATCTGAGCGTCAGATGCAAGCTCGTCAGAATGATCTGCCACCTAGACGTAGTGAGAGGGTTGTACGACAACCTGATCGGTATATAGGAGTTGAAGAGTCATAAGTTGTCGCATCCAGTGATGGTATGGATGATCAATTGACCTATCGTAGTGCAATGGATGATTCTGACAAAGAGGAATGGCTTAAAGCCATGAACCTAGAGATGAAGTCTATGTACTCCAACTCAGTCTGGGAACTTGTAGACCAACCCGATGGGGTGAAACCCATAGGTTGCAAGTGGATCTACAAGAGAAAGATGAGAGCGGATGGGAAGGTACAGACCTTCAAATCTAGGCTAGAGGCCAAGGGTTATACCTAGAAAAAGGGAGTTGACTATGAGGAAACTTTCTCGCCAGTAGCCATGCTCAAATTCATTTGCACTCTCATATCCATTGCCGCATATTATGACTATGAAATCTGGAAAATGGACTTCAAGACTGCATTCTTGAATGGCAATCTTGATGAGTGTATCTATATGGTACAACCAGAGGGATTCATAACCCAAGGTCAAGAGCAAAAGGTTTGCAAGATGCAAAGGTCAATTTATGGACTTAAGCAATCATCTTGATCTTGGAATATAAGATTTGATACCATGATCAAGTCTTATGACTTTGAGTAGAATGTTGATGAGCCTTGTGTATACAAGCGCATCATTGACGGGAATGTGGTTTTTCTTATTTTATACGTCTGATATTTTACTCATTGAGAATGATGTAAAGATATTATCGAACGTGAAAACCTAGCTAGCTAACCATGTCCAAATGAAAGATTTGGGAGAGGCCAGTTATGTTCTTGGGATTCAGATACTTTGGGATCGCAAGAAACGACTGTTAGCTATGTCTCAGGCATCCTACATCGACAAGATACTTGTGCGATTTGGGATGCAGAATTCCAAGAAAGACAACTTGCCTTATCGACATGGAATTCACTTGTCTAAGGAACGGTTGATGAGTGACATTTATATCACTATTCCCACTCATTTAACTTAACATTTTGTATAGTTTCTTGAGTTTTATGAACGTTTTGATATGTTTTATTGTTATCTTGCAGATAAATAAAGTTTGGACAGCACTGGAGGCAATTGGGGCAAAAACGGACAAAAATGCGTCAACAGGGATATTTCATCTTCTGCGAGTCGCGACGCCGGAACACAGCGCGCCGCGACGCCCAACGTGAGCCGGATTTGCTAACATGCGTCTGGTCAACGGTCAACAATTTGAGAAGTTTTGACTTTGCTAAAATGCGCCGTGCCACGTGTCACCATCACAGCCGATCTGCTAACATGCGCCGTGCCACGTGTCATCATCATATGCTGCCGACACTCAGACTTGACACGTGTCGCCTCGTCATCAGCCATGTCAGCGGTCACCAAGTCAACCTTGCCACGTGTCGTGCCACATCATCAGCCACGTCAGCAGGTCAACCGAGTCAACTCGCCACGTCAGCGCCACGTCATCGCCACGTCAGCATGACGTCATCAATGACGTCATCACAATAATTGAGAATTAGCCGCCTTGACACGTGTCGCATGTACAGTCAGCCGCCTTGCTACGTGTCGCCGTATCATTGTGCCACGTCGACAAATTGCGCGTCGCGACTCGCGCTCCTTGGCGTCGCGACGCGCGAACAGTTCCTGAACAGTAAAATTTTTGCTATAAATAGGCCACGAATTTTCAGTTTTTAAATACTCCTCTCTCTCTTGATTTCTCTCTCTAGAGAGAGTTTCTCTCTCTAGAATTTTTATTTTTTTATTTTTAGTTTGTAATTTATTTTAATTACTTTTGTCATAATAGTAATTTAATTTTTAATTTTTACTTTTTACAGTTTTTACTATTCACTATGTTGAAGTAACTTTTTCAGCTAGGGTGAAAGGTAATTCTTCTACTATTGCTATTTAGATTAATCTCCCTTAAAAATAATATATTCACTATTTAAAATATTGACTTAATAAGGATACCGCTATATTGGTCGGTTGGTAATTTAATTTTAATCTGTTTTAAACCTGACTAATCAAGGATACCGCCAGACTGGTCGGTTGGTAAATTATATTGGTTTTGGTTCCGCCTTAATGGCTGGTTGGACTTAATTTGACTTAATCCGGATACCGCCAAACTGGTCGGTTGGTAAATTTACACAAGTTTATATATTATTTTATGGGAGATATCTAAATTAGTAGTAGTAAAAGTAATTCCTTTTACCTTAGCATTTTTTTATTGTAATTTACTTTTCAGCATTTTTACTTTATGTCTTTTAATTTTATGTATTTACTAGTCCTAATTATGTGTTAGTTAATTAGAGGTTGTGATGACTTTTAATATCACCGGTTTATAAGGGATTATTTTATAGTTGGGTAATTTAAAGGTTTATTTATTAAGTCTTAAGCTTAATGCTTCTTGTTGTCTGATCACCAATAAGATTGATATGGTAAATCTAAAATGAACTAGACATAGGGATTTTAGGTTTCAGCCTTAGACTCAATAACCACGATCTTCCTTGAGGATAGATAACCTTTAATAGATTTCCTTACAGGATAGGAATATACCTGTCGGGCGGGGGTAGCCATAATTGGAACTTAAACTTAATAATCCAGATAATTTGGTTGACATAGACATATGGTTCAATTGGGTTAAACTGGGTTTGTGTCTGACCATCGACAGAGGCTTACACATAATTTAGTGTTCCAGGTTAATAAATCAATATATTACCAACTTTAAGATAACCACTTCATCTTTAAAATGATATTAAAAGAAATCACAACCCTAGATCTTTGTGTATTTTGTTATTTCCTTAGTATTTCTTTTATCTTTTAATTATTTATTTATAACCACTTTCAACCAATCAAACAATCATTCTCTTCTCCCTATAATTAGATATTTGTAAATAAATAGATTCAATAATTAATAACAACAGTAGGAATTAAGTCCTCGTGGGATCGATATTTTTATACTACTTGAACGATACGTGCGCTTGCGTTATACGTGTGTGTTTACGCCGGTCAAGTTTTTGGCGCCGTTGCCGGGGACTTATATTTCTTGAGTTATTAATTTTGAAGCTATCTAATTTACTTGTATCTAATTTTCTTTATTTTTATCTGTAATTTTATTCTTTCTTTTATTTCAGGTGACTTACAAATGGAACATACTGGGAGATTGAAAGATTACGTGCTTTACAAGAAGATACACCCCAAATCTGGGAGCAACAGTCCGGTTTTCTGAGGCCTGTTGTCGAGCCCAATGATTATCACTGGATGCCAGAACCAAACAATACTACATTTGCTCAACAGAATTCAATGTGGAGATGTGACATATGTAATGGTAACCACCCAAGCGATTATTGCGAATATAACTGCCATCCAGGGTGGCAGAATTATCAAGATCCTTCATGGTACGAAGAACCATCACATTTCACAGAATCACATTTTCCATCTTATCCACCATCTTCCTTCGATCCTTATCAAGAACCAGAACCATCAGAGGAAGATCAATTGATTCACATGTTCAAGGAACAGACAGCTCGATTTGATGCACAAATTCAGAGTCAAACGGAATCTATACAGAGAATGACAGATCAAATAGACAATTAACAGAAAACCAGAAATCAAATATCTCACGGAGCAAATTCAAACAATGCTGAAGAAGCCTTCGAATATCTCAATTATCATGACACATAACAGAGGAGGAGGCTGAGCAGTATCAACAACCAGAGGTATCAGTTCAGGAACCCGAACCGGCAAAGTCTCGATTTGATTTTTATTATTCTGATTCTGACGAGGAGGAAGCTGAAATATTTGTACCAACTGCATCAAAAATTGAGGATGGAATTCTGAATCCTCAAAATGAAGATCTTGGAGATTCCATTGCACAAATGTTTGAAGAAGATCAACTTGAGCCAATCAATTCACCCGAATCAGAGGATGAAGACCTAATGTCAGATACATCTTTTCATCTCAGGTGGAGCAAGAAACAGAGCAAATGGAGGAGCAAATGTCTGACCTTAATAAAAATCCAGAGCATTCAGGAAAAACATCGCTGTTTTGGGGAGTACAAATCAAAGATATCACCCAGAAGCTTGACAGAATGGAACTTCCATTCCAAGTCAAACACCATACGAGACCTCCTAATTTTCTTTCTTTCTTTTCAGGTACCACTGGAGCAACAAAGTTAAAAAGGTGCACGAGCACTGAATGAGAAAAAATATTTTGCCACTTTACCGTTGGAAGAGACCCTTCAAAAGCAACGCTCACGGGATTGTCTTTAATCGGACATCCAAAACGACATTGAAACCACCTTAACAGATGAATTTCAGTCACGTCTGGCTGAAGACGAAAAATTTAGCGCTAGCAGGGAGGCAACCCATGCAATTTGTTGTATGTATTTATTTTTCATATTTTGTGTGAACTTTTTAATTTTTTTTGTTAGTTTTGCAGGAAAAAATTAAAAACGGAATTTTTCAGGACAAAGCAAGCCAGTGCACAAGCGGGATTTTCAAAATAAAAAATTTGACAAAATCACGAAGATACAAAGTTGATCCAGGAGACGACCGAGTAAAAAGACACTTCTTAAGAAGCGTCCTATGGATTTATCCGTCGCAAGACATGGTTTTGCCAAAAAAAAAAAAAAAAAAAAAAAAAAAAATCAGCGTCGCGACGCTGCATCAAAATCACAGAACATAAACAGGGTGCTGGCAGTATCTCCTTTCACTCTTCATCTTCTTCATCTTCAACCACCACACACACGATCCATCACAGCCACTTCAACCACAAACCAAAACCGAGATCCACCAGCCGCATCAACAACCACCGCAAGCCAACCCACCGAGAGCCATCCTTGCCGTGAGCAAGTCATCACCAGCCGAGTCGTGAACCAAAACCACACCGCCACAGCCGAGATCTACCAGAAACCAGAAACCCACCATGGCCGAGCCTATCACCAAGATTCACCTCGCCCAAACCGCAACCACTCACCAAACCAGTAACCCGTAACCGAGCCCTTCCTTCGCCGAGTCAAAATCGAGCCAGATCTGCCGTGAACATCAAACCAAGAGACAAGCAACACACCGAGATCCACCAGCCACGCCACTGCCAAAACCGACCAAAGCCGAGATACCCACACCGTGAATCACCAAGACAGTCACCAAACCCACGATCAAAACCTTCCATAATCAGATCTGATTTTTGTGGATAATTTGTTGGTTAATTTTGAAATTGAATGTTACAGGTTTTGAAATTTTGGCAGTAAAAGAGTAAAAGGGGGATAATCGAAAATTGAATGAGTTTGTGGTTGATTTTGTTGAAATTGGAGGATTGTGAATTTGGAAGTTTAGCGGTGAATAACTGGCTGAATTCTGAGTCAGATCGATGGAATTTTGTAGAATTGGCTGGGGGCGAAGTTTGACATTGTGGTGGTGATTTTGAAGTGTTAGTTTTAGGATGAATTTGGGGAGATTTTAAATTTTTAGAGGAGACTCTGTCGAAATTTTCACTAAAAAAATAGTCAATTATCGATCGTGGTAAAAAAAATTGGACATAAATTTTTCCTATCGGTAATTTTTTCCTGTAAAATTTCAGCTGACTAGGTATTATCTTCTAAACTCTTTTGTGTACATAGTGTGAACTTTTTAATTTTGTGTGTTATTTTTTGTAGAGAAAAGCACAAACGGAGCATTTTAATACAGAAGGAATTGTGTTTGACAATCAAAAAAAAAAGAAGAGAGCTAATTCATTTGTGATGGCTGAGTAAGGAATGAAATCTTGAGACACATCATAATGAATTTATACTGAGCGAGTGGCGTATTGCGTACACAATTCCGTTGCCTTAATTATTTCTTTGATTCGCTTTTCTATTGTAATTATCTTTATTTTCGTAGACAGGATCCAGACTTTTTGACCTTTCACGATTCATTTTGTTGTTTAGCTAACAATCGTCCTTTGTAAGATATTAGTGCTATTATTACTCACCCTTTTCAGGTACTATAAATTTAGCCCGTCATTGCACTCTTGAAGTCATCCAGAGTTGAGAAAAAAAATACATAGAAAAATGGAAGCCACTTCAAAAAGACGAGTTGAAAACATTTGTGTGTTTTGCGGTAGTACTGTTGGTACTAAACCACAATACATAGAAGCGGCACAGGAGTTGGGTCGAGTATTAGCTGCAAGGAATATGCACTTAATATATGGCGGAGGAAATCTTGGATTAATGGGGATCGTTTCAAAGGCCGTACAGGAAGGAGGCAGTCATGTTTTGGGAATCATCCCAAAACCCTTGGCAGAGGCAAATCTTATTGGATCATCAAACGGAGAGGAACTAATCGTATCAGGTATGTCTGAACGTTTGGTAGAAATGATTAACCGCGCTGATGCTTTTATTGCTTTGCCAGGTGGCTTGGGAACATTAGAGGAAAATTTTATTGTACTATCTTGGGCAAACCTGAACATACACCAGAAACCAATGGATTGCTTAACGTTGATGGATTTTATGATTTTCTTTGTGTGTTTCTTGATGATGCCCGGAGAAATGGATTCATTTCAAAACCTATGAAAGAACTCCTCTTCACTGCCAGACTTGCTCCAGATCTAATTGACCAACTCATAGCCTATGAACCACAAATTGACCCTATCATTTCAAAAATAAATTGGTCGGGGGACGATCGTGGTAAGAGACGTCGGGTTAATCTGGATCTTAACCTTTAATTTCCTGTAGAATTTCAGTTAACCAGGTATTATCGTCTAAACTCTTCTTCTACTGTTTAAGACATTGGGGACAATGTCTCTTTAGGTTTGGGGGAGGGGAGGGAATTAGTGATTAATACCTTGTTTTTAGTTTGTATGTTGTTTTTATTTTTAGTTCAAAATTTTTCGAAAAAAAAAAAATTGAAAAATTTTCAAAAAAATTACAAAAATATTTTGCATTTTTGTGTTTTTATTTTGACTAAAAAGGTGAAATTGGTAAAAGTAGCCGAGTAGTAGGAATTTCCACTTCTGAGACGTATCTCAAACCTATTTTGAAATTAGTTAATTTTTGTTTATTTCATTTTGAATTATTTAATTTGTGAATTCTCCTTAACACTGACTAAAATGAATCTTCATATGTTCAGTTGACAGGTATTATGAACTTACATGGAAACATACGGACATGAGCTAAAAATTGAAAAGTTTGTAATATTCCGTGCTATAGTTTAATTGGAGGAAGCATCTCAAATAGTGATGGAGTAAAAAAAAAAAAAAAAAAAAAATCCGAGATCCGAGTTATTAAGTCTGTAAGGGTGTTTTAATACCTAGTGCCCTAAAACCAACTGGTTTGGGAGTCATTGGCCCAAAGCTCGTTACATGGATCAAAGATGCTGCAAAAATATATATATCTGAAGTCTGAGTAATTAAGTTCGTAGGGGTGTCTTAACACCTGGTGCCCTAAAGCCAACTGGTTTGGGAGCCACCGACCCAAAGCTCGCTACATAGACGGAAGGTAGTGTATATAAATAAAAAATAGAGAAAAAATCAGAAAAATCAGAAAATTATTCCATTGCTACAAAAAGGTGTGAAATCTAATAGAACTTTAGGACAAAAATATTACTCTCTTATCAACTGCACTTATGACTGTTGTGGGCAAAAATGAGTTGATTAATATTTTGTTTGCTGTGTATATGGAGAATGGTAAAAATAATCGGAGAATTTACTTATTCGGTAATTTAGAAAGAAACAAAACAACTAGTAACTTGGAGTAGAATTTTCACCTGATTAGTCAGTAACTTTCTTTATTCTCTTTTCGCTTGTCTTTTTGCTTTTGTGTGCATTAGTTTTAATACCTTTTTACTTTTGTAAAATGTTTGTGGGTATCATTGTTGTAAACCCTCACGAGACTACACTCGTCCACTAGGGACACCTAGGGGTTTAAAGGCTTGTTGCATATGCTAAATGCAACCGTGATCCCTACGAAAGTGGCTTAGTTAATTTTGTTATGTTATTTTATTTTGTATTTGCTCGAGGACTAGCAAAATGTTAGGTTTGGGGGTGTGATGAGTGACATTTATATCACTATTTCCCACTCATTTAACTTAACATTTTGTATAGTTTCTTGAGTTTTATGAACGTTTTGATGTGTTTTATTGTATCTTGCAGATAAATAAAGTTTGGACAGCACTGGAGGCAATTTGGGGCAAAACCGGACAAAAATGCGTCAACAGGGATATTTTCATCTTCTGCGAGTCGCGACGCCGGAACACAGCGCGCCGCGACGCCCAACGTGAGCCGGATTTGCTAACATGCGTCTGGTCAACGGTCAACAATTTGAGAAAGTTTGACTTTGCTAAAATGCGCCGTGCCACGTGTCACCATCACAGCCGATCTGCTAACATGCGCCGTGCCACGTGTCATCATCATATGCTGCCGACACTCAGACTTGACACGTGTCGCCTCGTCATCAGCCATGTCAGCGGTCACCAAGTCAACCTTGCCACGTGTCGTGCCACATCATCAGCCACGTCAGCAGGTCAACGTCATCGCCACGTCATCGCCACGTCAGCATGACGTCATCAATGACGTCATCACAATAATTGAGAATTAGCCGTCTTGACACGTGTCGCATGTACAGTCAGCCGCCTTGCTACGTGTCGCCGTATCATTGTGCCACGTCGACAAATTGCGCGTCGCGACGCGCAGATCCTTGGCGTCGCGACTCGCGAGCAGTTCCTGAACAGTAAATATTTTGCTATAAATAGGCACGAATTTTCAGTTTTTAATATACTCCTCTCTCTCTTGATTTCTCTCTCTAGAGGGAGTTTCTCTCTCTAGAATTTTTATTTTTTTTATTTTTAGTTTGTAATTTATTTTAATTACTTTTGTCATAATAGTAATTTAATTTTTACTTTTTATTTTTTACAGTTTTTACTATTCACTATGTTGAAGTAACTTTTTCAGCTAGGGTGAAAGGTAATTCTTCTACTATTGCTATTTAGATTAATCTCCCTTAAAAATAATATATTCACTATTTAAAATATTGACTTAATAAGGAATACCGCTATATTGGTCGGTTGGTAATTTAATTTTAATCTGTTTTAAACCTGACTAATCAAGGATACCGCCAGACTGGTCGGTTGGTAAATTTATTTTTGGTTCCGCCTTAATGGCTGGTTGGACTTAATTTGACTTAATCCGGATACCGCCAAACTGGTCGGTTGGTAAATTTAACACAAGTTTATATATTATTTTATGGGAGATATCTAAATTAGTAGTAGTAACAGTAATTCCTTTTACCTTAGCATTTTATTTTATTGTAATTTACTTTTCAGCATTTTTACTTTATGTCTTTTAATTTTATGTATTTACTAGTCCTAATTATGTGTTAGTTAATTAGAGGTTGTGATGACTCTTAATATCACCGGTTTATAAGGGATTATTTTATAGTTGGGTAATTTAAAGGTTTATTTATTAAGTCTTAAGCTTAATGCTTCTTGTTGTCTGATCACCAATAAGATTGATATGGTAAATCTAAAATGAACTAGACATATGGATTTTAGGTTTCAGCCTTAGACTCAATAACCCACGATCTTCCTTGAGGATAGATAACCCTTTAATAGATTTCCTTACAGGATAGGAATATACCTGTCGGGCGGGGGTAGCCATAATTGGAACTTAAACTTAATAAATCCAGATAATTTGATTGACATAGACATATGGTTCAATTGGATTAAACTGGGTATTTGTGTCTGACCATCGACAGAGGCTTACACATAATTTAGTGTTCCAGGTTAATAAATCAATATATTACCAACTTTAAGATAACCACTTCATCTTTAAAATGATATTAAAAGAAATCACAACCCTAGATCTTTGTGTATTTTGTTATTTTCCTTAGTATTTTCTTTTATCTTTTTATTATTTATTTATAACCACTTTCACCAATCAAACAATCATTCTCTTCTCCCTATAATTAGATATTTGTAAATAAATAGATTCAATAATTAATAACAACAGTAGGAATTAAGTCCTCGTGGGATCGATATTTTTATACTACTTGAACGATACGTGCGCTTGCGTTATACGTGTGTGTTTACGCCGGTCAACGGTCTCCTAAGACACCTCAAGATGTTGAGGAAGTGAGACATATCCCATATGCCTCAGCAGTTGGTAGTCTCATGTATGCTATGCTATGCATAAGACCGAACATTATTTTACAGTGGGAGTAGTCAGTAGGTTTCAGTCTAACCCAGGATTGGATCATTGGGTGGCTGTGAAATATATTCTCAAGTATCTTAAGAGAACGAGAGATTATATTCTTGTATATTCCGGTGAGGATATGATCCTAAGAGGATATAAGGACTCTGATTTTCAGAGAGATGTCGATTCTAGGAAATCAACATCTGGATCAGTGTTTACCCTAGGTGGTGGGGCTATAATATGGCTGAGTATAAAGAAATCTTGCATTGCTGACTCCACCATGGAGGCTGAATATGTAGCAGCTTGTGAAGTAGCTAAGGAAGCAGTCTGGCTCTGTAAATTCTTAGGAGATCTGGAAGTTGTTCTAGATATAGATAGACCACTCACACTTTATTGCGATAATAGTGGTGTAGTTGCGAATTCAAAAGAATCAAGAAGCCACAAGAGAGGAAAGCATATAGAGAGGAAATATTATCTCACCAGGGAGATAGTACAGAGAGGAGACGTTACTGTCACAAAGATTGCATCCGCGGAAAACATGGTTGATCCGTTTACAAAGACCTTGTCGGTTAAAATATTTGAAGGTCACCTACATGGTCTAGGATTACGTGACATGTTCCATTTGCTCCAATGCAAGTGGGAGATTGTTGAGATGTATTTGCTAGAGCAACATGTAATGTAAACGGCTTTATATATGTTTTGAAATAAAATGATGCATTATTCATTTATCAAAGCGTTTGTTTAATTTTCGCATATTATAAATTATCTTGAGTACTCTAGATTACTTATGTGCCTTCAGACTTAGTGTATGAGTGTCATACACAAGAGAATTTAAGATTGAAGTTAGTAATCTTAAATAGTCCATAGAGAGCGAACAAAGCAGGTACTTTGTTTATGGTTTATCTATAGCTGTGGTCCATTCTATACTTGTATGACGACCTTGATCTAGGATCGTTCATGTAGAGACATGAGAATGGAGGCACCTTGTATGATGTGATCATATAGGACTGGACCCAGATGGAAATGACATTCTTATAATATCTGTTAAACAAAGAAAGTCATTTCGATCTACTAGATGGTCATATATAGATTGATCTTAATCCTGAGTGTACTACGAACTCCTGCATGGCAGGCTATGTCCTTTGATTTACAAAGGTGAGGTTGGTTTAGCAGTCCCGACCAATAGCTACGTACTTTGGGGGCATGGTCTGTTGTGTAACTGAGAATATTTTACATAGATATGGAGTTAACTCCTTCTTGCAAGAAGAAGAGGAGTATCTTTCTTAAGGGTTGATTCGGTACTTGAACGGTTTGAGCGCTCAAGTATTTCTATTACGAATAGAAAGATTAAAATTCATAACGGTTATGAATAAATTGTTCATTATAGAATCAATGGTACTTAAGGTATAAATAATTAGAGGGGTATAACAGACATTATGACCCAGTTCTAATTACAAGATACTCGTGAAGGGTCAATTCGTATGTAGTGACTATATCGATAGACACCGACTTGGTTTCGCTTAATATACCATCTGCGGCAACGAGAGTGCAACTTCAGGTTTTTAGTGGAATAACCTGGAGTTAATTATAACGACGGGTGGTCTCTACTACCGTTAACTATAGTAATGTTACATCACGAGACGAGTGCTACGTTATATAAATTTTTTTCCGAGCGTATATACATTCATAGAACGACTTTACGAATAAACAGAAAATTCTTTGAAACTTTGATGCGAGATTATGATGTACTACTCCGAATAGCCCATGGTATTTGGGCCGTAACATCCTCATATGAACTCCAATTTTTAGGAATTGTATATCTTCGAAAATCTTAGAGCGAGATCTACAACTTTCACGTTGAATATTTTTCCAAATTCGGACCATGAATGAGTCAAAAATATAAGTCAATAATTCTGATGAATAGTAATTTCAGACCCAAATGGAATAATCTCAAACTTTCTCCAAAACTCTACACTTTTCTTCAATCTTCCAGGTATCAAATGACTCATACTATATAAAGTGTGTACTATTTATCAAATTCATAAAATGAGAAAAACAAAGGAAAAAAATGAAAAACGTGAGAAGAAATCAGGGGAAGAAGAAGAAGAAAAAAAAGAAAAGAATGAAGAAAGAAGAATGAAGAAACAAGAAAAAAGGGTTTGGCAACCATGGATAAGCTAGGAAGATGAAGAAGAAGAATCCAATAGATGAAGGTAATGAATCTTAACCCAAATTGTTATATTTGAGTTTTTGAGTTTTGATGATAATGGTAGGATGAATTACTTGGATGTGATTATAGATGAGTGTTTCTTGTGCTAAAAATGGTGATTGGGGAAAAAACCCCAACTTGTGTAATTTTGGGAAAAGATTAAATGAAGTAAATAGAAAGGAAATAGGTTAATATTGAGTAAGATATTGATTATATTATGGATGTTATTTGGGATCTAATGGAATGCTTGTTGCAATAAAAGTGATATAGGAGTTATGGGATTGTATTTGAAAAAAAAAATTGGTTTGAGGAAGCAAATGCAGAACCTAGAAAATCAGGTTCGCATCGCGACACAAAAGAATTTCGCGTCGTGACGCGTAGAAGGAAATTTGGGCACGCCTCTGGACGTTTCGCGTCGCGACGCGTGAACCATTATTTGCCCAAATTAGTTTCAATACATTCCAGTTCCACCCGAACACGTTAGAGGCTACCCTATAAGTCTCGTATCAACTCGTACGTACACATTACATCGTGTTAAGAGTACGATACCCTCAGAGGGATAGTGCCTACTAGAATAAGCAGATTTTAGCTTATTTCCGAAGTATGTTTCCTAATCCATTTCTAACCTAGTTTTTTCGCTGTAGAATCATCGCAGGAATCGAAGTTTTCTCAGCAAACGAGTAATACCAGCCAGACTTCCTAACAGTGAGTGGACCTCTTTTCTCAGAACTGATTTTATTTACCAGTTTTTAAATCCAGACTTACTTTTAAAAGCATATAGGGTGTTAGACCGAATTTTATTATAGATGTTCTTAAATTCAATGATGATTCAGAAAGATTGTTTTGTTAGCATGCATTTTGTGCTATAAATGTTTTCAAAGATGAGATTTGTGTTTTGGGGGCATGAGGGAAAACCCCACCCCAGTATGTAACTTGATACAATATGGAATTGACGGATAGGGAGAACATGTGCACATGTAGATGATTGGGGGGACAGAGGTACGTAACGCCCCTAGATCCAAGTTCAGGCCTAAGGAGACAGCGATATATAACGGCCCTAGACCCTAGTTTCAGAGCTTGGAGGGTAGTATAGATCCGCACCCCCAGTTCTAGTTCAGTGGCTTGGGGGACGGCGATACATAACGCCCCAAGACCATCTGTTTCAGTGACAATATGGGCATGCTTTGGGGGATGACGATTCGTAATGCCCCAAAGTCATCGATTTGCACTGTTGACTCTAGTTAGGCGTTTGGGGGGACGATGATATGTAACACCCCCATGCGTCAGGTTTTTCAGATACAGACCAGTTTTCAGATTTTCAGTATAAAGCTTTCAGAAATCAGATTTTAGAAATAATTTTCAGAAACTAGAGTTGCAAAAGCAGTTTTCAGAAAAATGAGTTTTATAAAGAAGATTTCGGACACAATATTAGAAAAGAGTTTTCATATAAAGATTTCTTCTGGCAATTTGGTTTTAGAATCAAATGTTTTGATGTTGGTTTCTCAATTTTTTTTAATTTATTTGTCCACTCACTTAGATCGTACAACGATTTAACCCCCCTCCCAGATTTATGTGGTTGCAAGTGCTCTCGGAGGACGAGCTTGGGAGGACGGATACTGATGTAGTCACTAGGGTTGGAGTCCACCAGTTCGAGTCGGTCGAGAGCATATCAAAGTCATGCATTAGTTAATTGTTGTATCAATCATTGTTATAAGTATAAGTGTTCTCAACAAAGTTGTAGATTGCACTTGTTTTAAGAATAAATTCATGAGTATTGAGTTATATTTTTATTTTGGTAAGTTGGGCTTGGGTGTTGGACAATTATGGCCCATAGCATCACTATTTGTAAAAGACATGGTGTTTTTGTACAAATTAACTATGTGACAAAGGAAATTGCTCTTTTATCATTTTGTAATTGGATTACTTGGATATATAAATGATAAAAGTCTATATGATTAGTACCGGATTAATAAGATATGAGACAATATTAATCCATGAAAGGTTTAATCATTAAATATCCATAGTCGTAGTGTTATCGAGACTGGACATCGATAATGCAGAATAGGCTAGTATTACACTTGTGCGCGTTATGGAAGCTTAACATCATAGTTCTCATATATTTAAGTATTGGATACTTATACAAGTGTGATAGGAGGTTCTGTTAGCCGTTGGACCGGGAACAGCTTCGCTCTGGATAAACCCCTCGAAATCCCATTGGTAGTATGACTATGTGTCTATGGGAATCCGAATCAGGGTAGGTGTATTTGGTCTTAACCTGAGACTTGCATCGCTAATACTTGTGACAATCATTACGCTTTGGTTTTGGTCGTCCGGGGCTTTAACAGGTCATGTGTACGCCTCTTCTGGGTTTACTGAGAATCGTAGTGTATTGGGTGTGATGTCAAGATGGAAGTATCACTTCAGTCATATGGAGATGATGATCACGCAGGGATACAGAACTAGTACTCTCAAATGATGCAGCTATCGGGATAGTATGACTAGGTCATGATTATCCGATTAAAGAGACTAGTTGCTAGTGATCTGATATATGCTTCGTACAAGGCAAACACAATTCCAGCCCTAGGCCTAGCATATGACATCCGATACTGGATCGTATTACGCAATACATTGTACACTACGCCTGATACAGATTATATATATTCCATGTTGAATATACTTCTGGAGAATTGGGTAGGCACGGTACTTTGTTAGAAGCCAACCATGTCTTGTAAATCGGTGAGAACGTGGTATGGGGTACTCACGTGTCGGATAGTCCGACAACCGTATTTACTGCCAACATATCCAGAGATCTCTTGGGTCGCTTCACAAAGATTCACCGATGATATTTGACTCGAACATAATTAATCTAGGATTAATTGTAAGAGAGAGAAAATTAATCTGGGATTAATTACGGCAAGAATTTATCTGGGATAAAATTCGATTAGAAGAGAGAAGACGATTAATTTGGAATTAATCGATTAAATAATATATTGGATATATTAATTGAAATCGGATTTCAAAGCAGAATTAAAATTGGATTTTAATTCGGGCGAACGAATTAATTTGGAATTAATTCGCAAGTGACTTTCGTAATAATTTTGCTAGGCATTATTATTTAATTAAATTGGATTTAATTACGTCGCAACAGAAAATTCGTTTAATCAGATTAAACGAACCTGAGCCCGAAGTGTGTAGTCTCACCCAACTTGAATTTTGAATTTAAGTGTGGGACCCACCAACTTACATCACTAGTCATTCAAGTTGATGGAAGTGGTTGGGAGCTTTTATGGTAACTTGCTCAACACACTTTGACTTTTGCTTTTGGAAAAGCATATACTCTTTTTTGGAAAAAGAAATTGGTAATTGTTTTTAGAAAACAAAATACAAAACACAAAATTCTCTCTTTTCTTCTTCACAAAGCCGTGAGTCCTCTTCTCCCCTTGGAAATTTTTGTTGCAAGAATTTCAACCTTGGTAGCACTTGGGAGTCTCTTGAAGGTGATAGGAAAACTCACCCATGAGTTTGGATCAACAAAGAAAGCTTGGAGCTTCTACATCCATGGAGTTTTAAGAAAATTTCAAAGCCAATCAATGTGAGTATTCCACAACTCCCTTTGATTTATTCACAAACAAATCTTGTTTAGGATCATTGGGCATGTCTATGACACTAACAATGGTATCATGAGCCAATCTAAACTTGATTTGAATTTTAGGGTTCCAAACTTTAATTTGGGGATTTTATGCTTGGAGTGTGAAAATTCGAAATTGATTGTTTGGTTGTGGTTGGATGATGATGAATTGGATTTTTGATATTGATTGGATAAAAAATTTCCCCAAATCCTACGCCATAGTCGAATGGAACTCTATGTAGTGCTCATGGTGATTTTTTGAAAATTAGCAATTGGATGTGTTGTTGGCATGAAATGTATGTTAAATGTTGATTTAATTAGATTGAAATCAAATTGCATGATAATTTCTTTGCCATTGCTGTGTGTCTAAGCATGTTGTAGAATTGATTTTGCTTCAAATTGTGTTGGACATGAATTAGAATTAATGAGCATGATTAATTGGATTAATTAGTGTTTTGGAAACATTAGATTAGTTGATTAATTATGTTAATTACACTTGAATTGGATTAATATGTAATTTGGAATAAACTTAATTTTATTTGTTGTAATTGGGCTTAATGGGCTTGGTTGGGCCAAGTATGGTTTTGGACAATTGGGTTGGATCCAGTTGGGCCTAAAACCATTTCCATAAAGTCCAAATATAACTATTGGGCCTTTAAGAATTCAATTGGGCCTAAATTGATTTTTGGCATAAGGTGATTCCTATTTGAGCCTTGGCATCTTGGGTTTGATCCATAATGGCCAAAGCCCACGCCTAAAGAATTAATTAAAAGCCCATTGGACTTTAATTGAATAGTATTGGATACTAATTGGGCCTTTGAGACTATTTGGAATCCAAGTCTAAAAGGCACCATTAAAAGTGTAATTATTTAATTTGGAATTAAAAATAAATTAGTATTGAATACAATTTAAATTGGATTTAAAATTGTAGTTCAATATAATTCAAAAATACGTACTTTGAGTATTTATTCTTGAACGAGTTGGACTCGAGCAAATCAAATCGTTGTTTGAGCATTGGATGATCATTAATCAAAGATTAATTAATTGGATTAGATTGATTGATAACATGTTATGTGTGAATACTTGGATGTATTTGTATGAATAATGTATATCAGATGGATATTAGAAGGGTGGGGGCAATTTTGGAAATTGTTGTAATAAATTTAGAATTTATTAATTGGACCTGCGTGTCCAACCTATTATCTCTTTACTCTTTTTATTTCTCTTCTCACCAATTCCCCTCAATGTAAATGAGGTTTCTTTAATGTATTATGTAATTGGGTAGAAGTATGAATAGTGCTAGAGGGAGAGAGGAAATAAATAGATTTTTCTAGGAACAAATTGTTATATATCCATCCGCATATCATTATTAATTTTATTCGCACCTTATTATGCTTTCAGAATACATGTTTAAGGGTGTATGATGAGACCTAATCAAAGATAATAAATTGGTTGCCAATTTACGCGAAAAACCCTTACTTTAATATTAAGCGTTTTCCTTCCATTGAGTGGTTCTCTCTCAAGATCCACGATTGACATTGGTTTGTTGGCCAAAGTCAAGATCATTGTCCATCGCGGATGTGTTTGAACCACGAAGGCTTTGTTCTATATCGTATGTCTTGGGCGGTTGTGACTTGTTGGCCAAAGTCAAGGTCACTTCTAGTTCATCGACGTGGATTACGAAGCTTTCCCACTGTCAATGGGTCACGCTTAACTGGAATCATTAAGCTTGTTGAGCCAAAGCCAAGGCTTAGTTGATTCAGAGGAAAAGGTTAGGAAATATATATTGGATATATATCTAGGACTTGGAGGTCCACCTACCGGATCTAGAAATTGGATGGGATCCAATTGATCTTAGAGATCTACATAGTTAAGTTTCATACAGCTTGTTGGCCAAAGTCAAGGTTGTGTGTTATTTAACGGGATCCTAACCCACTAGGAAACTGGGTTTCCCGAGTACTCCACATAGGGTTAGAGGCTTGCCGAAAAATATTGGGAGGCCAGTATTAAATTTGCAATTTCGTTTAATACTTGCTTACATGCGCTCTTTTATTTTATTTACCGTTGTTATAAATATATATTAGTTGGACTAACATCTTTTATTGCTTTCTTTGAACAGTTAGACTGTACAAGACACTACTCCACTTGAAGTTGGTTATATAGTTGGACTATAATAACCATTACATTTTGAGTGTGTCCGATATCGTTGATTGAATAGTTGGACTATTGCAATCGAGATGGCTGGAAATATTAGCGTTAGGGACATCGTCATGGGCGCTAATATCTTTAACGGCTCCAATTTTCCAGATTGGGAAATGTATCTCAGGATAGTCCTGGTGACCGGCGTAAACACACACATATAACGCAAGCGCACGTATCGTTCAAGTAGTATAAAAATATCGATCCCACGAGGACTTAATATCTAAACTATTAATTTTATGAGGTCAAATGATTACTAATATCTAACAAGTTGATTGATTGATTTGAAATGGTGACGATTCTAAATTTAAAAGCAAGTAAATAAAATAGTCGAAAATAGGTTTTAAGAAAATTCAATATTAAAAACTATCTAGGGTTGTGATTTCTTCCAATATCATTTTAAAGATGAAGTGGTTATCTTAAAGTTGGGTAACATATTGATTTATTAACCTGGAACACTAAATTATGTGTAAGCCTCTGTCGATGGTCAGACACAAATACCTAGTATAATCCAATTGAACCATATGTCTATGTCAACCAAATTACCTAGATTCATTAAGATTAAGTTCCAATTATGGCTACCCCCGCCCGACAGGTATATTCCTATCCTGTAAGGAAATCTATTAAAGGGTTATCTATCCTCAAGGAAGATCGTGGGCTATTGAGTCTAAGGCTGAAACCTAAAATCCCTATGTCTAGTTCATTTTAGATTTACCAGATCAATTTTATTAATGGCCAATTAATGAAAAAGCATTAAGTTTAAGACTCAATAAATAAATCTTTATATTACCCAAGCTATAATCTAACCCTTATAAAACGGTGATATTGGATTTCATCACAACCCCAGATAACTAATTTAGTTACAACACATAACTAGGGCTAGTAAAAACTTGAAAATAAAAGACATAAAGTAAAAATGCAGTAAAGTAAATACTGAAAAGTAAATTACAATAAAATAAAATGCTAAGGTAAAAGGAATTACTTTTACTACTACTAATTTAGATATCTCCCATAAAATAATATATAAACTTGTGATTCTTTTTCCAACCAGCCATATAGGCGGTAACCTGATTAAGTCAAATTAAGTCCAACCAGCCATAAAGGCGGAACCAAAATTAAATTACCAACCGACCAATCTGGCGGTATCCTTTATTAGTCAGGTTTAAATCAGATTAAAATGAATTACCAACCGACCAATCTGGCAGTATCCTTTTTAAGTCAATATTTTAAATAGTGAATATATTATTTTTAAGGGAGATTAATCTAAATAGTAACAGTAAAAGAATTACCTTTCACCATAGCTGGGGGAGTTACCTCCTCATGGTAAATAATAAAAACTGTAAAAAGTAAAAAGTAAAAAGTAAAAATTAAATTACTATATTAACAAACGTAATCAAAATTAATTACAAAACTAAAAACTAAAAACTAAAAATTAAAAGAAAGTAGAGAGAGAAACTCTCTCTTTAGAAAGATTATAAGAGAGAGAGTGGTGCAATGAATTCTGAAATCTCGAGCTCAATTTATAGGCCTCGGTAGGATCCAGCGTCGCGACGCCAGGTCCTCAGCGTCGCGACGCCGGATTTGTCGACGTGGCACGCTCTGGTTCGCTGGTTTGAAGATTCTGGATAAGATGATAAGGTGACACGTGGCAGAGTGGTTAGGCTTCAATTATTGTGACACGTGGCGGCTTCTGATTGGTCGCTGAGATTCTTATCCGCCACGTGTCAGATAAGGATATGATACTCAATTATTGATGCTAACGTGGAGCTGACGTGGCGGTGACGTGGCGACGACGTGGCGACACGTGGGAAACAGACTGTCGGCACCATAGAATTGCGACACGTGTCACTTCCTGATTGGTTGATGATGATGTGGCACGACACGTGGCAATTTGACTTGTTGACTTGCTGACGTGGCTGATGACATGGCGGTGACGTGGCGACATGTGGCGATGATGACTGTCGGCACCGTAGGATGCTGACACGTGGCACGGCGCACGTTAGCAGGTCGGCTGTGATGGTGACACGTGGCACGGCGCATTTTAGCAAAGTCAAACTTTTCTCAGATTCTGATTTGTGGACCCGGCGCACGTTAGCACTGTTCGGCGCATTTTAGACGTCGCGACGCGGAAGTCCGGGCGTCGCGACGCGCTTAAGACCAAAATATCCCTGTTGACGCATTTTTGTCCGTTTTTGCCCCAAATTGCCTCCAATGCTTTCCAAACTTTATTTATCTACAAAATAACACAAAATACATCAAAACGTTCACAAAACTCAAGAAACTATACAAAACATTATGTTAAATGAGTGGGAAATAGTGATATAAATACCACTCAACACCTGGGAGCCAAGAAGTTACTATATGTCATAGAGAAACCTCTCAGGCTTGAGCCCGGAGTTGAGCAAATAGTAGAGCATGAACTTTGGAAGACTCATCGTGATGATAACTTTAGTGCTCAATCCGTAATGCTTGCCGCAATGACTCCTCAATTTCGTCGTCAGAACAAAGGATTGTATCCTTATAGTATGATGTTGAAATTGAAGGATATTCACATGTCTATTCTTAGATCTCAAAAGCACGAATTGAAAAAGAAGATCTTTCGCTCACGTATGTCAGAGGGTACATCTGTCGAGCACTATGTGTCGAATATGATTGTTGACATCGAACAGCTAGGTCAGCTGGGCATAACCTTCGAGGCCGAGACTTCTATAGATTTGATCTTACAGTCTTTGCCCGAATGCTGGGGCGAGTTCATCATAAACTATAATATGATGAACCAATAGAAGACTCTCGGAGAGTTGATGACGATGCTGAAAGAGGTAGAGCCAGAGCTTCTAAAGGGCAAGAAGCGCGAGGCGTATCTTACTTTGACATCCCGGATGGCTAAGGCTTGGCCGAAGGCTTCTGGGGGTGTGAAGAAAAGGAAGAAAAAGGGCAAGGCCAAATCGTCAAAGTCTTCTGGGAAGACTAAGGACATATCCCACGACGTCTGCCTACATTATAGCAAACGGGGTCACTGGAAGCATGACTGCCATGAGTACAAGGCGTACAAGACGAGAAAGACTCCGGCTTCAGGTATGTTTGTTACAAACATGTCCACTACTAGTTTTAAAAATTGGATTTTAAATTCTGGATGTGGTACTCACATATGTACTGATGTGCAGGATCTGCTGATTAGCAGAAGACTGGCTTCAGATGAGATCGACCTATGAGTCGGAAACGGGACGAGAGTCGTTGCTTTGGCCGTTGGGTCATATATTTTGTATCTACCATTGGGGCATGTAATTACATTAGGTGACTGTTATTTTGTACCTAGTTTGACTAAAGAACATCATCTCTGCATTTTTTTAACCTGTTGCGGGTGTACCTTTGTATTCTGGAACACTAGGTGTTTTGTATATAAAGATGACATTTTGATATGTACAGCAGATGTTAATAATAGTCTTTATATTTTGAATATAAATTATTCTCAAACATATAACATGACAAACAAAATGCTCAAATTGAGTAAAATAGATGAAACTCATCTGTGGCATTGTTGTCTGGGACACATTAACAGAACTCGTATATCCACACTTTCGAAGAGTGGATACTTGGACGGATACTATCATAATTCATATGATGTCTGTGAATCTTGTTTATTAGGTAAAGTGCTTAAAACACCTTTTAGCGGTAAGGGTGTACGTGCCACCGAACTGTTAGCCCTCGTTCATGGTGATATGTGTGGGCCCATGTCTAGCTAGGTTAGAGGTGGTTATGAATACTTCGTAACATTTACGGTTGTTGCATCGTGTTGTGGTTATGTGTATCTTATGAAACACAAGTCGGAAACTTTTGATAAATTCAAAGAGTTTCGACATGAAGTAGAAAAACATACCGGCTAAAGCATTAATACATTACGGTTGGACCGTGGTAGAGAATAATTAAGCAATGAGTTTCGAGATTACTTAAAAGAATATGGTATTCTTTCAGAGTGGACTCCTCCCGGAACACCTCAATTGAACGATGTGTCCGAATGGAGAAACCAAACTTTGTTGGACATGGTAAGGTCCATGATGAGTCGCACTGAGCTACCAATTTCCTTCTGGGGATACGCATTGAACAGTGCAATACTTATTTTGAATAAGGTTCTATCAAAGTCTGTTGGACAGACTCCATATGAAATATGGACAGGAAAGAAACCGGGTTTCTCATTCCTGAAGATTTGGGGATGCTGGGCATATGTTAAACGTTTGGATGGTACCAAACTAAAACCCAAATCGGATAAGTGCCTATTTGTAATTGGTTATCCTAGGGAAACCAAAGGATATTATTTCCACAACCCATAAGAGAACAAAATATTTATTGCTCTCCATGCGGTTTTCCTTAGAGGAATTCCTAAATGCAGTGGTAAGTGGGAGGAAAGTAGAAATCGATGAAAATCGTAGTGATATTGTTCTTGGCACCGACTCCTCTAGGAACACAAACAGTTCATCAGGGATGAGACTGTTCCACTATCTTCTAATACACAATAAACGCGTAGGTTGGAGAGAGTCAGAAAACAACCTGAGAGGTATGGGTTTCTGATCTCACCTCATGAAGATATTAATCTTATTGAGGAATACAAACCGGCTACGTATGAGAAAGTGATACAATGTATCGACTCCCATTTATGGCAAGGTGCCATGAAGTCCGAAATGGATTCCATGTATACCAACCAAGTTTGGACACTAGTTGATGTACTAGAAGGCATAGTGTCTATTGGTAGTAAATGGGTCTTCATGGTGAAGACAGACATGGATGACAACATACAAACGTACAAAACTAGGCTTGTAGCGAAATTGTATCGTCATCAACATGGTATCGATTACGACGAAACCTTTGACCTATTACCATGATTAAATCCATTCGGATAATGCTTGCTATTGTTACATATTTTGATTATGAAATATGGCAGATGGACGTCAAAACCGCTTTCCTTAATGGAAACCTTTTGGAGGATGTTCATATACAACATCCTGACGGTTTTGTCGTGACAAAACATGCAAACAAGGTTTGCAAGTTAAATCAATCCATTTATGGATTGAAGCAAGCATTGCGTTCTTGGAACCAACGTTTTAATAAGATCATAATACAATATGGTTTCATTCAAAATTCAGATGATTCTTGTGTATATAAGAAGGTTAGTGGGAGCGCACTGACAATGATTGTCCTATACGTTGATGATGTATTGCTTCTTAGCAATGACATTCCCATTCTAAAATCGGTGAAAGCTTGGCTTTCATTAAAATTCTCCATGAAATTCTTGGGAGAGGCAACCTTTATTCTAGGAATAAGGATCTACTGGGATAGATCTAAAAGTTGTTGGCACTCTCCGAGAACTCGTACATATCTCTATCTAAGGACATGTGTCCTAAAACTCAAGATGAGAGAGATGCAATGAATCAGATCCCGTTTGCTTAGCAGTCGGATCGATCATGTATGTCATGATATGTACACGACCTGGTGTCTCATATGCTTTGAGCATCTCTAGTCACAATCAGGCCGATCCAGGTGATGGTCACTGGATTGATGTTAAGAATATCCTTTAGTATCTTATACGAACTAATGATGCTTTCTTAATTTATGGAGATGGAGAACTTGAATTGACTGGGTTCACTAATGCAAGTTTCCAAACCGATAAAGACGACTGTAAGTCACATCAAGGGTACTTATTTTGTTTGAACAATGGTTCCAAGCAAGATACTGTTGCCGATTCAATAAACGGCAGAATACATTGCTGCGGCTGAGGCAGCAAATGAAGCATTTTGGATCTATTAAATCCCTAATTGGATTAGGAGTAGTTCTGTTAGCAGCTGTGCTGGGCTACAGCACAAGCTAAGGAATTACGGTCTCATCAATGATCCAAGTATGTACTTCGATGGTTTCATCTGATTCGAGAGATCACACATCGTGGTGATGTGAAGATCGAAAAATCGTTTCAGATGATAACCTTTCAGATCCGCTGACGAAAGCTATATCTCAGCATAAGTTTGAGTGACCCGTACATAGTTCAAGTGTTAGACACTTGAGTGATTGGCTATAGGCCAAGTGGGAGATTGTTGGACAATTATGACACATAGTATCACTATTTATAAAAGACATTGTGTTTTTGTACAAATTAACTATGTGACAAAGGAAATTTCTCTTTTATCATTTTGTAATTGGATTACTTGGATATATAAATGATAAAAATCCATATGATTAGTACCGGATTAATAAGATATGAGACAATATTAATCCACGAAAGGTTTAATCAATAAATATCCCTAGTCATAGTGTTATCGAGACTGAACATCGACAATGTGAAATAGGCTAGTATTACACTTGTGCGCGTTATGGAAGCTTAACGACATAGTTCTCATATATTTAAGTATTTGATACTTATGCAAGTGTGATAGGAGGTTCTGTTAGCCGTTGGACCGGGAACAGCTTCGCTCTAAATAGACCTCTCGGAATCTCATTGGTAATATAATTATGTGTCTATGGGAATCCGAATCAGGGTAGGTGTATTTGGTCTTAACCTGAGACTTGCATCGCTAATACTTGCGACAATTAGTACGCTTTGGTTTTGGTCGTCCGGGGTTTTAACAGGTTCTATGTACGCCTTTTTTGGTTTACTGAGAATCGTAGTGTATTGAGTGTGATGTCAAGATGGAAGTATCACTTCAGTTATATGGAGATGATGATCACGCAGGGATATAGATTTAGTACTCTCAAATGTTGCAGCTATCGGTATAGTATGACTAGGTCATGATTATCCGATTAAAGAGACTAGTTGCTAGTGATCCGATATATGCTTCGTAAGGGGCAGACACAATTCCAGCACTAGGCCTAGCATGTGACATCCAATACTGGATCGTATTACGCAATACATTGTATACTACGCTTGATACAGATTATATATATTCCATGTTGAATATATTTCTGGAGAATTGGATAGGCATGGTGCTTTGCTAGAAGCCAACCATGTCTTGTAAATCGGTGA
Organism: Zanthoxylum bungeanum; assembly: GCA_019454045.1. Taxonomy (NCBI): domain Eukaryota; kingdom Viridiplantae; phylum Streptophyta; class Magnoliopsida; order Sapindales; family Rutaceae; genus Zanthoxylum; species Zanthoxylum bungeanum. Next base: position 472,353 of record SKCR01029743.1, read on the forward strand.
GAACGTGGTACGGGGTACGCACGTGTCGGATAGTTCGACAACCGTATTTACTGCCAACATATCCAGGGATCTCTTGGGTCGCTTCCCAAAGATTCACCGATGACATTAGACTCGAACATAATTAATCTATGATTAATTATAAGGGAGAGAAAATTAATCTAGGATTAATTACTGCAAGAATTTATCTTGGATAAAATTCGAATGGAAGAGAGAACACGATTAATTTGGAATTAATAGATTAAATAATCTATTGGATATATTAATTGAAATCGGATTTCAAAGCGGAATTAAAATTGGATTTTAATTCGGGCGAACGGATTAATTCGCAAGCGACTTTCGTAATAATTTTGCTAGGCATTATTATTTAATTAAATTGGATTTAATTACGTCGCAACGGAAAATTTGTTTAATCGAATTAAACGAACCCGAGCCCGAAGTGTGTAGTCTCACCCAACTTGAATTTTGAATTTAAGTGTGGGACCCACCAACTTACATCACTAGTCATTCAAGTTGATGGAAGTGGTTGGGAGCTTTTATGGTAACTTGCTCAATACGCTTTGACTTTTGCTTTTGGAAAAACATATACTCTTTTTTGGAAAAAGAAATTGGTGATTGTTTTTAAAAAACAAAATACAAAACACAAAATTCTCTCTTTTTTTCTTCACAAAGCCGTGAGTCCTCTTCTCCCATTGGAAATTTTTGTTGCAAAAATTTCAACCTTGCTAGCACTTGGGAGTCTCTTGAAGGTGATAGAGAAACTCACCAATGAGTTTGGAACAACAAAGAAAGCTTGGAGCTTCTACATCCATGGAGTTTTAAGAAAATTTCAAAGCCGATCAATGTGAGTATTCCGCAACTCCCTTTGATTTATTCACAACAAATCTTGTTTAGGATCCTTGGGCATGTCTAGGACACTAACATTGGGTCACATGCATGAGATTGTATATAGAATGAGATCAGCAGTTGTCAGAGAGTCAGAGGCTATGGGGTTAGTACGGTCTACCCCATGTCAGTAACATCTCCCAAACTTGGGGATGTTACATTAATAATTTGAAATATTTAATTACGAGCTTAATTGATATTTCAAGATTATTGGAGCTCGGAATCGTAGGTCCATTTGGTCCCCGTGCTAGCTCGATATACTATAGCGGATTTATTATAATTGGATAGTCCAATTATATATTCACAAAGGTATAAATATTATTAATATGATTAATAATATTATTTTGTCACACTTGAAACTTTATATTAAAAGTTAATATATGGTTTTATTAAATATATGATATTTAAACGCATGTTATTTAATTATATTAGATATTGGAAACCCTTGATTTAATTTTGGAAGTTACAAATCTATAATGGCATTAATCTCTTTATTTTTGTAACATCTTTGGCTTTATGGAAAGTCAATTTTTTTGTTATAAAAATTAATAAAATAAAATAAAATAAATCCTTATTTGATAAGGCTTGGCCGAAAATTCAATGGGAAAAAAAGGAAGGGTTTTGTGATTTTTGGAAATTACAAACCTAGATATAAAAAGAAAAAAATTATTTTTCTTTTGGTAGAGATTTCATTCTTGAACCCTAGCCACCTTTCATTTTCTTCTTCATCCTCTCAAAAGTTGAGAAAAAAAAAACTAAAGAAAAAGAAGAAAAAAAAAAACATAAGGGTGATTTAATCTCTAAATAGTTTAAGGATTAATATTGTGAGTCTTGCCCACACAAGTTTCCATTGGTAACGAGATATAGTTCAGAAGACTTTGTGGTGTCGAATAAATATTCATCTTCATCTTATTCTTGTATGTACTCGGCAATGAGACTTTATTTTGCTCATGTCGCCCCTTTACTTGGTGAAACAGAACTCGCTTTGGTTTCGTTTTAATCTCGTTTTTTTGAGAACATTTTATGGTGTTTTGGGGCTGTGTTGGGGCTGTTTTCAAGTGAAAAATCAGAAATGAAACACAGCCACTGTCCGCGCATTTCAGCGGCTGTTTCGGCAGTGCACTGTGCGCGTATCGGGTCCAAAACAGTCCAGTTTTTGTCCGGCTATTCGGAGCTGTTCGGGGACTATTCCAAGGTTGGAATTTTGTCTAAAACTGAAGCAAAATTTCAGTGGTGGTGGTAGTAACATTCGGCCACTCTGTGGGAAGGGAATAAAATTCTTTTAAGTCCGATCAGGGTGCTTAAACCGCTTCCGCTGCGCAAGGAAAGCGTTTCCTACATTAATTTCATCATCTATTTCTAAAAATTCATAGTAAGTTTGTAAGTGACTATTCAAATCTTCTAATTTAAATCTAAGATAAAAAAAATTGTGGCAATAAAATAAAGCAATAGAATGTCTTTAAAATAAGTCAATCATTTTCTTTTCATAACACTGATAGCTTCAATTAAAACAATATCATTAACATTTGAACTTTCAGCATGCTCATATAGAGTACCAACAATATTCAAACATTCAACATGAAATAAATTTACTGTAGGATAATAAACTCCACTTAAAATATTTGTTGCATCATTAAAAAGTTTTAAAATTTCTAATTTTTTTTCACAAATATCTCATTAATTAGGCAAAAGTGTTATATGTTGAACATGTTAGGAAAAAACCTACATAATACACCTTTGTATTGAGAAACTTGAGTTAAAAGGAAATAAATTGAATTCCAACGAGTTGAAACATTTCTTGAAAATTTTACCGATTTAACACCATTTAATTTACAAAACTTGGCTCATTCTCTCATGACATTAGAATATGATCAATACAATTAAGTGAAATCTTAATAGGATTAATATGATGTTCTAAAAAGTCAAATCATCTTAAACACATAAATTAAGGACATGACATGTGCAACAAACATGAAAAAATCGACCCCCTCAAATTTGATTGACATATTTCTTACAAATCTCTAATTGATGCAGTATTTGCAGATGCATTGTCAAAACCAATTGTTAACATTTTACCTAATAAACCATTTTCATCAAAAATTATTTTAATCATTCTATAAATATTTTGTGCGGTGTGATGCTCATCAAAAATTCTAAATGCAATAAATCTTTTTTGCATATTCCATGATACATCAATCCAACGACAAGTAACATGGTCACTTCAAATATCAGAACAAATAAAAAGACGACTTCTAATATCTTTAAATATTTCATTTAAAATAATTTTACCATTTTTGTATCATTTTTGAAATTTTTTGTTTTGTTATATTTCGAGGCATTTTATAGACAACTGGATTTAAAGCATTCGAACATAATTAGTAAAAATAATTTTTTTCACCAAAACTTAAAGAAAGATGTCTCATACAAGTAAATTTAGCAAATTTTTCTCTATTTTTAGCATCAGAATATTTAAATAAATCTAAAGAACTTGTACCTCTACTAGATGAAGCATACCTGCCCATTTGAGTTTTTGTTGTATCGAGTCTAATTTCAACAACATGATGTCTATCCAAGTGCTTGTTCATATTGTTATAGCCGCCAGTAAATTTGTAAGATACACCACAATAGTTGCATATTGCTCTTAAACCTTTATTTTCAGTCTCGACTAAATGAAAATAAATTTTGAAAATATCGGAAGATTGAGACTTATCTTCTCTTCTTCGTGTACCGATATTTCGGCCTCTCTCTTGGGTTGGCACATTGGACAATATGTTTTTAGATGAACTTGTCATTTTTTGTTAATATTGAAGAAATGTAAAATTAAATTGAAGATGAGAGAATTGAGAATAAAAAAATTAAAGAAATTGAGAGAATTGAGAATTAGTGTGTTGAAAAAATGAAGTGTGACCCGTATTTATATATTTTTGGATTATTTTTGTTATATCTAAATTGCCTCTAAAACTAACTGTTTTATTAATGTTATTAAGGGTATAGTAATTTTATTTCACAAAAAAAATAAAAATAAAAATAAAAAAAAGGCAGCAGGGAGCCGTTGGGCACAAACGATTCCAACGGTTCATGTTGGAACCGTCCGGTTCATGTCAATTCAACTAGGGTAGAACCATAATCGAACCGAAAAAATCCAATTTCAATTCCAAAATCGAAACCGATTGGAACCAGAACTGGCCAGTTCCTATCGGTTCGATTTCGTGGCCGGGTCTACATCAAAACCTCCCGGTCCTCGAGAGGACAAAACATGGCTTAATTGTTCAAGTCCTATGATATTCTAAGGGTCTAAAACTATTTTTATTTGACTATACGCAGACTTTGCCGGCCCAGCCCTGATCTTTAGTCAAATTAACAGTACATTTTTGAAATTTGAACTGTCATGTTCATTCTTACAGCCAAAGGATGCATAAATCGCGTTTAACACTGATAAACTCCATTCCACACTTTTGATCACAGCAATTGTAATTGTAAAACGAGCTTCTTCTACAAAGAATCTGTTCGCGATTTCATTCTATTAAATAAACCAATAGCATTTCAACTGTGAGATTTACAGATTTCAGGAATTCTTCTTATTCGTTCCATAACTACAGGAATATCTTTTTCAATCAATGAAGTAAAACAGAAACTGAACCATCCAGGTTCATACAGTGACAAGAAGATCCAGGATTTACATTAACCTTAGCCACATTCAACAACTTGTCCCAGAGCTCAAGCTCCCCTTTCTCGCTGTAAGAGCTGATTAACCCGCTCATGTCAGCCCAACAGTAGAAACCCCCATTACTCCTTGTGCATTCAATGCCCAACTGCTTCAATCCTGCCACAAACTTGACATACAATCTCCGAAGCCTCTCCTTGTTGATCTTGATGAAGTTTTGAATAAATTTTGTATCTGAAAGCATCGAGACAAGCAAACGCTGGGATGAAACTGAAATAGAACAGAACCTAGCCAACTTTTTAGCGGCAGACAGAACACTTTCATTGTAGGAGTAGATAACACCTATCCTAAAACCTGGAGAGAGAGGTCCTGTGATAGATTGTATACTATGTGAACTCTATCCCGATCAAGGTAATCCGAATCAACAATTTCAGCCAAGCTCACAAATTCTTCACTTCCATAACTGGACCCTGCAAGTATTTCATTAGAGACTATGTGGATATTCTTCTCTCTAGCAAAGTCCAGAAGGTTGTAAAGCGTTTCCCGATTAATTATACTGCCAACAGGATTTGAAGGGTTTGAAATTATGATCCCACGAACTTTTAGACCCCGTTTCCTGGCCTGGTTGAATGCCCGGTCTACAGCAGTAATACTTATACAGAAGTTATCAGCCCTGCGGCAGGGAACAGGTATTATTTCTACCCCAGTTCGCCATTTTACATCCCTGTCAAAACTGCATAGGTACAAAAACTTCAGTTTTCCAACACTATAACTCATTACGAATGAGAACTCCTTATACTAAAAAGGGGAATGAATAATTACCAGGGGTGATATGGCGTTGGAACTAGAAATGCATTTCCACTGTCTGCTAGGCTGAAGCTAAGTATTTCAATTGCAGGAGCTGCACCAGCTGTTAACACTACGTGTGAGGGGTTGAATGAAATTTCTTTTGCAATGATTTGTGACATAAAACCTGCTACAGCCTGCAAGATTAGAGTGCATGTTAACATAAGTTTTTACAAATCATCAATTAAAAATTTAAAAAAAAAATAAAATGAGAGCGAGAAGAAGAAGAAGCAACATTCACAGTCCATGGTAGTAAAAACATGGAAATTTGAACTTTCACATACCAAATATATGAAATTAATAAAAGGCACAAAAGCTTTTGGTCAGTAGAGACAATTTAAAGGAGACCCAAAATTATAACTAGCATTAATGAAATTATAAATAAATGTTCATTAGTGCTAATAATCATACTTTAAAATTGCAAATAATGTAAATGCAATTAGTTTAATCTGAATGCTTGATAATTTGTGTACAAACATTCAAATAATGAATTATAGCACAAAACATGACAAATTTATTACCATTAAATCACTTAAAATGGCCACATTCTATTGGTTGTGCTAGGGATGTATTAGTATATGCTGCTTGCGGGAAAAAAAAATTGCATCTAAAATTGAGCAGAGATTTCAATTTCCATTCAATTCCAAAAACACGAGACATTATTAAGATGTAAGCCCCCAGGATAAACAACCATGTCTCCTATTAAACAGGATTAAATAGTATGCTTCAAATTTCAAGTAAAATTACTGCAAAATATCAACTCCCATTGCTGTAATTCATTCAAACAACACTTTTTCTTCATCAGATAAGACAATTTATAGGAGGACAATTTAAAGGAGACCCAAAATAGCAAAGCTAGACCCTCGGAAGCCAGACTCTCTGAAAAAGATTCCTCCACTTAAAAAGACTACGAACTATCAGAGAGGAGATTCTTCAACAATCAGAGGGAAGATTCTTCTTAGAAAACACATTGAAAATAGAGAGAACAAAAAAGTAATGAAACAAACAAAACAGAAGTTCCAGATTGTTCTTACCACTTTCAACTCCATCAATCCATCAAAAGGTTGGTAACAAGCAATCCCATTACTTCCACTTCTACCAACTATAGCCTCTTCTGCATTCTCAGCAACCCAATTCTTAATTAAATCCAACGATAACTACACCAACAAAAAAAAGAAAAGAAAAAACTCAAACCCATCAATTATAGCACTCCAAAACCATCACTTAAAAGATAAGTACGGATTATTCCAAAATCTAAAGCTGAAAAAAAAAAAACAACGTTTTCATTTAAGAGCTTAAATTTTGATATGTTAACCTACTTTTTTCTGTTGTCAAAATCACAACAAACCAAAGCCAAAACAATCTAAAAATAAAACCTACCTTGTTTTGAGCCAAACCAAGCTGGATAACCCCACCTGGATTGCCCACTTCATCATAGGTGTCCTCCTCAACCCGCTTTAAACCCACATAACAAGGCGTCTCACTGCACTTCAAAATCGAGTTGACCCGACCCGAGACTGAAACGGGTCCTCCTGCATTTCTTGGCGACAACAGCGACCTAGACAAACTCCGTGGCAATCCAGAAAGCTCCGTCATATTCCCCAACGAACTGGACGGCGGTGGAACCGACGAATCCGTTCTCTGGGTCGGAGAAGATGAACTCGGGTCTTTCGGGTCACCCGGGTCATTTCGGAATCGTTTGAGGTACAGCTGGAGAAAGTAAAAGAGCGCGCACGGGATTACAGAGCCGAGAAACAACCCTCCCCTCCCTTGAACCACCCCCTGTAACGGACAATCACTCTCATGGCGGTTCCTCCGCCGCTGATAGAAGTACTGGTTGTCTTGGAATCCTCGTCGGGTCGGGTTCGGGTCATTATAATAACAGAAATAGACTCATGGGGTATCGCCGGAAATTGGAAAGAATCGAATGGCTCTGATGGGTTAATTGGTCGCGTAGAATACAAAACCAAAGAGGATGCTGTCACTGGTACGTGTACTGTTTATTTATTTTTTTCTTTTTTCTATTTTTTGTGAATTTGTATATTCAATTTTGTGCGCCGTTCCTTATTCGAGGGAAAGATAGAGATTTTTTTTTTTTTTTTTTGGAGGGAGTGTGAGTTTACTGAAATGGGCATTTTATTAGTTTCTTTTGCCAACTTCGACTTCTAGTAATCTGTGGTTTTTCTTTTTCTTTTTGTTGGTGATTTTATAATAGAAATGGATGTTTTTTTTTTTTTAAAAGTTCTGTTTATAGTAATTAATTAAGGTTGACAAAACGAATCAACGAATTGAATTTGTATCGAATACTAAACGAATCGAATCAAAATGTGATTGATTCGTATTCGATTCGTTTATTAAACGAATCATAATATTAAGATTCGTATTCGATTCGTTTATTAAACGAATCGAATACGAATATTCGTTTAGTCATGATATTATTCAATAACATAATTTACTATAATTTATTTACATTAATTCTTCATAAATATATACATATGAAATATGCAATTAATATATTTACTAAAAATACCTCACCCAATATCAACAATATTATTTTTCTATGGTAATTAGCCATAATTTCTTGAATCTTGTTGATGGTGTTTTTTTGTAACAAGTATCTTGAACAGTACGACAAGGGCAGAGATGAGTTTTTCCCTTTTGGAGGAACAAATATTCTGAAGGAATTGGTTACTCATAGACCAGTTATAGTGTTCGGACCCGATTTCCCGGATATGGCCGACCAGAGGACACAGTATGATGCGAATCTCAGAGACCGACAACATCAGAGCTGAGACCGACCAATGTAGCCTGGTAGCTCGGTTCAGTTCTATCTTTCTTCCTGGATCGGGATGATGAGCTCAGATATTTTGGGTAAGGTCGGAAGTAGTTTGGGTAGTTCAGCTCGTGATTTGGCCGTGCACATGAGGCCTGACTTGTGATCGGGAAAGTTTGGACTTTTCCATCTGACATGTATCACCGCTCGAGATCTTTACAGGCTGTCATCATTATTATTGAGTGTGGCAGTGTAGAAAACAGAGTGATGTGACAAGCCGTCAGATGACAGGTTTGCTTTCGGTGAGGCAGTCTTGGGGCAGAGAGCCCGTCAATCAGCCGGAGATCCACGTGGATGACGTCATGGAAGTATGGGAATAGTGTTGTAATTGTCTCAGTATATAAAAGGAAAGTTAGTCTTATTTGTTAGGAGATAGCAAAAATTATAAGAAAAAAGAGCACTATTTGTAAAAACGATACAGACAAGCAGCTCAGTTTTCTTTAGACCTTCCTTGAAAACAGGTCGGCCGAGCTCGATTTGGTAATAAAAATCATACCCCACTTTGTGCCCGTGGACGTAGGCATGATTTGATCCTCCGAACCACGTAAATCCTCTTTGTCGATTTTGTGTTTGTTTTTTCTTTTGCTACATTTACTTTTTGTCCCCCATAACCAAACAAATTCACGGTTGGAGGAGGATTGTCCCGGGAGCGTTATCCTGAAACTGCCCATGGAACGGAAATCACTTGTCAACAGTTGGCGCCGTCTGTGGGGAAAAAAATAAAAAGCAACTTGCGTAGTAAGATAATGGTGGGAGACGAGAACCATGGGTCGTCGGAGAGTAGAGTGGTTTGGGAAAAAGAAAGAAAGGCTAGTGGGAAAGATGGGGAAAGGAATGCCCAAGAGGTGGGGCAGCAATAGCTCTCTTCATTGAGTAGTGGAATAAAATGTAAAAACGATGGCCAGCGATCACCCATTAGGACTGAGCGGTAGAATGGAATGTAATGCAGGGGGCTGACTGAATATGCATGCTACCTCCTTACGTACGAACAGGCTCGTCCTAAAAGAGGCGCGACGTTTGTACGGCCTGCCAAGTCATCGGATTCACGGCCAAGGTAGTGCTCAAGGATTGGCAGGGAACTAGTCGGCCAGGGGAAGGGGATCAGCATCCATCGGGGCCCCAGACGGTCAGTGCAGTGGTCACCCCGAATGAGAGGAAAAGAGAAAGACCTCAGGGGGAACTACAAGAAACCGCAGGTTCTTGACCGAGCTCCAGAGTTGTTCAGAGATGCTTATGGAGCGTTCGGCACAAAGAGACCCTGTTAGCGCGACCAGGAATTTCGGAATCAAGTTCAGACTATAAGATGTGTCGGACTGCAAGACAAGAACCAAAAAATCATTTGTAAAAGCCTATCTTGAAATGACCCACAAAGAGTTGTAAGAAGGGCAATAGGTCCCTCGAATATGAATAATGCTTTCTCTTTTGAATAAAAACTTGTCTATTTTACTTGTTTTATTAATTAAATGAGAAAGCCATGTTCAATATTCCTGGAAGTGCTCAAACGAAGGGGTGTTCGGTAGTTGGGAAGGGCACCAAGCCCGCGGCACGCCAATCCCGGGTGTCATGATCAAACCCCCAGGTGAAAGTGTTCCGACCTGGCTCCTTTCACCTTTGAGGATCCAGAACGCATCAAGAGATGAAGTACATGTGGGAAAGCGCGAACCCCTCGTGGCACGCTAATCCCGGGTGTCATTATCAACCCCCGAGGCCGGAGTGTTAATACCTTATGACTCGCATTTTTGAGGAACTACCTCGGGATGGAGAACATGAGGAGGTTTCTTCCCCCGTGAGTTATCTGCCTAACCGAGCTTTTTTACCACCTCCAGGATGGCGAACACGGGGAGGTTTCTTCCCCCGTGAGTTATCTGCCTAACAGTGACTGTACCACCTCGGGATGGCGAACACAATGAGGTTTCTTCCCCCGTGAGTTATCTGCCTAACCGAGCTTCTGTACCACCTTCGGGATGGCGAACACGGGGAGGTTTCTTCCCCCGTGAGTTATCTGGCTAACCGCCTAGGGTCAGGAGAAGCATAGTATGAGGAGGTTTCTGCCCTCATAGCGTTTGCAGACTCCAGAGCCGCCCAACATGAGGAGGTTTCTGCCCTCATGCCTTTGGCAGCTCACCGATCCGTAGCCGGCTAGTCAGGATGCTGAATTGTAAGGTTCAAAATTGTGTTTTGGGAAACACCAGCCAGGACGCTGCTTCGGGGCACCCGAGTTGTTATCTTATTGGGTCTGTGTGGAGTGTGTGCTAAGTCACCTCCGATGTGCTAACCTTGTCATGTTTCTGCTTTTCGTTTTTACTGATGTCTGGTAAAGGGACGCCCGAGTCGGGATCCGCGGAGCCTCAGAGGTTGAAGTTTTTCCCCCGTGATTAAGTCTCATCTGTTCCACCAGCTCGGGGCTGGATTCATTCCACCGATGCTATCTGTTCCACCAGCTCGGGGTTGGATTCGTTCCGCTGATGCTATCTGTTCCACCAGCTAGGGGCTGGATTCGTTCCACCGATGCTAATTGTTCCACCAGCTCGAGGCTAGATTCGTTCCGTTGATGTTATCTGTTCCACCAACTCGGGGCTGGATTCGTTCCGCCGATGCTAGTTGTTCCACTACCTTGGGGTCGGGTTACATCCCACCGAGAGGCTTTTTATCGGCATGGGGTCGGAGCATCTCCCCCATGGCCGGCTCTTGATTGGTCCGGGAGGTAACATTCACTCGAAGCCAAGTGATTCACTACCTCGGGGTCGGGTTACGTCCCGCCGAGAGGTTCATCGTCGGGTATGGGGACGGAGCATTCCCCCATTGTCGAATTCTCTTTGGTCCGGGGAGGTAACATTCCCTCGGAGCCAAATGATTTGCTACATCGGGGTCGGGTTACGTCCAACCGAGAGGTTCATCATCGGCATGGGGACAGAGCATTCCTCCATGGCCAGTTTCTCTTGGTTCGTGGAGGTAACATTCCCTCGGAACCATGTGTTTCACTACATCGGGGTCGGGTTATGTCCCACCGAGAGGCTTTTCATCAGTATGGGGACGGAGCATTCCCCTATGGCCGGATTCTCTTTGGTCCGGGGAGGTAACATTCCCTCGGAGCCAAGTGTTTCACTACCTCGGGGTCAGGTTATGTCCCACCGAAAGGCTTTTCATCGGTATGGGGAGGGAGCATTCCCCCATGGCCGAATTCTATTTGGTCTAGGTAGGTAACATTCCCTCGGAGCCAAGTGATTTGCTACCTCGGGGTCGGGTTACGTCCCACCGAGAGGTTCATCATCGGCATGGGGACGGAGCATTCCCCCATGGCTGGATTCTCTTTGGTTCGGGGAGGTACCATTCCCTCGGAGCCAAGTGATTTTCCAGCTTGGGGTTGGGTTACGTCCCACCGAGTGGATCGTTATCATCGGCTCGGGGACATAGCATCCCCCTCATGGTCGAGATCAAAATTTCTTCTCACATTCAGATTCAGAAGAGCAAATTAGCAAGATAAAAGCTGAAGTTATGCTAAGTGTGGGAGAGAGGAAGTGAAACATTCAAAGATTAATAAGAGAAAGGAAATTGTAAATGTTATTACAAAAACAAAAGTGTATTGTTTGTTACACAGGGCCCCCTTAGGGTCACCCTCATTCATCAGCCCACACAGGGGCAACCGGTTATTCTTGATCAGGTCCGGGTGGCAAAGTCTCTGGTACAGGCTCGGCATGGGGAATCTCGGCTTCAGTTTGAGGGGCAAGTGGGGCCTCGACTTATTCTGTTTCAGGAACTTCGGGGGCGGGGGCAAGAGCCTCAGGTTGTAACTCTTCTGGAACCGGGGACATGGGTACGACAGATATGGGTTCGGGGTCTTGGATCTGCTCAGAATGGAGGACAAATAGTTTGCGAGCTTCATCCTCCAACAGTTCCCTCTTTGCAGAATCGAATGGCAACGTGGACGGTGTAGGCACTGCATTTTTGCATATAAGTCCCGATGATGAGTCTCACATGTAGACACTACCTCTTTAAATTGTGGAAGTCGCGGGAAACAAACGTCGGAAGGGAAGAGTCAGAAATTGAAATTTTTTTGGATTTAATTCGCTTGTTTAGCTTCGGGTTCGCTTGTTGGACCTCTGTTTTAAAACACATCCTTAGCCCAAACCAACGCAAGTCACACACCACCAAGCCACACACCAAGCCCACCAAAATAAGCCAAGCCCACGTCCAAATCACTAAAGTACACGCCCATCACCTTCCAAAATAAACAAAACCACACATTAAACACATGACAAAATCAAGACAAATCATATCCCTAATCAAAAGAGAAGAAATCAAATCAAATTAAAACACATCCCTAATTAAAAAGATTTTTCCTTAAAGCACACTAATTAAAAGATATTTCCCATAATTGCCAAATCATTTCCCTATTCGCACAAGGATTACCCCATCATTTGCCTATAAAAAGAAGCCTTTAACTCAACAATCCCCATCATCAACTCTTGGCTCTCACTCACGAAAAGGAAACAAAAATAAAACATTCATCTCTCTCTTCTCTCAAAACACTCTTCTCGGCAAAAGCCTCATAAACCACACATTGCAATCAACCTTTCACAAGACAAAACCCTAAAGGCTCCTACCATCTCTATTCTCTCTTCACCCTCTCACCACTCTCGGAAAACAACCCTTCACAGCCACGCCATAACCCCCCTCAACACAGCCTCCTCATCACATTCCCACTCGGCAAGTAACTTCTCATTAATCAGCCACCCTCTCTTCACGCCCAGCTCTCCACTCAAAGAAAAAACCCTAATAACCTCTCACACTTTCTCTCTAACGACCTTAATGATCTCTCTCTTTTCGTTCACACTCAGATAGCATTCATAAAACAAAAAGAAGAAACCCTAATGCCTTCCTCGGCGCACAGCTCCCCCTCATCAACGAACCCTAACTAACAGCCTTACTCACCTCTCCCTCTCGCCTCTCTCACCCAAAATAAACCCTAGCATTCACTCATGAAACAACGCAAAAGAACGGCCCCTTAAGCTGCCCACTGACCAACTCAACGACAGCCCTTCATCAAGCTGACACGTAAAATACAAACAGCCTCACAAAACTGCACCAACCGACACAACCCCATGCATACGTGAAGTAGCAACACAACAGCCCTTAAGCAGCCCTCTCTCTCATCTTCGCTCAACAAACAAATATAAAGCCATAAACACACTCACACCCAAGGAAGATACTCACGCCACTCACACAGCCCTCGAGCAGCCTTGATCTATCCATTAATCACGAAACCAGCAAACCGTGAAGTATATGCCACCTGACCGATACAAAACCGAGACAAAAAATAGTGGCCAAATAACCCCTGAAAATAGCACTCCGAACCACCGAAATACCCTTGAAAACAGTCCCGAAAAACACCTAAAATACTCCCCAAAACAGTCCCGAATCAGCCCCTACAAATACTTAAAAATAGTCCCGAATCAGCCCCCACAAAGACCCCAAAACAGTCCCCTATATCACCGAATTCACTTGCAAAATAGCAGCTCAAAAAAAGAAAACAGCAGCCTAAAATAGCGAGGGGACGAAGGAAAACATTGAACCAGTGAACTGGAAAAGTTGCGGAGCATTAACCCTTCCGACGACCACGTAAAGTACTTCCGAGAAGCGACTTAAAAGGTAAGACCTGAGGGCACCCTTTGTTATATTTTTTTGTTATCCCGGACATGGCATGCTTGGTTGGACGTAGAATACGTTCAACCGGGTATGTGAAGTCCTATATTGAAAACAGCCAAGTTTTTTGGTCACATATTTATTATTCCGCATTTATTTCGCATTATTAATCTTTTATTATTTCGTTTTTAATTTCCGTTTATTATTGTTTTATTATTCCGCATTTGTTTTGTTCTTTTTGCATTATCATATTTCATGTATGTCAACATTGGGTTAATGATTGCATTTTTAATGCTTGAGTGTTGGCTCTCGTGGTATATCGGATGGAAACCCAGACGTAAATTCCGTAGCCGAATCCGAATGGACGGTAGTGCGGTCTGTACTTGGGATAAAACTCCACGTACTGTTTGAGGAAACGGTCACGCATATGTTCATGAAATTGTGTGCTTACCGTCATGTCGATTTACTTTTATGCATGCAAACTTAGATATAGGTTGTATGCAAACTTAGATATAGGTTATTCTTGAGTATGTATGTTGCGTAGACTTTGTTAGATTATTGCACAAATCCATTCATTACAAGTAGCATAAGTAATGGATCATTCCGAACCCAACGGTTTGAGGTCTTCTCTTGCGAGGGGTGAGTGCGGCCTTAAATCATTTTTCCCAGTTCACATTGGGTGGCGACTCCATTTTATTTCTCCAGTTTAGTCCCCCACGGGCTACTCCGTACTCCCAACCGGGCCGCGAGCCTGGAACAGCGTCGCAGATTTCTGTGTCCTACAGTCTGGCGACTCCACTGGGGATAGAGAATCGGCCCCGAAATAATGTCTTGTAATATTTGTGATTTTTGCTTTATTTAACCATGTCTACAAGTGGGTTAGGACTAAGGGGTTAATAAAAGGCATTATTAAAGCTAGGTAATGGTTTGGTGTCTTCCTTCATTCACTACCTTTCTATAGCTGAGAGGAAAAGCTGTGAAGGCACCTAGATAATCATTTACTCGAAGCTTACCGTGATGGACTAATTTGGAGGACCTATTGGTTATTCCTGTCACCAAGGCGATAAGAGCCTAAGAGGCTTGGGTATTTAAGAGAGTTCGCTCCACCCTCCCTTTGGGGAATCTTCAATAGGAAATCCATTTGACAGTCAGACATGCACCATAACTCGTTGGCACGTACCTTAAGGTATAAAAAAGGTACGCTCACTTGGTCGCTCAAACCCTTGCGTGTGGAGTCCTAGTTGTGGGCAATCCTTCGCCAGCGAGAGCCTTTGTCTACACTCCTATAAACCCACATGTGAACCTTAGTTGTCTAACCTATAGAAGCCATCCCTTTATGCTTGTGTTTGGGACTGATAAGTGGTATTTATATCATTATTTCTCACTCATTTGACCTAATGTTTGTTATTGTTTCTCGAGATTTATGAACGTTTTGATGTGTTTTGTTGTTTTTTGCAGATAAATAAAGTTTGGATAGCACTGGAGGTAATTTGGGGCAAAACGGATAAAAATGCGTCAGCAGGGATATTTTGGTCTTTTTCGCGTCGCGACGCCCGGACCTTCAGCGCCGCGACGCCCAGTGTGCGCCAAATCTGCTATCGTGCGTCGGGTCAACGGGTCAGGATTTGATAAGTTTGACTTTGCTAAAATGCACCGTGCCACGTGTCACCATCACATCCAATCTGCTAACGTGCGATGTGCCACGTGTCATCATCAAATGCTGCCGACACTCAGACTTGACACGTGTCACCTCGTCATCAGCCATGTCAGCGGTCAAAGAGTCAACTTCGCCATGTGTCACGCAACGTCATCAGCCACGTCACAAGGTCAACCAAGTCAACTTGCCTCGTCAGCATCCGCCAATCACAGCGTGACACGTGTCGCCACGTGTCGCAATCCTATTGTGCCGACAATTGCAACGCCACGTCAGCGCCACGTCAGTATGACGTCATCAATGACGTCATCACAATAATTGAGTCTGAGCCGCCTTGCCACGTGTCGCGTTAACAGTCAGCCGCCTTGCCACGTGTCGCCTCCTCAGCGTGCCACGTCGAACTGTTCCAGCGTCGCGACGCTGAAACCAAATTTTGCCTATAAATTCAGATTCAAATTTCAGAATTCGACACACCATTCTCTCTCTTTTAATCCGTGTAAAAGAGAATTTCTCTCTCTAGAACTTTAGTTTTAATTTTTTTTACTTTTGTAATTAATTTTTAATTACGTTTTGTAATAATAGTAATTTACTTTCTTTACTTTTTACAGTTTTTACTATTTACCATGAGGAGGTAATTTCCTCAGCTAGGGTGAAAGGTAATTCTTTTACTGTTACTATTTAGATTAATCTCCCTTAAAAATAATATATTTACTATTTAAAATACTGATTAATAAAGGATACCGCTATATTGGTCGGTTGGCAATTCAATTTAATCTGGTTTAAACCTGACTAATCAAGGAAACCGCTATATTGGTCGGTTGGTAAGTTTATTTTCTGTTGGTTTGAACCTGATTAATCAAGGATACCGCCAGATTGGTCGGTTGGTAAATTTATTTTAGTACCGCCTTTATGGCTGGATTATGGACAAATATTACCACCTATATGGCTGGTTGGACTTAATTTGACTTAATCAGGATCCGCCAGATTGGTCGGTAGGTAAAATATTATCACAAGTTTATATATTATTTTATGGGAGATATCTAAATTAGTAGTAGTAAAAGTAATTCCTTTTACCTTAGCATTTTATTTTATTGTAATTTACTTTTCAGCATTTTACTCACCGCAATTACTTTTCAGCATTTTCATTTTATGTCTTTTAAGTTTTTATTAGCCCTAGTTATGTGTTGTAACTAAATTAGTTATCTGGGGTTGTGATGAATTTCAATATCACCGGTTTATAAGGGTTAGATTATAGTTTGGGTAGGTATATAAAGATTTATTTATTGAGTCTTAATCTTAATGCTTTTTATTAACTGGCCATTAATAAAATTGAACTGGGAAACTTTAAATGAACTGGACATGGATTTTAGGTTAAAGACCTCAGACTCAATAGCCCACGATCTTCCTTGAGGATAGATAACCCTTTAATAGATTTCCTTACAGGATAAGAATATACCTGTCCGGGGCGGGGTAGCCATAATTTGAACTTAACTTAATGAATCCAGATAATTTGGTTGACATAGACATATGGTTCAATTGGATTAACTGGGTATTTGTGTCTGACCATCGACAGAGGCTTACACATAATTTAGTGTTCCAGGTTAATAAATCAATATATTACCCAACTTTAAGATAACCACTTCATCTTTAAATGATATTAAAAGAAATCACAACCCTAGATAGTTTTTAATATTGAATTTTCTTAAAATCTATTTTCGACAATTTTATTTACTTGCTTTTAAATTTAGAATCGTCAACATTTCAAATCAATCAATCAACCTGTTAGATACTAGTAATCATTTGACCTCATAAAATTAATAGATTAGGTATTAAGTCCTCGTGGGATCGATATTTCTATACTACTTGAACGATACGTACGCTTGCGTTATACGTGTGTGTTTACGCCGGTCAAGTTTTTGGCGCCGTTGCCGGGGATTTATTTATCTTTCACTATTAGTTTTATGGTTAGATACCTTTACTTGTATCTAATTTCTTTTTACTTATTATCTTTGTTTTTCGTGTGTTTCAGGTTCTCAGATACTTCATGAGACGAACCAGAAGCTTTGAACTCCGACCGCTTGACCCAGAAATTGAAAGAACCATCAGACAGTTGAGAAGGGAAAGGCGAGAAGGCCAAGAAGCAATTGTTAACATGGAACCTGAACCTTTGGAGGTTGCACCACCAATTCCCATTCGAGACAGAACCATTCCGGTGATTGACAGACTCATTTCCTGTATTGTACTTCCTCCATTACCAGCAAATGCGGGTGACATCAAAACTTGCATTCAGATGATTCAGCACTCAGTTCAGTTTGGGGGAATGCAATTGAAGATCCTAATACTCACATCAGCAACTTCCTGGAAGTTTGCGGCACTTTCAATTACAACCGAGATGCTGAAGAAGCAATGAGACTTCGTGTTTTTCCATACTCCTTGAAGGACAGAGCTAAAGCTTGGCTACATTCACTACCAGCAGGTTCTATCACAACGTGGAACACTTTAGCCACCAAATTTCTTGCAAAATACTTTCCACCAGCCAGAACCGGAAAGCTGAGGAATGACATCACATCCTTTGTGCAACAAGATTCAGAAACTCTCTACGAAGCTTGGAAAGGTACAAAGATTTGCTCCGGAAATGTCCTCACCATGAGATTCCAAAATGGCTTCAAGTCCAAACATTCTATAATGGACTTTCTGGGATAATGAGAACCACAATCGATGCTGCTGCTGGAGGAACTTTAATGGCAAAAGGAGAAGATCAAGCATGGGACCTAATCGAAGAAGAAATGGCCAACAATAATTCCTTATGGCCAACAGAAAGGAGCATGATCCAAAGAATTGCAGGAATTTATGAAAGTGGAGCCAATACAACAGTCAACACCAAGTTAGATCAGATAGATATACAAATTCATGGAGACTCTTACCACTGGATCTACAAGATCACCATATGGAGGAGCACCAGAACCAAACCAACTTGAAGAGACGGTGAATTATGTCAACAACTTCAACAGCAGGGGAACAATCCATATTCCAACACCTACAACCCAGGGTGGAGGAATCATCCTAATTTTTCATGGAGCAACAATTCAGGGCAAAAGAACAATCCACCATCTGGATTTCAGCAGAACTATCCACCACCTGGATTTCAGCAACAGAACAAAGGCCAGGAACAGACAAATGAACCAGGAATAGCAGAAGTGATGTCTATGTTAAAAAAATACGATGCTATGTTTCAGAGCCAATCAGCTTCCATCAAAGCACTGGAGAATCAAATTGGACAACTGGCCAATGCTCAAAGTTACAGACCACCGGGTAATCTTCCTAGTAACACAGAACCAAATCCAAGAAACCGAGGGAATGAGCAAATTCAAGCCATTACTTTGAAAAGCGGTACTGAAATCAATAAAGATATTGGAGCCAAAACAACTGCTGAGGAAGTTCCAAAAGATACAGTTCCACAAATGGAGGAAAAAGAAGCAAAGAAAAAGAAGCAAAGAAGCAAGGAAAAGGAACCAGAAAGAATCATTCCACCTCCACCTTTTCCTCAGCGACTTCAGAAAAACAAACTGGACAAGCAGTTTGCTCGTTTCCTGGAGGTGTTCAAAAAGTTGCATATCAACATCCCATTCGCAGAAGCCTTGGAAGAAATGCCCAGCTATGTTAAATTCATGAAAGATATTCTTTCACGAAAACGAAGATTGGGAGACTACGAGACAGTAGCACTGACGGAAGAATGCAGTGCCATCATTCAAAGGAAACTTCCTCCGAAGTTGAAAGATCCTGGCAGTTTCACTGTCCCATGCACCATTGGAGAACATTATATCGGTAAGGCTTTATGTGATTTAGGAGCCAGTGTTAACTTGATGCCTTTTTCTATTTACAGGAAACTGCAGATTGGAGAAGCAATGCCTACCTCAGTCTCGTTACAACTTGCTGATCGAACACTCGCATTTCCAAGGGGTGTTGTTGAAGATGTTCTCGTCAAAGTTGACAAATTGATTCTTCCAGCAGATTTCATCATCCTTGACATGGAAGAAGACAAAGAAATACCTATCATTCTTGGGAGACCATTCTTGGCTACAGGTAAAACTGTGATTGATGTGCAAAAAGGAGAACTGACCATGAAAGTACAGGACCAAGAAGTTACCTTTAATGTTTTCAAAGCCATGAAATTCCAAGCGATGAAAAGGAAGAAAAATGTTTCAGAGTTGATGTTATTGACAGTATAGTTCAATACTGAGCTAAATACCACATATACACTTGAAGCTTGCATCACCAACATGACTGACAGCGAGCTGATGCTGAAATCCTGGAATGTATCAACTACCTTGACAAACCATTCCGATTCAAAGTAACACCACCGGTTGAAAGTTTGGAACTACCAAAGAAAGATCGAATCAAGCCTTCAATTGAAGAACCACCACAGTTGGAGCTGAAGTTACTTCCGCCATCTCAGGTATGCATTTCTTGGAAACTCTTCTGAATTACCTGTTATTATTTCTTCTTCACTAACATTGGAGCAGGAAGAAAGTTGTTGAGAGTGTTACGAGAGCACAAGAAAGCCATTGGCTGGACTATAGCAGACATTCGAGGCATTAGTCCATCATTTTGCATGCACAAAATCTTGATGAACGATGAGTACAAACCCACAGTGGAGCATCAACGGAGACTCAATCCAATCATGAAGGAAGTCGTGAAGAAAGAAATCATCAAATGGTTGGATGCTGGCATCATTTACCCCATCTCAGACAGCAGTTGGGTGAGTCCTATGCAGTGTGTACCAAAGAAAGGAGGAATTACTGTGGTTACCAATGAAAAGAACGAATTGATTCTGACAAGAACAGTGACTGGATGGAGAGTATGCATGGATTACCGAAAACTGAACAAAGCCACGAGAAATGACCATTTTCCGCTACCATTCATTGACCAGATGTTAGACAGACTGGCAGGACATGAGTTCTATTGCTTTCTGGACGGATATTCAGGGTACAATCAGATTGCCATCACACCAGAAGACCAGGAGAAAACTACATTTACATGTCCCTATGGTACTTTTGCTTTCCGCAGGATGCCATTTGGATTATGTAATGCCCCTGCCACATTTCAGCGTTGCATGATGGCCATCTTCTCAGACATGCTGGAGCAGAGTATGGAGGTTTTTATGGATGACTTTTCTGTGTTTGGAGATTCTTTTGACCATTGTTTGCAAAATTTGGAACAGGTGTTACAAGGTGCGAAGATACAAACCCGGTACTCAACTGGGAGAAATGCCACTTTATGGGCAGGAAGGCATTGTTCTTGGACACCGGATCTCACAAAAGGGGATTGAGGTAGACAAAGCAAAGATAGAGACAATTGAAAAACTACCTCCACCAACATCAGTTAAAGGTATTCGAAGTTTTCTTGGACATGCAGGTTTTTACAGGAGATTTATCAAAGACTTTTCCAAAATTGCAAAACCTCTTTGTAATCTTCTGGAGAAAGATGTGCCTTTCAACTTCACCACAGAATGTCAGAAAGCCTTTGAAATCTTAAAACAAAAGCTGGTCTCTGCTCCCATCATAGTAGCACCAGACTGGACCATTCCATTTGAGGTAATGTGTGATGCTAGTGATTTTGCTGTAGGGCAGTTTTGGGACAACGCAAAGCAAAGGTTTTCCACACCATACTACTCCAGCAGCAGAACTTTGAATGAAGCTCAACTCAACTACACAACCACCGAAAAGGAGTTGCTCGCAGTTGTGTACGCTTTTGACAAATTCGCTCTTATCTGTTGGGGTCCCAAAGTGGTGGTCTACACAGATCATTCAGCAATCAAATATCTATCACAAAGAAAGATGCCAAACCCAGATTGATCCGTTGGATACTTCTTTTGCAAGAATTCGACGTGGAGATTCGAGACAGGAAAGGGACAGAGAATCAGGTGGCAGATCATCTATCGAGGCTCGAAAATGAGAGAAACAGCTAGCAAAGAATTGTCAATCAAAGAAACTTTTCCAGATGAACAACTTTTTGCCATGAAACAACAGGAAGTCCCTTGGTACGCTGACTATGTCAACTACATTGTGACAGGAAAATGGCCGTTGGAATGGACAACTCAGCAACGGAAAAAGTTCTTCAAGAAGTCAAACATTATGTCTGGGATGAACCGTACCTGTTCAAACGGTGTGCTGATCAACTACTGAGACGATGTTTCCACATGAGGAAATCAACAGTGTTTTGCAACACTGTCATTCATCACCATATGGCGGACACTTCAGCGGAAAGAAAACTGCAGCCAAAGTCCTACAATCAGGTTTGTTCTGGCCCACTCTTTTTAAAGATGCTTATCTTTTTGCTTTTCAATGTGACAGTGCCAGAGAATGGGAATATTTCCAGGAGAAACGAAGGACCGTTGCAAAACATTCTAGAAGTGGAAATATTCGATGTATGGGGTATTGATTTCATGGGACCCTTTGTTCCATCATTCGGAAATTTGTACATCCTGGTTGCTGTAGACTACTACGTCTCCAAATGGGTCGAAGCAATTGCACTGCCATCCAATGATTCAAAAGTCGTGATCAAATTCTTGAAAAAGAATATTTTCACTCGGTTCGGAACACCGCGGGCAATTATCAGTGATGGTGGCTCTCATTTTTGCAACAGATACTTCGATGCACTCCTATCCAAATATGGAGTTACTCACAAAATTGCCACTACTTACCATCCACAGTCAAATGGACAGGTTGAGGTTTCAAACAGGGAAATCAAAAGAATCATAGAAAGAACCGTTGGATCAACAAGGAGGGACTGGTCAACAAAACTAGATGATGCATTATGGGCCTACAGGACAGCTTACAAGACACCCATTGGTATGTCCCCATATCGATTGGTGTTTGGGAAAGCGTGCCATCTGCCAGTTGAGCTTGAGCACAAGGCGTACTGGGCACTGAAGAAGTTAAATTTTGATTCACAAGCTGCATGAGAGAAAATACTGTACCAACTCAACGAATTGGAGGAGTTTCGTCTACAGGCTTATGAAAATGCCAAATTGTACAAGGAAAAGACCAAAAAATGGCATGACCGAAAAATATTGCACAGACAGTTGGAACCAAGGCAGCATGTGTTGTTGTACAACTCGAGGTTAAAACTTTCCCTGGAAAGTTGAAATCTAGGTGGTCAGGTCCATTTGTGATCACTCAGGTTTTACCATATGGAGCTGTTGAGTTATTGGATCCCAATACCAACAACACATTCAAGGTTAACAGTCAGCGTGTCAAGCACTACTGGGGAGAATCATTTGAGCGACAAAAAGAAAGTGTCACACTTTCAGATCCAGCCTAACGTTCAAGAAGTAAAAGTCTAGCTGACGACTTTAAAACTTAGCGCTCGCAGGGAGGCAACCCATGCAATTTTTGTATATATTGTGATTTGGTGTGATTTAATTTTGTGTGTTTAGTTTTTGCAGATTAAGTCATTTTAAGATGGAAGAAGCTCTCACAAATCTTCACAAGCAATTTCCTTCTCTCCCTCAAAAATCTCTAATGAAAGTTTACAAAGCTCGCTTGGAACGAATGAGACTACTGACAATCCATGGTGTGCCCAATGACATTCGTTGGGTAATTGAAGCACGAGTCCGATTGGCAGGTGAGTCTTCTGACTCTTTTATTTCACATCTGTCCTGGTTTTTGAAGAAGCACCTATGCAAAGAAACGTAGAGCTAATCAAATGGGTGTTTGTTTCAAATGTGCACGATGGAATTGCAATACTCGTTGTCGTTTTTTAGGAATGGTGTCTGTTAATCGCGAAGACAAAATTAAATTCATTAGGAATGGCTTGAGTAAGGAGTCTTTAGATGATATATCTTCGACTCTTGAGACGCATTCCAGTGGATATGTTCACATAGACTTTCGCAGATTACATACACAATTTCAAAAAGAAAGACAACAGTTAAGTCTTGTGAATCTTACTAAAAAAGACCCTGTTTGCCAATTTATAAAAAAATTTGGATGGGAAGCTTGTCCCTGATGAAAAGACGTCAATCAAGCTGTAAATTCTTGTACATATTATATCTCTTTGTCTTTTCCTAATAATTGTGATTTGTTTTGTTGTTTTCTTTTATTTCCTCCGACAGGATCCAGATCTTGTTGACTATCACGATCTATTTTACTATTTTGCTACTAATCGTCCTTTGGAAGATACTTGTGCTATTTTTACTCACCCTTTTCAGGTATTATAAATTCAACTCTTCATTGCACTTTTGAAGACATCCAGAGTAAAAAAATGGAAGCCACTTCAAGAAGACGAGTTGAAAATATTTGTGTGTTTTGCGGTAGCACTGTTGGTACTAAACCACAATACATAGAAGCAGCACACGAATTGGGTCGAGTCTTAGCTGCAAGGAATATGCACTTAATATATGGCGGAGGCAATCTTGGACTAATGGGGATCGTTTCAAAAGCTGTACAGGAAAGAGGCAGTCACGTTTTGGGAATCATCCCAAAACCCTTGGCAGAGGAAAATCTTATTGAACCATCAAGGGAGAAGAACTGATCGTACCAGGTATGTCTGAATGACTAGTGGAAATGATTAACCGTGCTGATGCTTTTATTGTTTTGCCAGGTGGCTTGGGTACATTGGAGGAAATTTTTTATTGTGTTATCTTGGGCGAACCTGAACATACACCAGAAACCAATTGGGCTGTACAACGTTGATGAGTTTTATGATTTCTTTGTGTGTTTTTTGTTGATGATGCTCGGAGAAATGGGTTCATATCAAAACCTTTAAAAGAACTCCTATTTACTGCCAGAACTGCTCCGGATCTAATTGACCAACTCATAGCCTATGAACCAAAAGTTGACCCTATCATTTCAAAGATAATTGGTCCGAGGACGATCGTGGTAAGAGACGTCGGATTAATCTGGATCTTAACCTTTAATTTCTTGTAGATTTTCAGCTAACTACGTATTATTTTCTAAACTCTTCTTCTACTGTTTAAGACATTGGGGACAATGTCTCATTTAGGTTTGGGGGAGGAAATTAGTTGATTAGTACCTTGTTTTTAGTTTGAGTGTTGTTTTATTTTTAGTACAAAATTTTTCGAAAAATACAAAAAAATTGAAAAATTTTCAAAAATTACAAAAATATTTTGTGTTTTTTGTATGTTTATTTGACTAAAAGGGTGAAATTAGTAAGAGATAGCTGAGTAAGGAGTTTCCACTCCTGAGACGTATTTCAAACCATTTATTTTCAAAAAAGTTAACTTTTGTTTATTTCCTTTTGAATTATTTAATTTGTGAATTCTCCATAATACTGACTAAAATGGATCTTCATATGCTCATTTGACATGTATTATCAACATACATAGAAACATACGGACATGAGCTAAAATTGAAAAGTTTGTAATATTCAGTGCTCTAATTTAATTGGAGGAAGCATCTAAAAAAGTGATGGAATAAAAAAAAAATCCGAGATCCGAGTTATTAAGTCTGTAAGGGTGTTTTAACACATAGTGCCCTAAAACCAACTGGTTTGGGAGTCATTGGCCCAAAGCTTGCTACTTGGATCAAAGATGCTGCAAAATATATATATATCTGAAGTCTGAGTAATTAAGTCCGTAGGGGTATCTTAACACCTGGTGCCCTAAAGCCAACTGGTTTGGGAGTCACCGACCCAACACTCGCTACATAGACGGAAGGTATTGTATATAAATAAAAAGTCAAAATTCAGAAAAAAACAAAGAAAAAAATCAGAAAAATCAGAAAAATTTATTCCATTGCTACAAAAAGGTGTGAAATCTGATGGAACTTTAGGACAAAAATATTACTTTCTTATCAACTGCACTTGTGACTGTTGTGGGCAAATATGAATTTTAATATTTTGTTAGCTGTGTATATGAAGAATGGTAAAATAATTGGAGAATTTACTTATTCAGTAATTTAGAATGAAACAAAACAACTAGTAACTTGGAGTAGAAGTTTCAACTGATTAGTTACTAACTTCTTTATTCTCTTTTCTCTTGTCTTTTTGCTTTTGTGTGCATTAGTTTCAATACCTTTTTACTTTTGTAAAATGTTTGTGGGTATCATTGCTGTAAACCCCCACGAGACTACAACTCGTCCACTAGGGACACTTAGGGTTTAAAGGCTTGTTGCATATGCTAAATGCAACCGTGATCCCGTACGAAGTGGCTTAGTTAATTTTTATTTCTTTATTTTATTTTCTGTTTTGCTCGAGGACTAGCAAAATGTTAGTTTGGGGGTGTGATAAGTGGTATTTATATCACTATTTCTCACTCATTTGACCTAATATTTTGTATTGTTTCTCGAGATTTATGAACGTTTTGATGTGTTTTTTGTTGTTATTTTGCAGATAAATAAAGTTTGGATAGCACTGGAGGCAATTTAGGGCAAAACCAACAAAAATGCGTCAGCAGGGATATTTTGGTCTTTTTCGCGTAGCGATGCCCGGACCTTCAGCGCCGCAACGCCCAGTGTGCGCCGAATCTGCTAACGTGCACCGGGTCAACGGTCAGGATTTGAGAAGTTTGACTTTGCTAAAATGCACCGTGCCACGTGTCACCATCACATCCAATCTGCTAACGTGCGCCGTGCCACGTGTCATCATCAAATGCTGCCGACACTCAGACTTGACATGTGTCGCCTCGTCATTAGCCATGTCAGCGGTCAAAGAGTCAACTTCACCATGTGTCACGCAACGTCATCAGCCACGTCACAAGGTCAACCAAGTCAACTTGCCACGTCAGCATCCGCCAATCACAGCGTGACACGTGTCGCCACGTGTCGCAATCCTATTGTGCCGACAATTGCAATGCCATGTCAGCATGACGTCATCAATGACGTCATCACAATAATTGAGTCTGAGCCGCCTTGCCACGTGTCGCGTTAACAGTCAGCCGCCTTGCCACGTGTCGCCTCCTCAGTGTGCCACGTCGAACTGTTCCAGCGTCGCGACGCTGGCTTGGCGTCGCGACGCTGAAACCAAATTTTGCCTATAAATTCAGATTCAAATTTTAGAATTCGACACACCATTCTCTCTCTTCTAATCCGTGTAAAAAGAGAATTTCTCTCTCTAGAAACTTTAGTTTTTAATTTTTTTTACTTTTGTAATTAATTTTTAATTACGTTTTGTAATAATAGTAATTTACTTTCTTTACTTTTTACAGTTTTTACTATTTACCATGAGGAGGTAATTTCCCCAGCTAGGGTGAAAGGTAATTCTTTTACTGTTACTATTTAGATTAATCTCCCTTAAAAATAATATATTTACTATTTAAAATACTGATTAATAAAGGATACCGCTATATTGGTCGGTTGGCAATTCAATTTAATCTGGTTTAAACCTGACTAATCAAGGAAACCGCTATATTGGTCGGTTGGTAAGTTTATTTTCTGTTGGTTTGAACCTGATTAATCAAGGATACCGCCAGATTGGTCGGTTGGTAAATTTATTTTGGTACCGCCTTTATGGCTGGATTATGGACAAATATTACCACCTATATGGCTGGTTGGACTTAATTTGACTTAATCAGGATACCGCCAGATCGGTCGGTTGGTAAAATATTATCACAAGTTTATATATTATTTTATGGGAGATATCTAAATTAGTAGTAGTAAAAGTAATTCCTTTTACCTTAGCATTTTATTTTATTGTAATTTACTTTTCAGTATTTTACTCACCGCAATTACTTTTCAGCATTTTCATTTTATGTCTTTTAAGTTTTTATTAGCCCTAGTTATGTGTTGTAATTAAATTAGTTATCTGGGGTTGTGATGAATTTCAATATCACCGGTTTATAAGGGTTAGATTATAGTTTGGGTATTATAAAGATTTATTTATTGAGTCTTAATCTTAATGCTTTTTTTTAACTGGCCATTAATAAAATTGAACTGGGAAACTTTAAATGAACTTGGAAAATGGATTTTAGGTTAAAGACCTCAGACTCAATAGCCCACGATCTTCCTTGAGGATAGCTAACCATTTAATAGATTTCCTTACAGGATATGAATATACCTGTCAGGCGGGGGTAGCCATAATTGGAACTTAAACTTAATGAATCCAGATAATTTGGTTGACATAGACATATGGTTCAATGGGTTAAACTGGGTATTTGTGTCTGACCATCGACAGAGGCTTACACATAATTTAGTGTTCCAGGTTAATAAATCAATATATTACCCAACTTTAAGATAACCACTTCATCTTTAAAATGATATTAAAAGAAATCACAACCCTAGATAGTTTTTAATATTGAATTTTCTTAAAACCTATTTTCGACAATTTTATTTACTTGCTTTTAAATTTAGAATCGTCACCATTTCAAATCAATCAATCAACCTGTTAGATACTAGTAATCATTTGACCTCATAAAATTAATAGATTAGATATTAAGTCATCGTGGGATCGATATTTCTATACTACTTGAACGATACGTACGCTTGCGTTATACGTGTGTGTTTACGCCGGTCAGGGACCATCATCATTTGGATTCATTTGGACTTTTTGTCATGAGGTACGAGCTTGTTGGGCCATTTAAACTGGGACGAGTTCGTGTCTTATGACAATTAGGCCAAAAGCTTCTAAAATACTGATGGGACACTTTGTGGTTGGGCCCCCTATCATTTGAAGTTGTTTAGCCACATTATCGCAAAAGTGTAAACCTGTTGGGCCTTTTTCAATTGGGACAAGTTTGCACCTCGCAATAGTATGATTGAATGCTTTAAAATGATAATGGGCCGACTTGTATGAAAACCTTGACGGGCTTAGAAAGTTCAGACGGTCGGAATGATATATGTTGTTTTGATAACCACTTGCATCTCATGCATACATGTATCATGTTAACCCCGTGTCTTAAAAGCCATCATAGATATCTATTGGGTTAGGAAAAAGAAGACTTGTCAAAGAAGAGTTTAGCAAACATGGATATCGGGGAAAAGGAAACCGAGGAACATAAAAATTTACTGCAATGATAGAAAGACCATTGTGAAAAAAAGGGAAAAAAGAGAGAAAAAAAAAAGAAAAAAAAAGAAAAAAATTGTTTGTTCTTAGTCCATAATAGTTATGCATAAGTCCAATGATGAAATCGTTTGCTTTATGGTGAAATCTTAGAAACGATAAACTCTTGATGTGCTTTATCTGATACTTTGAGTGATTGATCTATGTTAGACTCTTAAGCATTTCACTATAGGTTCTTAGCGGTGAAAACCTGAGTAGTTAGCAAGGTGAATAGTTGAAGAAATTATAGGTCGGTGAATGACCGTTTGCTTAGATGTTTATCTTGATTTGCTTATGTTATGATGTGTGGTATGGTTGAAAATGAAAAGAAAAGTCTCTAAAGAAAAGAATTGAACACCTATAAACGATAAGCGTGAAGCTACCCATGGGCGAGTATTAGGACCACTATGAGGAGAAATGCTACCTTAAAGGGTAGGTGTGTTGAAAAAAAAAGAACAAAAAAAAAAGAAAAAAAAAGAAAAAAAAATTGTTGTTCTTAGTCCATAATAGTTATGCATAAGTCCAATGATGAAATCGTTTGCTTTATGGTGAAATCTTAGAAACGATAAACTCTTGATGTGCTTTATCTGATACTTTGAGTGATTGATCTATGTTAGACTCTTAAGCATTTCACTATAGGTTCTTAGCGGTGAAAACCTGAGTAGTTAGCAAGGTGAATAGTTGAAGAAATTATAGGTCGGTGAATGACCGTTTGCTTAGATGTTTATCTTGATTTGCTTATGTTATGATGTGTGGTATGGTTGAAAATGAAAAGAAAAGTCTCTAAAGAAAAGAATTGAAACACCTATAAACGATAAGCGTGAAGCTACCCATGGGCGAGTATTAGGACCACTATGAGGAGAAATGCTACCTTAAAGGTAGGTGTGTTGAAAAAAAAAGAACAAAAAAAAAGAAAAAAAAAGAAAAAAGAAGTTCAAAATGAAAAGAAAAAAGAAAGAGACAAAAGAGAAAGAAAACCATACCACATTGAGCACAGAAAAGCAACTGCAGGCATAATTGAGATATCTAGGTTGGTTTGACCCATCGACCACAATTTTTGAAACAAAATCATTGAGTTGGCTTACCTGGGAATAAATCTGCAAAGAAACCTTTGCACACACACACTTTGAGTCTGGCTTAGATAATTTATTCAAAGGCTTGGATTTGTGTTGCATTGAATGTTTTGAAGGTTCTCTGGTTTCAATACTGGGCATTCTTTGAGGGCAATAATATGTGTAACTATTGGGACTATTTCGTAGCATGTGATATAATATGATGATATAGAATGCCATATCATGTGGTCCACCTTGACCGAATGCAAGCAGCGGAGAATAGAAAGCTAAATCAAGACTGGGGGCGACCAGTCTATCACCCCGCGAATAAGGGATGTATCGAGAACTTGAGCCATGGGACGAAAGAAAAATGAGCAAAGAACCGATAGAAGGAAATTATAAGCAGACCCATGGGGCGATCAAAGACCTTTGTAGGCGAGAACCACCGAGGAGCACAAAAAATACCTAACCCATAGGAATAGGAAATACATCCATGCATACATGCATACACGTCACATACACGCATTTTTTTATTTTGTTCACAGGTTTTGAAGAAAAGGAAAAAAATGGCAAAGACAAGCAGTTTGGAGAATGAATCCCAAGGTCGAGGCCCACACATCAATCAGCAGTTTTGGGGATGAGTCACATGGTTGAGGCCCACATCAGCATCAGTTTTGGAGATGAGTCCCATGGTCGAGGCCCACATCAACATCAGTTTTGGGGATGAGTCACAGGGTCGAGGCCCACATCAGTATCGGTTTTGGGGATGAGTCCCAGGGTCGAGGCCCACAACAGTATCAGTTTCGGGGATGAGTCCCAGGGTCGAGGCCCACATCAGTATCGGTTTTGGGGATGAGTCCCAAGGAACAAAGCCAACTCTCTACACAGTTCGGGAACAAAGCCCAGGGAATAAACCCCACATTCAGCACAGTTAGGGAACAGAGCCCACAGTCAGCTCAATTCGGGAACAAAGCCCATATTCAGTATAGCTCGGGAACAAAGCCCATAGTTCGGGAATAAAGCCCAGGGAACAAAGCTCACTCTCTACACAGTTCGGGAACAAAGCCCAGGGAATAAAGCCCATAATCAGCACAGTTCGGGAACAAAGCCCACCATCAGTTCAGTTCGGGAATAAATCCCACTCTCAGCACAGATCGGGAACAAGACCCGCAGCTCAATTTGGGAACAAGACCCACAATCGAGAATAAGACCCGCATTTCAATTTGGGAACAAGACCCACAATCGGGAACAAGGCCCGCAATTCAATTTTTGGGAACAAGACCCGCAATCGGGAACAAGACCTGCAATTCAATTAGGGAACAAGACCCTCAACTCAAATCGAGAACAAGACCCTCAACTCAAATCGGGAACAAGACCCACGGGAACAAGACCCATAATTCAGGGAACAATACCCTCAACTCAAATCGGGAACAAGACCCACAATTCAGGGAACAAGACCCTCAACTCAAATCAGGAACAAGACCTACGGGAACAAGACCCACAATTCAGGGAACAAGACCCTCAACTCAAATCGGGAACAAGACCCACGGGAACAAGACCCACAATTCAGGGAACAAGACCCTCAAACTCAAATCGGGAATAAAACCCACGAGAACAAGACCCACAACTCAACTTGGGAACAAGACCCACAACTCAACTCAAATCGGGAGCAAGACCCTTATGTCAACTCAGTAACGGTTCGGGAATGGACCACCTCACAGTAACAGTTCGGGAATGGACCACCTCACAGATGGTTCGGGAACAAAGCCCAGAGGTCGACAGCAACTCGCCATCACATTCAGTTCAGTTTGGTAGTGATTCCTAGAGATCACAGCATCTTGCAGGGATGAACCTTGGGGTCAAAGCACCTCACCACCATATCAACTCAGATCGAAGCAACAGGCAAGTCAAGTGGCAGCTGGCGAGCCAGGTAAGTAAAAATGTATTGCATAACATTTGATAGGATTGTCATTGTCACACACTGTACAAGTCCCATCAAAGTGGGTGCGACTATAGGCACTGCATTTTTACATATAAGTCACGATGATTAGTCTCACATGGAGACACTACCTCTTTAAATTGTGGAAATCGCGGGAAACAGACGTCGGAAGGGAAGAGTCAGACACTGACATTTTGTTGGATTTAATTCGCTTGTTTAACTTCGGGTTCTCTTGTTGGACCTCTGTTTTAAAACACATCCTTAGCCCAAACCCCCGCAAGTCACACACCAAGCCCACACACCACCAAGCCACACACCAAGACCACCAAAATAAGCCAAGCCCACGCCCAAATCACTAAAGTACACGCCCATCACCTCCAAAATAAACAAAATCATACATTATACACATGCCAAAATCAAGACAAATCATATCCCTAATCAAGAGAGAAGAAATCAAATCAAATTAAAACACATCCGTAATTAAAAAGATTTTTCCTTAAAACACACTAATTAAAAGATATTTCCCATAATTGTCAAATCCTTTCCCTATTCACACAAGGATTACCTCATCATTTGCCTATAAAAAGAAGCCTTTAACTCAACAATCTCCATCATCAACTCTTGGCTCTCACTCACGAAAAGGAAACAAAAATAAAACCTTCATCTCTCTATTCTCTCAAAACCGCTTCTCGGCAAAAGCCTCATAAACCACACACTGCAATCAACCTTTCACAAGACAAAACCCTAAAGGCTCATACCCTCTATATTCTCTCTTCACCCTCTCACCACTCTCGGCAAACAACCCTTCACAGCCACGCCATAAACCCCCTTAACACAGCCTCCTCATCACATTCCCACTCGGCAAACAACTCCTCATTAATCAGCCACCCTCTTTTCACGCCCAGCTCTCCACTCAAAGAAAAAACCCTAATAACCTCTCGCCATTTCTCTCTAACAACCTTAATGATCTCTCTCTTTTCGTTCACACTCAGATAGCATTCATAAAACAAAAAGAAGAAACTCTAATGCCTTCCTCTGTGCACAGCTCCCCCTCATCAACGAACCCTAACTAACAACCTCACTCACCCCTCCCTCTCGCCTCATTCTCTCCACTCTCTCCCAAAATAAACCCTAGCCTTCACTCATCAAACAACGCAAAAGAACGGCCCCTTAAGATGCCCACTGACCAACTCAACGACAGCCCTTCATCAAGCTGACACGCAAAATACAAACAGCCTCACAAAACTGTACCAACCGACACAACCCCATACATACGTGAAATAGCAACACAACAGCCCTTAAGCAGCCATCTCTCTCCTCTTTCGCTCAACAAATAAATATAAAGCCATAAACACACTCAAACCCAAGGAAGATACTCATGCCACTCACACAGCCCTCGAGCAGCCTTGATCTACTCACACAGCCCTCGAGCAGCCTTGATCTATCCATTAATCACGAAACCCAGCAAACCGTGAAGTATATGCCACCTGACTGATGCAAAATCGAGACCAAAAATAGTGGCCAAATAACCCCTGAAAATAGCCCCCAAAACCACCGAAATACCCTTGAAAACAGTCAGGAAAAACACCTAAAATACTCCCCAAAACAGTCCCGAATCAGCCCATACAAATACTTAAAAACAGTCATGAATCAGCCCCCACAAACACCCCAAAACAGTCCCCTATATAACCGAATTCACTCGCAAAACATCAGCTCAAAACAGAGAAAACAGCAGCCCAAAACAGCGAGGCGATGAAGGAAAACATTGAACCAGTGAACCGAAAAAAGTTACGGAGCATTAACCCTTCCGACGACCACGTAACGTACTTCCGAGAAGCGACTTAAAATGTAAGACCTGACGACACCCTTGTTATATTTTATTTTTTTATCCCAGACACGGCATGCTTGGTTGGACGTAGAATACGTTCAACCGGGTATGCGAAGTCCTATATTGAAATCAGCCAAGTTCTTTGGTCACATATTTATTATTCCGTATTTATTTCACATTATTAATCTTTTATTATTTCGCATTTAATTTCCGTTTATTATTGTTTTATTATTCCGCATTTGTTTTGTTCTTTTTGGTTATTTGTAGTTATATGCATTATCATATTTCATGTATGTCAACATTGGGTTAATGATTGCGTTGTGTTAATGCTTGAGTGTTGCCTCTCGTGGTATATCGGATGGAAACCCATACGTAAATTCCGTAGTCGAATCCGAATGGATGGTAGTGCGGTCTGTACTTGGGATACAACTCCACGTACTGCTTGAGGAAACGTTCACGCATATGTTCATGAAATTGTGTGCTTGCCGTCATGTCGATTTACTTTTATGCATGCAAACTTAGATATAGGTTGTATGCAAACTTAGATATAGGTTATTCTTGCGTATGTATATTGCGTAGACTTGGTTAGATTATTGCACAAATCCATTCATTACAAGTAGCATAAGTAAGGGACAATTCTGAACCCAACGGTTTGAGGTCTTCCCTTGCGAGGGGTGAGTGCGGCCTTAAAAATTTTTCCCAGTTCACACTGGGTGGCGACTCCATTTTATTTCTCCGATTTAGTCCCCCGCGGGCTACTCCGTACTCCCAACCGGGCCGCGAGCCTGGAACGCGTCGCTGATTTCTGTGTCCTATAGACAGGTCCCATGTCCACCCCGGGCATCACCATTGGAATAATTTTAGCACAGTCACTGGCCCCTTCAAGCTTGGTGGTCTTCAGCTCATCCTCCAGTTGGGCCTCCCGAGCCTGATCCCTCTCATTGATTGCCGCTTTGAGCTTGGAATCCGAGTTCACCGCCTCTCATTGCAGAATTTTGGCTTCCTCCTTGGCAGCCTCCATATTCTTCTTGGCAAGGGCGGAGGTGTTGCGGAAGGAATCGCTCAGAGCAGTAGCCTCGGCCGCGGCCTGTTTGAATGTTTGACTTTCTCTCTCTTTCCTGGCCGAGGATGATTTGACGTCAGACATTACTAGCAATAGAAGGGTCCAATAAGGGCAGTTAGTGTTCAGTTTTGAGGCACTGCAGACTCAATAGATACTCAAACTTCCGAGGACTAAGGCCTAAAAGTCTCTAAACGTCCTAGCAATGGCCGCAAACAGTAAGTCTCTTCCTAAAACATCAAACCAAACACACGGCAGACAACAAGCACAAAAAACCGGAAACCCAAACACCCTAACCCACAACCCATCATTCAACCAAGAAACACATGCATTATACATCACATGCCCAGCCCAAAGCACACGTTCACAACATGGAATAAGGGGATAAACATGATAGAAAAATGAAGGACAAGAAAAGAACAAAACACGAGTATTCACAAACATTCACTAGCAGCAAATAGTCATGGTAGATTTCAGTAATTAAAAGAAAGGGGGTTGAGCAGAAAACTTACTTGGTTCGAGGGGATGTATTGACGGTTGGTCTGGTCGGACTTGAAGTTTGATGGTCTCAGGCAATGAAGAAAGAATCTCTTGCACTTTGGAAGTTCTGGTTTTCGTAAAAGAGAGAAAGGTATGTTGCTTCCCATTTTTATAGTCAGCTCGAGGAATTTTTGGCCGTTGGATCAGAAAGAGGCTTTGGATGTGCACCGCGTGTCGCTTTCAGGCTCCATCTGCTCAGATTGAGATGAACGGTTGAGATTGTAAACTTTTCGGCTGTCCCTTTGAACGGTTGATTGTCTTGGTTTTTTTAGGGAGGGTCGCGGATGCTTGAAAAGTGTCGCTTCCAGATTGTACCCTAGAAATGATTTGACATACATTTAAGAGGATGTGATGGCTTACGGTTTTCGAGGGGCGGCTACCAGAAGGGTAAATAGGGTATTTGGTTCAAGTTAGGAATCATTCGTAAGGACGTTGAAGTCCTCGGAGACCGAGCACATGAAGATGCCGGGGACGACCCGATTGGTAGCCGATGAAATTTTCTCTGTGGCTCCCACAGCCGACCGACCGCTGGCTGATTTAGCACACTTATGATTTTGTAGTTCCCTGTACCAACTCGAACACTCGTTGAAACCGAGAACTAGAGGACAGATGTTGATGGTGTTTTTTGTAACAAGTATCTTAAACAGTACGGCGATGGAAAAGATGGGTTTTTCCCTTTTGGAGGAACAAATGTTCTGAAGGAATTGGTTACTCCTCGGCAAGTTATAATGTTCGGACCCGGTTTCCCGGATATAGCCGACTAGAGGACAAAATATGATACGAATCTCAGAGACCGACAACATCAGAGCCGAGACCGACCAATGTAGCCTGGTAGCTCGGTTCAGTTATATCTTTCTTTCTGGGTCGGGATGATGAGCTCGGATATTTCGGGTCAGGTCGGAAGTAGTATGGGTAGTTCAGCTCGTGATTTGGCCGTGCACATGAGGCCTGACTTGTGATCGGGATAGTTTGGACTTTTCCCTCTGACATATATCACCGCTCGAGATCTTTACAGGCTGTCATCATTATTATTGAGTGTGGCAGTGTAGAAAATAGAGTGATGTGACAAGCCGTCGATGGCATGTTTACTTTCGGCGAGGCAGTCTTGGGGCAGAGAGCCCGTCAATCAGCCAGAGATCCACGTGGATGACGTCATGAAAGTATGGGAATAGTGTTGTAATTCTCTCAGTATATAAAGGAAAGTTAGTCTTATTTGTTAGGGGATAGCAAAAATTATATAAAGGAAAGTTAGTCTTATTTGATTGGATTTAATTTAATTTGTGACATATATTTTAAATATTTTAATTATTTTTGGATTGGGCTTGGGCGAAATGGGCTTGGATGGGTGAAGGGGGTTTTGGGCCAATGCTTAATATTTTAAAACAGAGATTAATCGAGCGAACCCGAGGCCAATTAGCGAGTTAAATTATTGATGTATTAATTTTTAAATTTTTTTCCTTCCAACTTTTGTTTCCCGCGACTTCCGCAACTTATCAGGTAGTGCCTCCATACGAGGCCATCATTGGGCTTTCATGCAAAAATACAAGTGTCTACAGTCGCCCCCACTTTGATGGGACTTGTGCAGTGTGTGAAAGTGACAATCCTATCAAATTCATGCATGCATTTTTACTTACCTGGCTCATTAGTTGTTGCCGAACTTACCGATTGTTTTGAGACGCTTTAAACTGAGTTGATGGTGACGAGGTGCTTGACCCCTGGTTCATTCCCGAACCGCTGAGTGGGTTTTGTTCTCGAAGTGAGCTGAGGGTCTTGTTCTCTAATTGAGTTGTGGGTCTTGTTCCCAAATTGAGTTACGGGTCTTGTTCCCGATTGTGGGTCTTGTTCCTAAATTGAATTGCGGGTCTTGTTCCCGATTATGGGTCTTGTTCCCAAATTGAATTACGGGTCTTGTTCCCGATCTGAATTGTGGGTCTTGTTCCCGAACTAAATTGTGGGTCTTGTTCCCGATTTGTGATGAGGGTCTTGTTCCCAAGCTGAGTTGTGGGTCTTGTTCCCGATCTGAATTGTGGGTCTTGTTCCCGAACTGAATTGTGGGTCTTGTTCTCGAACTGAATTGTGGGTCTTGTTCCCGAACTGAATTGTGGGTCTTGTTCCCGATCTGAATTGTGGGTCTTGTTCCCGATTTGAATTGTGGGTCTTGTTCCTGATCTGACCTCAGGTCTAACCTCTTAAGTCGCCTCTTGGAAGTGCATTACGTGGTTATCGGAAGGGTTAATACTCCGCAACCCCTCTGGTTCACTGGTTCGCTATTTTTCTTCGTTGCCTCACTGTTTTGGGTTGCTGTTTCCTCTGTTTTGCTGCTGTTTTTGGTCACTATTTTTGGTTGTTTGAGCTGTCTTTCGGGGTGCAATTTATGTGGTGGATGTGCAGTTTTTCTGGACTGTGTTTAACGGTAATTGCATAGGCTGTTTGTGGGGGTTAGAGGATGTAGTTTGGGGACTGTGTTTTTGTGAAGAAATGGGCAGTTTGGGGGCTGTGTTTGTGCGGATAAATGGGCAGTTTGGGGCCGTGTTTGTTGTTGTTTCACTCGGTCAGGTGTGTGTGCGTGTGTTTCAGATTTTTCCTCTTGTGCGTGAAGCCGTGAGTGGCTTGGGTGCGTGAATTGTTGTGTGTGTAATTGTGGCTCACGTGGAGGGCTACTTTGAGTGAGAGAGAGTCAATGGGCGTGGAGAATGAGGGTTTGGCGTGAGGTGTCTAGGGTTTGCTGGTCAGTAAGGGCTT
The DNA here is from genome assembly GCA_019454045.1 of Zanthoxylum bungeanum. Classification (NCBI taxonomy): domain Eukaryota; kingdom Viridiplantae; phylum Streptophyta; class Magnoliopsida; order Sapindales; family Rutaceae; genus Zanthoxylum; species Zanthoxylum bungeanum. The sequence continues at coordinate 510,029 of SKCR01029743.1, forward strand.
CTGAATGGCGTGATGGTGGGTGATGAACGTGAAGGTAGAAGGAGCTAGGGTTTGTGTGTGCGGTAATAGAAGGGCTATTTTCTTTGTCTCTTAGGTGTGAATGTGAGGGGCCCTAAGAGCTTGGTTTGAGTGTCTTTTTATAGGAGATGGTTGAGGTTATCCTTGTACGGGGAGGGAAAGTATCATGCAATTATGGAGGATATCTCCTAATTAGTGTGCTACAAGGAAATGATCTCTCTAATTTAGGGAGGGGATTGTTTTAGTTTAGGAAATGGATTTATGGGATTTATGGGATTTGATTTTATTTAGTTTAGGCTTGGTGTAGGTTGCAGGGTTTTGGGCCGAGGATAAATTTCAAAACAGAGGTCCAACGAGCGAACTCGAAGCTAAGCAAACGAATTAAGTCCAACAAGGTATTGATTTTTGACTTTTTCCTTCCGACGTCCGTTTCCCGCGACTTCCGCAACTTAAAGGATAGTGCCTCCGTACGAGGCTCATCATCGGGACTTATATGCAAAAAAACAATGCCTACAATATGCTGACTATGTAAACTGCATAGTATCAGGAAAATGGCTGTTGGAATGGACACGTCACCAACGAAAGAAGTTCTTCAAAGAAGTCAAGCACTATGTCTAGGATGAGCCGTACTTGTTCAAATGTTGTGCTGATCAATTACTGAGGCGTTGTGTTCCACATTAGGAGGTCAATAGTGTCTTGTAGCACTGTCATTCATCATCATACGGCGGATACTTCAGCGGAAATAAAACTGCACCCAAAGTCCTACAATCAGGTTTGTTTTGGCCCACTCTGTTTAAATATGCTTACTTATTTGCTCTTCAATGTGACATGTGTCAGAGAACGGGAAATATATCGAGGAGAAATGAAGGACCTCAACAAAACATTCTGGAAGTGGAGAAATTTGATATATGATGGATTGATTTTATGGGACCCTTTGTTCCATCATTCGAAAACCTGTACATACTAGTTGCAGTAGACTACATCTCCAAATGGGTCGAAGCAATATCACTGCCATCAAATGATTCAAAAGTAGTGATAAAATTCCTTAAAAAGAATATTTTCACTCACTTCGGAACACCTCGGGCAATTATCAGTGATGGTGGCACACATTTCTGCAACAGATACTTCGATGCACCCTATCCAAATACGGAGTTACTCATAAAGTTGCCAATGCCTACCATCCACAGTCAAATGGACAGGTTGAAGTTTTCAACAGAGAGATCAAAAGAATTTTGGAAAGAACCGTTGGATCAATAAGGATGGACTAGTCTATAAAACTGGATGACGCATTATAGGCCTACCGGACAGCTTACAAGACACCCATTGGTATATCCCCATATCGAATGGTGTTTAGGAAAGCGTGTCATCTACCAGTGGAGCTTGAACACAAGGCGTACTGGGCACTGAAGAAGTTAAATCTTGATCCACATGCAGCAGGAGAAAATCGACTCCATTAACTCAACGAATTGGAGGAATTTCGCCTACAGGCTTATGAGAATGAAAAATTATACAAAGAAAAGACCAAGAAATGGCATGATCAAAAAATAGTGCGCAGACAATTGGAACCAAGGCAGCAGGTGTTGTTATACAATTCGAAGTTGAAACTTTTCCCTGGAAATTTGAAATCAAAATGGTCAGGTCTATTTGTGATCACTCAGGTTTTACCATATGGAGCTGTTGAGTTACTTGATCCCAACACCAATGAAACATTCAAAGTTAACAGTCAGCGTGTCAAGCACTACTGGGGAGAATCATTTGAGCGACAAAAAGAAAGTGTCACACTTTCAGATCCAGCCTATGTTTTATTTTTTGTGTTTAATTTTTGTAAGTAAAGTCACATTTCAGGATGGAAGACGATCTCGCAAATCTTCACAAGCAATTTCATTCTCTCCCTCAAAACTCTCTGATGAAAGTCTACAAAGCTCGCTTGGAACGAATGAGACTTATGATGATCAAAGGTTTTATAAATTCAGCTCATCATTGCACTCTTGAAGACATCCAGAATTAAGAAGTAAATAAAAAAAATGGAATCCACTTCTAGAAGACGAGTTGTAAATATCTGTGTGTTTTGCGGTACTAGTGTTGGTTCTAAGCTAGAGTTCGTTGAGGTAGTACATGAATTGGGTAGAGTCATTGCTGAAAGGAATATGCACCTAGTATATGGCGGTGTCAATCTTGGACTAATGAGGTACGTTTCAAGGGCCGTACAGGAAGGAGGTAGTCAAGTTCTGGGAATCATCCGAAAACCCTTGGCAGAGGCGAATCTGATAGGACCATCAAACGGAGAGGAACTTATCGTGCCAGGTATGTTTGAACGACTTGTGTAAATGATAAATCATGCTGATGCTTTTATTGCTTTGACATGTGGTTTATGTACGATGGAGGAAATTTTAAAGTATTATCTTGGGCGAACCTGAACATACACCAGAAATCGATTGGACTGTTTAACGCTGATGGATTTTATGATTTTCTTTGTTATTTTCTTGATGATGCCCGGAGAAATGGGTTCGTATCAAAACCTGTAAAAGAAATCATATTTACTGCCAGAACTGCCCATGATTTAACTGACCAAATTTTAGCCTTTGAAACACAAATTGACCATATCATTTCCAAGATTAATTGGTCCGATTATGATTGTGGTAAAAAGCGTCGGATAAATCTGGATCTTATCCTTTAATTTTTTTTTAGATGTAGAATCTCAGCTAACCAGGTATTGTTTTCTAAACTCTTCTTCTACTTTTTAGATATTAGGGACTATGTCTCAATTAGGTTTGGGGGAGGGGAATAGTTGACTAGTATCTTTTTTTTTATTTTTTGTTGTGTTGTTTTTATTTGATTTTTAGTCAAAAATTATAAAAAAAAAAAAAAATACTTCGTGTTTTTGTATTTTCTTTAACTTGATTAATCAGGTGAAATTGGTGTGAGATAGTTGTGTAAGGAATTTCCACTCATGAAACGTATCTCAACCTATTTCGTAACAAGTTAATTTTTGTTTATTTCATTTTGAATTATTTAATTTGTAAATTCTCCATAATACTGACTAAATTGGATCTTCATATGCCAGTTGATATGTATAGTAACATACAGCAATGAGTTGCAAGTGAAAAGTTTGTAATATTCAGTGCTCTCATTTAATTGGATGAATCATCTAAAAAAAACGATGGAATAAAAAAAACATCTGAAATCCGAGTAATTAATTCCGTATGGGTGTTTTAACACCTAGTGCCCTAAAACCAACTGGTTTGGGAGTCATTGGCCTAAATCTCGCTACATGGATTGAGATGTTATAATAAATATATATATATATATATATATAATATATATATATATATATGAAATCCGAGTAATTAAGTCTGTAGGGGTGTTTTAAGACTTAGTGCCCTAAAGCCAACTGGTTTGGCAGTCACTGGCCCAAAGCTCGCTACATAGATGGAAGATATTGTATATAAAAAAAATCAAAAAAAATACATTGCTAAAATGATTTGATTAATACTTTGTTGGTTGTGTATATGAAGAATGGTAAAAATAATTCGGAGAATTTACTTATTTGGTAATTTAGAAAGAAAGAAAACAACTACTAACTTGGATAAGAAGTTTCACTTGTTTAGTCACTAACTTGTTTTCTCTCTTTTCTCTTGTCATTTTGCTTTTGTGTGCATTAGATTGACGTTTGTGGGTATCCTCACTGTAAGCCCTCACTAGACTACAACTCGTCCATGATGAGTGGTAAATGTATCACTATTTCCCACTCATTTGACCTAATATTTTGTATAGTTTTTTGAGTTTTGTGATTATTTTGATGTGTTTTATGTTATTTTTTAGATAAATAAAGTTTCAGGACTCTCTGGAATCAAATCAGGGCCAAAACAGTGAAAAACAGACAAAAAGGGAAAACTATCATTTGTGCATCGCGACTCGCAGCTATGCGTCGTGACAGATAACGTGCGACAGGTATTGCTAACGTACGACAAACACGTGTCATCATCAGAGAAGTTTGCCTTGCTAACATACGCCTGCCACGTGTCAATATCATAGCAAATCATGCTAACGTGCGCTGGACATATGTCATCATCACATGCTGTCGACAATCATCATCACCACGTCAGCGCCACGTCAGCACATACGTCATCAATGACGTCAGCACAATAATTCAGTGGTCGCCACGTCAACACAATTATTAAGATAATCATTCAGCCTGCCATGTGTCACCATCTCCGGAAGCCACTGCAACACGTGTCCTTCATCAACGGCGTGTAGGAAAAATTTGTCTATAAATAGAGACCGAATTTAAGATTTCATTTCATACTTTCTTCTATGTAATTCCTTAAGAATACTAAGAAGATTGTATCTTTTTGTTTATTTACAGCTTTCAGTAATTAATTTTCGTATTTGCACTTTATTTTCCTTACCTTTCAGTCTTTACTTTGTGCAATTTACTTTTACGCAATAGTACTTTCCTTTCTTTACTTTTCTGTCTTACTTTTCAGTAATGATGAGGTAAGTCCCCCTACTGGGGTCAAAGGTAAAGCTTTTATTACTAATATTTAGATTAATCTCCCTTAATTATAATATATAAACTATTTAAAACCTGACTTAATGAGGATACCGCCTTATGGTTGGTTGGTAATTATTGAAATTGGTTTTAACCTGACTAAACTGGATACCGCCTGATTGGTCGGTTGGTAATTAATTATTAATTAGACTTAATCAGGATACCGCCTATATGGTTGGTTGGTAATTATCACGCAAAGTTTATATATTATAATAAGGGAGATATCTAAAATAGTAGTGATAAAAGTGGATCCTTTAACTCCAGCATTTTCTTTTATTGTATTTTTACATTTTTACTTTTCCAGTATTTATTTTATTTATTTCAGCATTTACTTATGTCTTTTATTTTATTTAAGCTTTTACTAGCCGTAAATATGTGTGTCGTAGCTAAACCCGTTATCTGGGGTTGTGATGAATTCCAAGATCACCGGTTTATAAGGGGTTATTTTATAGTTTGGGTAATATAAAGGTTTACTTATTAATTCTTAAGCTTATTGTTTCTTATTAACTGACCATTAATAAGATTGATCTAGTAAACTTAAAATAAACTTGACAAAAGAATTTTAGGTTTCAGCCTTAGACTTAATAGCCCACGATCTTCATTGAGGATAGATAACCCTTTAATAGATTTCCTTACAGGATAGACATATACATGTCGGGCAGGATAACCACAATTAGAACTTAATCTTAATGAATCTATGTAACTTGGTTGACATAGACATATGATTTAATTGGGTTACACTGGATATTTGCATCTGACCATCGACACAGGCTTATGCAGAATTTCGTGTTCTAGGTTAGTAAACTAATATATTACACAAACATAAGAACCACTTCATCTTTGAAAATATATTGGAAAGATTCACAACCATGGATAGTTTAATAATATTGAATTTTCTTTAATCTACTTTCGCGCTATTTCTTTTACGTGTTTTAATTTTAAAGTTACCACCCAATCAAACAATCAATCTATTAGATACATGTAAAAATTTGGCTTCATAAATTAATAGCTTAGGTTTTAAGTCCTCATGAGATCGATACTTTATATACTTGAACGATACGTGCGCTTGTGTTATACGCGTGTGATTACGCACTTGTCAAGTTTTTGGCGCCGTTGCCGGGGACTTATTTATCTTTCACTATTAATTTTGGGGTTAGATAAATTTACTTGTATCTAATTTTTTTTTACTTATTATTTCTGTTTTCTTGTGTTTCAGGTTCTCAGACACTACATGAGACGAACCAGAAACTTTGAAATCCGACCGCTTGTCCCAGAAATTGAAAGAACCATCAGATAGTTGAGAAAGGAAAGGCGAGAAGGCCAAGAAGCACTAATCAACATGGAACATGAACCTTTGGAGGTTGCACCACCAATTCCCATTCGAGACAAAACTATTCCAGTGTTTGACGGCTTCATTTCCTGTATTGTACTTCCTCTCTTACCAGCAAATGCGTGTGACATCAAAACATGCATTCTGATAATTCAGCAGTCAGTTCAGTTTGTAGGGAATGCAACTGAAGATCCTAATGCCCACATCAGTAACTTCCTGGAAGTTTATGACACTTTCAATTACAACCGAACAGTTGAAGAAGCAATGAGACTGCGTGTTTTTCCATATTCCTTGAAAGACATAGCTAAGGCTTGGCTACATTCACTACGAGTAGGTTCCATCACAACTTGGAACACTGTAGCCATAAAATTCCTTGCGAAATATTTTCCACCAACCAGAACTACAAAGTTGAAGAATGACATCACATCCTTTGTGCAACAAGACTCAGAATCCCTATGCGAAGCTTGGGAAAGGTACAAGGATTTACTTAGAAAATGTCTTCATCATGAGATTGCAAAGTGGTTACAAGTCCAAACCTTCTATAATGGACTTTCTGGAATAATGAGAACCACAATTGATGCTGCGGCTGGAGGAGCTTTAATGGCAAAAGGAGAAGATCAGGCCTGGGGCTTAATTAAAGAAATGGCCAACAATAATTTCTTGTTGCCAACAGAAAGGAGCATGATCCAAAGAATTGCTGGAATTTATGAAGTTGGAGCCAACACAGCAGTAAATGCCAAGCTGGACCAGATATGGAAATTCATGAAAACTCTTAGCATGCAAGGCAATACTAGATCCACAAGTTCACCATATGGAGTAGCACCATAGACAAACCAACAAGAAGAAACGTTGAATTATGTCAACAATTTCAACAAACAGGGGAACAATCCATATTCCAACACCTACAACCCAGGGTGGAGGAATCATCCCGATTTCGCATGGAGCAACAATTCGGGGTAAAAGAACTATCCACCACCTGGATTCCAACAACAGAACTAAGGTCAGGAGCAGGAAAATGAATCAGGAATAGTGGAAGTGCTAGCTCAGTTAAAAAAAATATGATGATATGTTTCAGAGCCAATCAGCATCTATAAAAGCACTGGAAAAATCAAATTGGACAACTGGCCAATGCTCAGAGTTACAGACCGCCAGGTAACCTTCCTAGCAACACAGAACCAAATCCAAGGAACCGAGGGAATGAGCAATGTCAAGCTATTACCTTGAAAAGCGATACTGAAATCAACAAAGATATTGGAATCAAGGCATCCATTGAAGAAGTTCCAAAAGATGCAGTTCCACAAATGGAGGAAAAAGAAGTAAAGGAAAAAGATCGAGAAGAATCACTCCAACTCCACCTTTTCCATAGCAACTCCAAAAAAGTAAATTGGACAAGCAGTTTGCTCAATTCCTGGAGGTCTTTAAAAAGCTGCATATCAACATTCCATTTGCAGAAGCGTTGGAAGAAATGCCCAGCTATGTCAAATTCATGAAAGACATTCTTTCACGAAAGTGGAGATTGGGAGATTACGAGACAATAGCATTAACAGAAGAATACAGCGCCATCATTCAGAGGAAAATTCCCCCAAAATTGAAAGATCCTGACAGTTTCATTATTCCATGCACCATTAGAGAACATTACATCGGTAAAGCTTTGTGTGATTTAGGTGCAAGTGTTAATTTGATGCCTTTTTCGATTTTCAGGAAACTGCAAATTGGAGAAGCAACGCCCACCTCAGTCTTTTTGCAACTTGCTGATAGAAAGCTCGCATTTTCGAGAGGTGTAGTTGAAGATGTGCTGGTCAAAGTTGACAAACTCATTCTCCCAGCAGATTTCATTATCCTTGGCATGGAGGAAGATAAAGATGTACCTATCATCATTGGGACACCATTCTTGGCTACAGGTCGAACTGTTATTGATGTACAAAAATGGAGAACTAACTATGAAAGTGCAAGACCAAGAAGTTACCTTCAATTTTTTCAAAGCCATGAAATTCCCGAGTGATGAAAAGGAAGAGGAATGCTTCAGAATTGATGTTTTAGATAGTATCATCCAGGATACTGATGCACTACCACTTCCCACGGATAAACTTTAAGCTTGCATCACCAACATGACTGACAGCGAGCTAGATGCTGAAATTCTGGAATGTATCAACTATCTTGACAAATCATTTTGCTTCAAAACGACACCACATGTGGAAAGTCTCGAACTACAGAAGAATGAGAGAATCAAGCCCTCAATTGAAGAACCACCACAGCTGGCGCTAAAGTTACTTCCGAGCCATCTCAGGTATGCATTCTTAGGAAACTCTTCTAAATTACCTGTGATTATTTCTTCTTCGCTAACATTGGAGCAGGAAGAAAAGTTGCTGCGAGTGTTACGAGAACACAAGAAAGCCATTGGCTGGACTATAGCAGACATTTGAGGCATTAGTCCATCATTTTACATGCACAAGATTCTGATGAATGACGAGTACAAACCCACAGTGGAGCATCAACAGAGACTAAATCCAATCACGAATGAGGTCGTGAAGAAATAAATTATCAAATGGTTGGGTGCTGGCATCATCTACCCCATCTTTGACAGCACATGGGTGAGTCATATGTAATGTGTTCCAAAGAAATGAGGAATTACTGTAGTCACAAATGAAAAGAATGAGCTGATTCCAATAAGAACAGTGACTGGATGGAGAGTATGCATGGACTACAAGAAACTGAATAAAGCAACAAGGAATGACCATTTTCCGCTGTCATTCATTGACCAGATGCTAGACAGACTAGTGGGACATGAATTCTATTATTTTCTGGACGGATACTCGGGGTACAATCAGATTGCAATAGCCCCAGAAGATCAGGAGAATACCACTTTTACATGTCCGTATGATACTTTTGTTTTCCGCAGAATGCCATTTGGACTATGTAATGCTCCTGCCTCATTTCAATGTTGCATGATGGCCATTTTTTCAGACATACTGGAACAAAGTATGGAGGTTTTCCTGGATGATTTCTCTGTGTTTGGAGACTCGTTCGACCACTGCTTGCAAAATCTAGAACAAGTATTACAAAGATGCGAAGATACCAACCTGGTACTCAACTGGGAGAAATGCCACTTCATGGTGCAGGAAGGCATCGTCCTGGGACATCGAATCTCACAAAAGGGAATCGAGGTAGACAAAGCAAAGATCGAAACAATTGAAAAACTACCTCTACCAACATCTGTCAAAGGGATTCGGAGTTTTCTCGGACATGTAGGTTTTTACTGGAGATTTATCAAAGACTTCTCAAAGATTGCTAAACCTTTATGCAATCTTCCGGAGAAATATGTGCCATTCAACTTCACCAAAAAATGCCATGAAGCTTTTGAAATCTTGAAACAGAGGCTGGTCTCTGACCCTATCATAGTAGCACCAGACTGGACCCTTCCATTTGAAGTGATGTGAGATGCTAGTGATTTTACTGTAGGTTCAGTTTTGGGACAACGCAAAGCAAAGATTTTCCATACCATTTACTACTCCAATAGAACTCTGAATGAAGCTCAACTCAACTGCACAACCACTGAAAAAGTAGTTGCTTGCAGTTTTGTTTGCTTTTGATAAATTCTGCTCCTATCTGTTGGGTCCCAAAGTGGTGGTCTACACAGATCATTCAGTAATCAAATACATGAAAGCGAAGAAAGATGCCAAACCCAGATTGATCAGTTGGATACTTCTACTACAAGAATTTGACGTGGAGATCCGAGACAGGAAATGAATAGAAAACCAAGTGGCAGATCACTTATCGAGGCTTGAGAATAGAGAAACAGCTGGCAAATAACTGACAATCAAAGAAACTTTTCTAGATGAATAGTTATTTGCCAGGAAACAACACGATGCCCATTGGTATGCTGACTATGTCAACTACATAGTATCGGGAAAATGGCCTTTGGAAAGGACAACTCAGCAAAGGAAGAAATTCTTCAAATAAGTCAAGCATTATGTCTGGGATGAACCGTACATGTTCAAACATTGTGCTGATCAATTACTGAGATGTTGTGTTCCACAGGAGGAGGTCAATAGTGTCCTGCAGCATTGTCATTCATCACCATACGGCGGACACTTTAGCGGGAATAAAACTGCAACCAAAGTCCTACAGTCATGTTTGTTCTGGCCCACTCTTTTTAAATATGCTAACTTATTTGCTCTTCAATGTGACAGGTTCCAGAGAACGGGAAATATATCGAGGAGAAATGAAGGACCTTTGCAAAACATTCTGGAAGTTGAGATATTTGATGTATGGGGAATTGATTTTATGGGACCTTTTGTTCCATCATTCGGAAACCTGTACATACTAGTTGCAGTAGACTACTTCTCCAAATGGGTTGAAGCAAACTGCCATCAAATGATTCAAAAGTAGTGATAAAATTCCTTAAAAATAATATTTTCACTCACTTCAGAACACCTCGGGCAATTATAAGTGATGGTGGCACACATTTCTGCAACAGATACTTCGATGCACCCTATCCAAATACGGATTTACTCATAATTTGCCAATGCCTACCATCCACAGTCAAATGGACAGGTTGAAGTTTTCAACAGCGAGATCAAAAGAATTTTGGAAAGAACCGTTGGATCAATAAGGAGGGACTAGTCTATAAAACTAGATGACGCATTATAGGCCTACCGGACAGCTTACAAGACACCCATTGGTATATCCCATATCGAATGGTGTTTGGGAAAGCGTGTCATCTACCAGTGGAGCTTGAACACAATGTGTACTGAGCACTGAAGAAGTTAAATCTTGATCCATATGCAGTAGGAGAAAATCGACTCCACTAACACAACGAATTGGAGGAATTTCACCTACAGGCTTATGAGAATGCAAAATTATAAAAATAAAAGACCAAGAAATGGCATGATCGAATAATAGTGTGTAGACAATTGGAACCAATGCAGCAGGTGTTGTTATACAATTCGAAGTTGAAAAATTTCCCTGGAAATTTGAAATCAAGATGGTCAGGTCTATTTGTGATCACTCAGGTTTTACCATATTGAGCTGTTGAGTTACTTGATCCCAACACCAATGAAACATTCAAAGTTAACAGTCAGCGTGTCAAACACTACTGGGGAGAATCGTTTGAGCGACAAAAAGAAAGTGTCACACTTTCAGATCCAGCGTAACATTCAGGCAGTCATGTCTAGCTGACGACTTTAAACTTAGCGCTAGCAGGGAGGCAACCATGCAATTTGTGTATATATTGTGATTTGGTGTGTTTTATTCTCCTGTGTTTAATTTGTGTATGTAAAGTCACATTTCATGATGGAAGAAGTTCTTACAAATCTTCACAAGCAATTTCTTTCTCTCCCTCAAAACTCTCTGATGAAAGAATACAAAGCTCGCTTGGAACGGATGAGATTACTGATGATCAAAGGTATTCCTATTGACATTCGTTGGATTATTAAAGCACAGGTCCGATTGGCAGGTGAGTCCTCTGACTCTTTTATTTCATATCTGTCTGGTTTTGGAAGAAGCATCTATGATAAAAAGAGAAGAGCTAAAAGAATGGGTGTTTGTTATAAATGTGCTCGCATGGCATGTAATACTCGTTGTCGTTCTTTAGGAATGGTGTTAGATAACCGTGAAGATAAAATTAAATTCATTAGAGATGTCTTGAGTAAGGAGTCTTTGGATGACATATCTAAGACTCTTGAGACGCATTCTAGTGGATATGTGCATCATGCTATTCACATGTTATATACACAATTCCGAAAAGAAAGACAACAGTACAGTCTTGGGAATCTGACTTTAAAAGACCCTGTTTGCCAATTTATAAGAAAATTGGATGGGAAGCTTGTCCCTGACGCATAGACGTCATTCAAGCCGTTACTTCTTGTAAATATTATTATCTCTTTGTCTTTTCCTAATAATTGTGATTTGTTTTGTCATTTTCTTTTAATTTCTCCGACAAGATCCATATTTTTTGACTTTTCACGATCTACTTTGCTTTTTAGCTAATAATTGTCATTTCGCAGGTACTAGTGCTATTATTACTCACCATTTTTCAGGTGTTATAAATTCAACTCATCATTGCACTCTTGAAGGCATCCAGATTTGAGAAAGAAATACAATAAAAAAAATGGAAGCCACTTCAAGAAGACGGGTTGTAAACATCTGTGTATTTTGCGGTACTAGTGTTGGTTCTAAGCCAGAATACATTGGAGCAGCACAGGAATTGGGTAGAGTCATAGCTGAGAGGAATATGCACTTAGTATATTACAGTGGCAATCTTGGACTAATGGGGATCGTTTCAAGGGCTGTACAGGAAGGAGGCAGTCAAGTCTTGGGAATCATCCCAAAACCTTTAGCGGAGACGAATATTATAGGACCATCAAATGGAAAGGAACTAATCGTACCAGGTATGTCTGAACGACTGGTAGAAATGATTAATCGTGTTGATGCTTTTATTACTTTGCCAGATGGCTTGGGCACAATGGAGGAAATTTTTACAGTACTATCTTGGGCGATTTTGAACGTACACCAGAAACCACTTGGACTGTTTAACGCTGATGGATTTTATGATTTTCTTTGTGTGTTTCTTAATGATGCCCGGAGAAATGGATTCGTATCAAAACCTGTAGAAGAACTCATTTTCACTGCCAGAACTGCCCAAGATTTAATTGACCAACTTTTAGCCTTTGAACCACAATTTGACCATATAATTTCCAAGATAAATTGTTCCGATAATGATCGTGGTAAGAAGCGTTGGATAAATCTGGATCATAACCTTTAATTTTCATTTTAGATGTAGAATTTCAGCTAACCAGGTACTATCATCAAAACTCTTCATCTACTTTTTAAGACATTGGAGACAATGTCTCATTTAAGTTTGGGGGATGGGAATGGTTGACTAGTATCTTGGTTTTATTGTGTTCTTTTTATTTGATTTTTTGTCAAAAATTTTCGAAAAAAAATCAAAAAAAAATTAAAAAATAGGGAAAAATTAAAAAAAAAATTTGTGTTTTTGTTTTTTTAATTTGACTAATCAGGTGAAATTGGTGTGAGATAGATGTGTAAGGAATTTCCACTCCTGAGACGTATCTCAACCTATTTCGAAACAAGCTAATTTTTTTTTATTTCCTTTTGAATTATTTAATTTGTGAATTCTCCATAAAACTGACTAAAATGGATCTTCATATGCTCAGTTGACAGGTATTATCAACTTGCATGGTAACATACGGACATGAGTTGTAATTGAAAAAGATTGTAATTTTCAGTGCTTTAGTTTAATTGGAGGAAGCATCTAAAAAGCGATGGAGTAAAAAAAACGTCTAAGATCCAAGTAATTAAGTTCCTATGGGTGTTTTAACACCTAGTGCCCTAAAACCAACTGGTTTCGGAGTCACTGACCCAAAGCTCGCTACATGGATCGAAGTTGTTACAAAAAAAATATATATGTCTGAAATCTGAGTAATTAAGTCTGTAAGGGTGTCTTAACACCTAGTGCCCTAAAGCCAACTGGTTTGGGAGTCACTGACCCAAAGCTCGTTATATGGATGGATGATATTGTATATAAATAAAAAAAATCAGAAAAATGTTCCATTGTTATAAAAAAATGTGAATTCTGATATAATTTTAGGACAAAAATATTACTCTCTTTTCAACTACACTTGTGAATATTGTGGGCACAATGAGTTGATTAATACTTTGTTAGCTGTGTGTGTGGAGATTGGTAAAAATAATCGGAGAATTTACTTATTCGGTAATTTAGAAAGAAAGAAAACAACTCTTGACTTGGATAAGGAGTTTCACATATTTAGTCACTAACTTCTTTATTCTCTTTTCTCTTTTCTCTTGTCTTTTTGCTTTTGTGTGCATTAGTTTTATTATCTTTTTGCTTTTGTGTGCATTAGTTTTAATATTGACGTTTGTGGGTATCGTTGATGTAAGCCCTCACGAGACTACAACTCGTCCACTAGGGACACCTAGGGGTTTAAAGGCTTGTTGCATATGCTAATTGCAACCGTGATCCCTACGAAAGTGGCTTAGTTTAATTTTATTTTAAAGATGTTTATGTTATTTTATTTTGTTGTTTTGCTCGAGGACTAGCAAAATGTTAGGTTTGGAGGTATGATGAGTGGTAAATGTATCATTATTTCCTACTCATTTGACATAATATTTTGTATAGTTTCTTGAGTTTTGTGAATATTTTGATGTGTTTTGTGTTATTTTGTAGATAAATAAAGTTTCAGGACACTCTGGAATCAAATCAGGGCCAAAACGGTGAAAAACGGACAAAAAAGGCAAAACTTTCAGTTGTACGTCGCGACTCGCAGCTCTGCGTCGCGACGGCTAACATGCGCCAGGTATTGCTAACGTGCGCTGGACACGTGTCATCATCAGAGAAGTTTGCCTTGCTAACATGCATCTTCCACGTGTCAACATCATAGCAAATCATGCTAACGTGCGCCGGACACGTGTCATCATCACATGCTGCCGACAATCATCATCACCACGTCAGCACATACTTCATCAATGACATCAGCACAATAATTCAGTGGTCGCCACGTTAGCACAATTATTGAGATAATCATTCAGCCTGCCACGTGTCACCATCTCTGGAAGCCGCTGCAACACGTGTCCTTCATCAACGGCGCGTCACGACGCAAGAACAATCTTGCGCGTCGCAACGCGTGGAGGAAAAATTTGTCTATAAATAGAGGCCGAATTTCAGATTTCATTTCATACTTTCTTCTATGTAATTCCTTAAGAATACTAAGAAGATTGTATCTTGTTTTTTTATTTATAGTTTTCAGTAATTAATTTTCGCATTTGCATTTTCTTTTCTTTACTTTTCAGTCTTTACTTTCTGCAATTTACTTTTACGCAATAGTACTTTCTTTTATTTACTTTTTAGTCTTTACTTTTTAGTAATGAGGAGATAACTCCCCCTGCTGGGGTAAAAGGTAAAGCTTTTATTACTAATATTTAGATTAATCTCCCTTAATTATAGTATATAAACTATTTAAAACCTGACTTAATGAGGATACCGCCTTATGGTTGGTTGGTAATTATTGAAATTGGTTTTAACCTGACTAAACTGGATACCGCCTGATTGGTCGGTTGGTAATTAATTATTAATTTGACTTTATCAGGATACCGCCTATATGGCTGGTTGGTAATTATCACGTAAAGTTTATATATTATAATAAGGGAGATATCTAAAATAGTAATGATAAAAGTGGATATTTTAACTCCAGCATTTTCTTTTATTGTATTTTTACATTTTTACTTTTCCAACATTTATTTTATTTAATTTCAGCATTTACTTTATGTCTTTTATTTTTATTTAAGCTTTTACTAGCCGTAAATATATGTCGTAGTTAACCCGTTATCTGGGGTTGTGATGCATTCTAATATCACCAGTTTATAAGGGGTTATTTTATAGTTTGGGTAATATAAAGGTTTACTTATTAAGTCTTAAGCTTAATGCTTCTTGTTAACTGGCCATTAATAAGATTGATGTAGTAAACTTAAAATAAACCTGACGGAGGAATTTTAGGTTTCAGCCTTAGACTTAATAGCCCACGATCTCCCTTAAGGATTAGATACCTCTTAATAGATTTCCTTCCAGGATAGACATATACCCGTCAGGCGGGGGTAGCCACAATTGGAACTTAATCTTAATGAATTAAGGTAACTTGATTAACATAGACATATGATTAATTAGGTTACACTGGGTATTTGCATCTGACCATCGACAGAGACTTATGCAGAATTTCGATCTCCAGGTTAGTAAACTAATATATTACACAAACATAAGATAACCACTTCATCTTTAAAAAGATATTGGAAAGATTCACAACCCTGGATAGTTTAATAATATTGAATTTTTTTTAATCTACTTTCGCGCTATTTCTTTTACGTGTTTTAATTTTAAATTCACCACCCAATCAAACAATCAATCCATTAGATACTTGTAAAAATTTGGCTTCATAAATTAATAGCTTAGGTTTTAAGTCCTCGTGAGATCGATACTTTTTATACTACTTGAACTATACATGCGCTTGTGTTATACGCGTGTGATTACGCACCGGTCAGTCCACTATGGACACCTAGGGGTTTAAAGGCTTATTGCATACGTTACATGCAACTGTGATCCCTAAGAAAGTGGCTTATTTTAATTTTAATTGTTTATTGCATTTTATTTTATTGTTTTGCTCGAGGACTAGCAAAATGTTAGGTTTGGGGGTGTGATGAGCGGAAAATATATCAGTATTTACTGCCCTTTTTACTTAATATTTTGTATAGTTTCTCGAGTTTTATGAACGTTTTGATGTGTTTTAGTTTATTTTACAGATAAAATAAAATCGGGACCAAATGAAATCAATCAGGACGAAATGTGGAACAAATAAGGGCAAAAACCGGACTTGACATTTTGATGTGGAGATTGGAAACTTGAAATGGCGTTATAATGAAGTACAATTTCGGAAATTCCAACTTTGCGCAATTGTCGTATTTTGGCCATAACGTTTTACTCTGATATCGGATTGAGGTTATTCAAGTTTAATATTAAAGAAGACTCAAAGATCTACAACTTTGAAGTTCATAATAATTTCAAATTCTGAAGTTTCCATGACCGAAATTGATAAAATATCCGTAAGTGTGTTATATATAATTATTAAAGATATTTTCAAAATAAAATAATAATAATAAAATAAAAAATGAAAATTGTCAAACTTCCACCAAACATGCTTGCATGTTGGTGAAGGATTTGATGTCATGTTGATGTCATGTTTGGTGCCATATTTGGTGGAGCAATTGGTGGAGAAATTGGTGGAAGCCTTTAGATTTGCCTATAAATACCAAGCTAACTTTGTAAATTTTTCATACTTTCTTTGGAGGAATTTCTCCATGAAAACCTAAAGGAAATTGTCTTGTATATTTATTCAAGTCTTCTTGAATTTTCTTTATATTTAATTAATAAAATTTTTTGTGTTTTCATTTACAGCATGAGCAGGTAATCTAATTCTGCTATGGTGAAAATGTGAAACTTTTAATATAATAGATTAGATTAATCTCCCTTATTTTAATTAAAATTTGGATTAATTAGTTACCGCCTATATGGTCGGTTTAGGTGACAACCTTATTTACCGCCTATATGGTCGGTTTTACATTTCAGACGTAGTTTCCGCCTATATGGTCGGTTTATGTAATAACCTTATTACCGCCTATATGGTCGGTTGGATTTAATTGAGACAAATGGAATTACCGCTTTTATGGTCTGGTTAAATATAATTAATTAATCGGTAAGCATTGACAATAAGAGAGATTTCTAATTTTGAAATATTAAAAGTGGATCATCTAACCCCAGTATTTTCTTTCATTATTGTAATTTTATTTTTATTTATCTCCAAGTTATTTTTTATGATGTTTTGTTTATTTAAGTGTTTAGTAATCTTAAGTATGTTTTGTAACTAAACATATTATCTGGGGTTGTGATGAATTCCAATATCACTGGTTTATAAGGGGTTATTTTATATCTTGGGTAATATAAGGGTTTATTTATTAAGTCTTAAGCTTAATGTTTCTTGTTAACTGGCCATTAATAAGATTGATCTGGTAAACTTAAAATAAACCCGACGGAGGAATTTTAGGTTTCAGCCTTAGACTTAATAGCCCACGATCTCCCTTAAGGATTATATACCTCTTAATAGATTTCCTTCCAGGATAGACATATACCCGTCAGGCGGGGGTAGCCACAATTGGAACTTAATCTTAATGAATTCAGGTAACTTGATTAACATAGACATATGATTAATTAGGTTCTACTGAGTATTTGCATCTGACAATCGACATATGCTTTTGCATAATTTCGTGTTACAGGTTAATAAATCAATATATTACACAAACATGAGATAATCACTTCATCTTTAAAAGATATTGGAATGACTCACAACCCTAGATAGTTTAATAATATTGAATTTTCCTTTAATTTACGTTCGTACTATTTTATTTACTTGTTTTAGTTTAAAATCATCATCCAATCAACAACCAATCTATTAGATACTCGTAAACATTTGGCTTCATAAATTAATAGCTTAGGTATTAAGTACTCGAGTGATCGATACTTTTTATACTACTTGAGCGATAAGTGTGCTTGCGTTATACGTATGAAAATTAAATTTAATCAATATTGTGGAGAATTTACAAATTTAAATGATTTAAAAAGAAAAGAACAAAAAAAAACTTGTTACGAATTACATTGAGATGCTTCTCATGAGCGAAAACTCCTTACACAGCCATCTCTGAACAACAATTTCACTTGGTTAGTCAAAATTTATTGTTAGTTTGTGTGTAGTTTTTTTTTGAAAGTACAAAACAAAATATTTCTTTTACACACAAAATAATAACAAAACAAAATCAACATAAAAAACTTTTTTTTTTACAAAAAATAATAATACAAAAATGAAATTTTTTTTTTTTAAAGAAAAGCACAACAATGAAATATAAAAAACTAAAACTATCTAGTCAACTATCTCATCCACCAACCAAATTGAGATATTGTTATTAATGTTTGAATAAGAAAAAATAGGGTTTAGAAGACATTACCTGATTAGTGTGAAATTGACAATTAAATTTATGACTATTTTAAAGGAAAAAATTACAAATTAATATTCAAATCTACTTTACGTTTCTTGCCACGATAATTTAAAAAAATGAATTCTCGAATTTATAGTTAGGACGTTTGTGAAGATGTATGACTTCACTTATCCAATGACTTAAAAAAAAAGGCGTATGTTGAGCATTCTGAAAACACCTGACCTCATTAAAATTACTTGGTCGGATCTACAATGATGCAAATCCATCGAAATCACCACTTCAATAATTATAAACAAACAGACAAAAGCAGTTTCCTTCATGGTGTCAAATAACATTAACAAGTGCACACTAACCATAGGGGGGTCAGGGTAAAGTCAAAAAGATAATATGATTAATCATTTTGAGGTAGGGTTCATGTGGATTAATTATATCCGAATGATAAAAAATTTACATAAACTCGATTTGAACCTGATTATATATATATATTAATTTTATTCCTAAAGGAAGATATAATTACCTAGAGGTTTAGTAATAAAAAATATTATTTTATTTAGTTTCCGTTAGTTTAAGTGATATAAAGTTAAAACATACACTATATTAATAATTAATAAATAGATATATAAATAATGAGAAATGATATAGACATAATTTTTTAAAAAAAAACTTTGTAGATATCTCTGCAATGTTAGGAATATGCAAAGTCATTTTAAAAGTCTAATTCTTTATCGTCTTCTCCCCAGGTATGTTTTATAAATACTTTGTTAAAATCTTTAGATACATATTTTATTTCACCATAAACCTTTAATAGAACATAATATATATTTTTTGTAAAATGTAAATACTTATTATTATATGAAGGTAAGTTTCTTAAGAATAGACCAAAAAAAATATTATAACTTATACAATATAAAGATTATTATTATTTATAACTGATTCAAGTTGGGACCAATTTTTTATTATTATATAATTATTAGAAGTTATTCCTATATAAAGTATTATTAAGTAGATGTTTGTAATATCTCGAGTTAACAATTTCGAAAGATTTTCAGATCAAAGTTTAGGTCTCGGAATGAGACGATGTTGGGAAATAAGAGTTTATGTATTGAATAATAGGTCGGAATATCTAAAGTGGAGTCTTGTTCAATTAGATATTGTGAAATTCAAAAGAATTGGCTACGCGATTTTTAGATTCGAAAGAAGTTTCGATGTTTCGACTATCAATATAGCAAATGAACTTTGATTGAGCTGATTTTTGATCTGTTAGATCTTTCGAAGACGAAGAACTTTCATTTTGAACACTTTTCAAAATTTACGTCAAAAGTGCCTCAAAAACGCGAATTACAGGAGGAGTACACGTTCAAAGGACTTATTTGCACATTCGCGGGGATCAGAGTGTAATTTTCAAAATTTTCTATATATATGCCCGATTATATTCATTAATCACAAAAGAACCAAAATTATTAAGCCCTGGCTAGACGACCCCCTCCCCTTATCACGCATCAAACACCAATCACGGTGGTCGGCCACCGATCACCGTCGGTTGGCTCACTGATGCAGAAAGGATCAGTCGGCCACCCCTTTCTCATGATGGCCGGCGGCAGCCCTAGAGGTGGCTGGAATTGCCGAGAAATGCGAAGAAATACGCGCACTTAGGTGTTCCAATCCTAGATCGTCGGTTCGTGCCACCCGCCAAATCGAAGCCCTCAGAGAGTACTATAAGGTTTTGGAGTTGGTTTCTCCGATCCGTGCTCGACAGCATACTAAATAAGGCAAAAACATTCGGATGAATAGTGACTCATTTTTCTCGGGAGCTCTGATTCGAATTTTGTCGATTCCTACACATTAATAGGGGTGTAGGGAGTCCGCTGGTACCCTCAGAATCTTGATAAGACATGTCGGTAAAAACTAACTATTTTGAAGTTTAGTGTATTATGTTCGGATGCTTCCAGTAGATTCATAGAGTTATATTGATGTGTATTATGTGAATTGAGCTTGAATATATAGTATGTGTATTATTGGTAGAATTTGGGTGAAATCATAGTGAATTGGATCGATCCGATAGGATTTACGAGTTTTCAGTAAAATCTAATTTCGTGTGACTGTGCTTTGATAAATGTAATGATATATATGAGTTAATTTTGATGATATGATATTGTTTGAGTGAATCCGGATAAAGTTTAAGGGTTCATGATTCTTCCGTAGCGTTTTCAGAAATATTTTTAGGAAAATTTTTGAAAACGCATGATTTGTGGAATTGAGCTAATAGGTTATTTTAGGACATTATATTATGATGTATTATGAGAATTTGAATGGTTTTGGGAGATATCGGAAAGATCTGGAATGTTCCTGATCTGTTCGTAATACTTTCTGTCTTTTCGGATGACTTTCGGGTTTTAGATCGGAAAGTGAATATGATGTGTTAGATTTATAAAGTTAAATATTTGAGAATAATGAAATTGAAATATTAGAAATTTGATTTGGTTGTTCCGGGAAGATCCGGAAGTTTGTCATAGTTGAGTTGATAATTCCGCCTAACATCGATTCTAATCATTTCTGCCGTTTGTTTTGATAGATATGAATATGATCGGGAGTGTTTATGAGATCAGGTTAGTAATCCATGCAATGAATACTTGATGTATAATTTGTTTGTTTGATTCTTTGTCTCTATGGGAAATATATGCATAAGTTTAACCGTATCAACCACCACGGGGTGGGTTGGTTATAGCCACGAGTTTGGGTGGTTGGTACAACTAGACATTACAATTGGGTAAATATGATTTTGATACGATATGTCTATATGTTCATTCTGAGACATAAATATGAGTTATTTATCAATGGTTGGTGATAGTATGTGTGTGTGTGTATATATATATGTGTGTGTGTGTGTGTGTGTGTACGATATGATTTCTTTCAAATAGGTTTGTGAGATGATGTTACTGTTTTGCAAATGTAAGCAATTGTCAATGGATGACAGATTGATACGTATTACATGATAAGTTTGATATATGTATAGATGTCATTGATTGTTTGTCTTCTGAAATAAGTGATTTGCATGTCGGTTTTGAAAAGTTTTGCAAATGAACAAAAAGATTTTGACTCCAGTTTCGAGACAAGATAATTTTGCCATAATGTGGATTCTACGTTTTTACTGGGTTTTTCCCATCTGACTATAGCTGTTCTATTATCCTCTTTCGGCATGGTCCTATTTCGAACAATGTCCAATCAATGTGCGCGATCTGAATATTGGACACATGATTTTCTTTCGTCCAGAGAGTTAGTTCCTAGATGTCTGATATGGTTTTGTGAAACAAGGATTTTGAATTTGATTTCAATCATAGAAGATCAATTTTACGATTTACTGTAAATACTTTTATTTTTACTATTTTTGATATTTTGATCTATGTTTTGATATTTTGATGTTTTGAATTTACGACACTTTCAATTTTCATATTTTTCTGATACTTCCAAATTTGTTTTCAAAGAAACTTTTGGTTTATGAATTTTTCTGAGAAAAGAATTCGTATAATTGGGCTTTTATATTTCGATTGGATCTTATACGACATGTTTTCCACCATGGTGTTTGTATGATGATTTTATTGATTTTAACCCTCAGTGGCGCCTGTTCTGGGGTCCAGACCATCAGAAAATGGATAACCCACTACCATTTGATGATATGGTCATGTTGGGACATTTCCCGGTCTTTGCGAGCGACTCGGGTTATGAACAATTGCTTTGTTTAATGATTCTAGTTGTTTGGAAATTTCTGATTTCATAAAGATTTATTTATGCATAAGTTGGGTTTTTATAAGACGACTATCATGTATTCTGATCTATGATGACTGTATGGAGTCTGTAATGTGATTTCTGATTTTGATAATGAATATATTTGTCTGTAAGAAATCCGCATTATATCTCTTATTTCTGGTAAAGAATAGGTTTGTTTGTAAGGAATCCGTATTATATTTTATGTTTATGATAATGAATGTATTTATTTGTAAGGAATTTGCATTCTGATTTTCATATCTGCTAACAAATGAGATCAGCTTATGATATTTATATTCTGATTTTCGTTTCTGATTGTAGATGAAATTAGCTGTATAGGTCTTGTGATGTGATTTTCATTTCTGATAATGAGTTTTATTTGATTGTATAGAGATTGCTTGTGTGTTTTCTGTTTATGTTGCATGGGTGAGATTGAATTTTCGAAATTCGTGTTAGACATGTGTGTGTGATTAGTTTGCTTATGATGATTATGATATGTTTGTTAGGAAGAAGATTTGGAAACCTGTATAAGATATGTGTTCGAATATTCATATGTGTGTATGTGTAGATGTATATATGTGTGAATGCAACTCAAGGCTTGAACGTTTGAAGAAGTTTGGATATAAGAGTTCTGATTCGCATCAGGTAAATTTTCTAAGTATGTGTTTTCGAAAGACATTATGTTTTAGAAGGGTAAAGAATAGTACGAGGTTTAAAGGTTTTATGGCAAACAATTATATATATGTATGTGTTTATTCATATCAAACTTGAAATTTATCCTTGTTTTTACTGATAAGTGTGGTTACTTACTGAGTTTTATAACTCACACCACACCGTTTTTTAGTTTTACAGGTTAGCAACCAGATCGATCAGCCATCAAGCTTTGGATGCTTATGTTCGTGACGAGGGATCACCCAAGTTACAGTCACTCACTCTAGAGTTAAAGGATATGTCGTATAAGTTTAACAATTGTGTTGGTTACGTTTTGTATCGTGCAATGCACGTTGTTATATGCATGTAATTAATGTATTGTATGGTATGATAGTTTTGGGTGCGGAGTCCTGAATGTTGATGATGTGTACTTGTTTTGCCTTGAGTTAGATCAGAGATTTTTTTGTATATTTGTTGTCTATTACAGATTGTGTTTTGGTGCTGGACTATGTTACAAGTTGTCCAGTTTTTAGGGTAAATCATGTCTGTTTCTCGTTAGATTTGTGGCTCATGGAAATGGGTTATTCATGCCTTTTGCTGATAGTATCATGTCTTTGGCAGGATGTTATAATGTTATACTTATATACTTTTTGCCGCAAATAAAAGAAAGTTTTGTGGGTTTATTGTAATTTTAACCGGACTGATATAATATTTCATTTCTTTAATTTGCGTTGTTTTAATCTGACAAATAATAGTGAATGGGTTCCACAAATAATTATGTACAAGACGAAAATAATAGAATCTGCCCACAATATAACCTGAGTATTGGCTTTGCACTTGAAGACAACAAACCAATTTTGTCTCTTCCTTCGTCTCCCATAACCACAAGCAACAAATACAGACCCCCAAATCAACAATGGATATTACCATATATTTTTTTCACTAGAAGATTAATTTATATATTAAAAAATTTAAAAAAGATTAAATTTACATCTAAAATTTCGTCAATATATTCAAATTCTTAATCCAAAATTTCATTCAACTTATTAATTTATATTTAAAAAATTTCTGTCATTATCCTAATTTATTCTATATTAATTGAAACTTTAAATATAAAATTGAACTTATTTAAAATTTTTAAATTTTTTTATACGTAAATCAACATAAATGCAGAACACGAAAGAATTTGAGTACAATGAGGGACCCTTTCAGGAGTGACCCCAGTCAATACAGGCAAATGATTAGAGCCATGATTCAAAATTAAGTCTCAATTCTTAATAATAATTGTGCTAATTTCAAAACTGCATTTTAAGTACTTGCTTAATGCTTATGCCCCCAAAACTCACGCCCACCGGATCCTTTTTTGTTTTTTCCTCCTCGTGTAACAGATAATTTCATGCAAGGTCCAAACGTGCCTTAAAAATTTCTAGCTCAGTTTTCCAAGTCTTTTTGTTAGGATCATTATACTTTCAATACAGATACGTGTATACTTAAATGACATTTAAAATCATAATCTAAATATAAGAAATTAATTTTTCTATTTTCTTTTTATTTAACTTTTTATTTATTTTCAATTTCTTTTGTAACAAGGGTGTGTGTTTGGGTATAATCTATCGTTTCTCTTACATTTTTTACACCCACAGGAAATAATAAAACTAAAAAAAAAAGAGTTGGATCGTGTTTATTTGAGCCACACGATTGTTGCTCGTTTGGTGAAGCGTTAAAATATGAGCGTGTAAGTTAACGTCGACGTTAACGCTTACAAAACCATAATCTCACAATATGAAATTATTTTTTGACTATAACTTATACTCTAGCATTTGTTTCACAACTTATAAACTAACTTATACTCTATAATAATAATTTATATCAAAGCTTATTCAATTCTTGATTAATTTTGAGGTCAAAGACAAAAGTAAACGAATGATCCAATCCAATTACAAGACTATACATCATTATATTGTAAATGGCATGTGGCTGTTGGCATTTTTACTCGTCTCGTCTCGTTCCAACAGGATCCAGTCTCATTTGGGAAAGGATAAAATTGTATCAGGAATGTTTTCAAATTTAAATTAATTTTGGTAAAATAACATACATAATTTAGTTTATATAAATTCACAGATTTAGATCAATCTAATATCTAGATATTTTTCATATATAATACACATTTCGATTATAAAAATTTGGTAATATAGACATAAGTTGAATACAAGCACAGTGTAATATTAACTTAGTAAAATCATACACTAAATTTTGTAAACATGATGGTATAGGTTTTAATTAATATTATGGTGTTCAATTATCACATGCATACATCTAGTCTATAATGTGATAAAGTTTAAAATTACTTATTCTTGTTCATTGGTTGTCACATACTTGGTTGAGAATTTAAATGTATCACGAAAGACTTAATCCGAGTTATACACAAGTAATTCCTTCCAAGCTTGATCGACTTTATACCTTATATAATTGTTATACTTAAATTTGAGAATTGAATTGTAACACTAAGATTCAATGCCTAAGATTTTCTATTGAGAGAATGATTAAGGAAATTATGTCACTAAGGCGATAAGAGCCTAAGTGGACAGTGATTTAAGTGGTTACGCCGGACCCCACTCATCATCTGAGAATTTTCCTTTATTCACCTATCATAAGAAATTTTAGTCACAAATTCAAGGACTTGTGTTATTTGGTACTACTGTCCAAAATAATAATAAGTGGATTCTTAGTGAAACACATAAACATGATCATACAATTGATCTTTGTGTAAATTTTCTTTTATAAACTTATTGATTATTATTTTATTTCCAGTTACTCATGGCTAGTGAAAATATCACAGTACCGATCGCTCATGGAGAGAAACCAGATAGATTTGATGGAGCAAACTTCAAACAATGGCAGAAAAAAATATTGTTCTACCTGACAACACTACAGTTGGCTAAGTATCTCAAGAAAGCTCATCTGGGTCATGTGGAGGGCAAAAAAGAAAACAACTAAGCAACTGCAAGTTGAAACATGGTCGCAAGGTGACTTCTTGTTCAAGAACTCCTCTTGTGGGGACTTGACAATACCTTGTACAAGGTGTACAAAGGCATAACTTCTGTGAAGATTACCTGAGAATCTCTCGAGAAGAATTACAAAATAGAGGATGTCAGATAAAAGAAATTTATCATGGGTAAGTTCGTGGATAATAAAATGGTAGATTAAAGAACAATAATCTCTCAGTTAGGTGAACTACAGTTAATCATTGATGAATTATTGGATGAATGAATGAAACTTTGTGAGACGTTTCAAGTTGTCATAATCATTGAGAAGTTGACTCCATCATGGAAGGACTTTAGAAGTTATCTAAAACATAAAAAGAAATAGATGAGTCTTGAAGATTTGGGAGCTCGATTGAGGATCGAAGAGGACAACATGAAGTCCAAGAAGGCTAGATACAAGACTATGAAGTCTAAGGCCAACTTTGTCGAGGGTGGAAAGTGTAGCAAAAAGAGAAAGAATAATTGAGCTGATTCTTCCCAAGCAAACAAGAATTTCAAGAAAAGTGTTACATCTGTGGGAAAAGCGATCACATAGCAAATGAATGCAGAAACAAGAAGTCTCAGGACAAGGGAAAGAAAAAGAAAAATTAGGCTCATCTCACTGAAGATGAGCCATTAACTGATGAGATCTTAGAGATAAACCTCTCAGTAGTTATAACTGAAGCCAACTTGGTGGAACCCGAGAGAACAATGGGTAGACATGAGGGCTACTCATCATATTTGTTCTGACAGTAAAATGATTTCCTCCAATCAGAAGGTTGATGGTGGCGATTATCTGACCATGGGAAACTCGTCTACATCTAGAGTGGTTGGACAAGGCACAATGGTTCTGAAGATGACATCCGAGAAGGAGCTTACATTGAAGAATGTTTTGCATGTTCCTGATATTTGGAAGAACTTAGTTTCGGGTTCACTCCTTATCAAGAATGGCTTTAAGCTTGTATTTATTTCTGAAAATTTTGTACTAACCAAAAATGATGTCTATGTAGGAAAATGATACATCACTGAGGGCATTTTCAAGTTCAATGTAATAACTGTCAGTCGACATAATGGTAATAATAATAAAGCCACATCTTTTGCTTATATTATTGAGTCACAATATGTATGGAATGATAGGTCGGTACATGTTAATTATGATACAATACATAAATCAATTAATATGGACCTTATACTTACATTTACAATTGATAACCAACATAAATGTGAAGCATGTGTTGAAGAAAAAATAAATAGAACATTATTCCATTCTATAGAACGAAGTTCTAAACCCTCAGAACTTATACACACCGATGTGTGTGATATGAATGTTTTGTAAACAAGAGGCGGTAAAAAATACTTTGTCACTTTTATCGATGATAGCACAAGATTCTGCTATGTATATTTGCTGAGAGATAAAGATGAAGCTATTGAGAGCTTTATACACTATAAGAACGAAGTTCAAAATCAACTTGGCAAGAAAACCAAAAGAATAAGGAGTGATAGGAGAGATGAATATGTGTCACCATTCGGTGAATATTATTTTAATCATGAAATTATTTATGAAACTATTGCTCCTTATTCGCCTCAACAAAACGGGATTACATAATGTAAAAACTGAACGTTGAAGGAAATGATAAATTTCATTTTGACAAGCTATGATTTACCTCAGAACTTGTGGGGGGAGCCTTGTTTTTTCCAATTGCGTTCTGAGCAAGTTACCTTACAAAAGATTGGACAAGACACCATATGAATTGTGGAAATATCACGCACATTCCTACAAATATCTGAAAGTGTGGGGGGTGTCTCACCAAAGTGATGGTTCCTAAATCTAAGAAAGTCAGAATATGACAAAAAATTATTGACTGTATATTTATTAGATATGCTCAAACCAATAGCGCGTATCGATTCTTGGTACATAAATATGAAATTCCTGACATCAATCCAAATATGATAATTGAGTCAAGGAATGCAATATTCTTTGAAGAGATATTTCCTTGTAAAGAAAAACCAAGAAGTGGGTCTCTCAAAAGAACCATTGATACTGCTACAGGTAATGATCAAGTTAACCAAGAATCAGATCAACATGAAAATATTGAGGAGAATGAACCTAGACGTAGAAAAAGAGTAAGAATGTCCAAGTCATTTGGACCTGATTTTCTTACATACTTGTTGGAAAGTAAGCCTTAAAGTTATATAGAAGTGATGTCTTCTTCGGAGACACCTTTATGGAAAGAGGCTATCAATAATGAGATTGATTATATCCTTCAAAACCATACTTGAGAGTTGGTTGATCTTCCTCCATGTTGTAAGTCGCTGGGATACAAATGGATTTTCAAACGAAAGATGAAGTCGGATGGATCAATAGATATATACAAGGCAAGACTTGTCATAAAAGGTTATAGAAAAAAAGAAGGCCTTGATTACTTTGATACCTATTCACCAATGACACGTATCACTTCAATAAGGATGCTTATAGCTATAGCAGCTATATTTGGTCTTGAAATACATAAAATGGATGTAAAGACAACATTCTTAAATGGTGAATTTGATGAAGAGATTTACATGGAACAACCAGAAGGTTTTAATGTCTTAGGACAAGAACACAAAGTGTGCAAACTTGTGAAATCCTTATAACAATGACATGAGAAATTTGATAAAGAAATATTGTCAAATGGATTCAAAATCAATAAGTGTGATAAGTATGTATACACTAAACCAACTCAAAAAGGATATGTCATTATGTGTCTCTAATAATTGATAACAATCATTAGGTGATTCAGTCTATCAAGAAATTATTGACCAGCAAATACATGCAAGATTTAGAAGTAGTTGATGTGATCTTAGGAATTAAGTTTTCCAGAACATCAGAGGGATACATATTATCAGGCTCCTTATGTTGAGAAAATACTTGAGAAATATAACAAATGAGATCTAAACATAGCTAGAACTCTTATGGACCTAACTCCTCATTTGTCAAAGAATACTGATTCGAGTGTATCGCAATTAGAGTATTCGAGAATCATCGGAAGTCTGATGTATCTCACAAATTGCACATGACCATATATCGTTCAAGTTGTAGATATACCAGTAATTTAAGACATAACCACTGGAAAGCCATAATAAGAGTTTTGAGGTATCTGAGAGACACTTAAAAATATGGTTTATATTATACGAGATATCCTGCTGTTCTAGAGGGATATAGTGATGCTAACTGGATATTTGATACAGTGGATTCCAAATCCATGAGTGGATTTATTTTCACACTTGGTGGTGCAGCCGTGTCATGGAAATCCTCAAGGAAAATGTGTGTTGGCCGATCTACTATGGAGTCTGAGTTCATACCATTAGACAAAGCAGCGAAAGAAGCAGAGTAGCTTCAAAATTTCTTAAAGAATATTCCAAATTGGCCAAAACCAGTGTGAGCTATAAGCATACATTGTGATAGTCAATAAGCTATCAAGAGAACCCAAAATACAATGTATAATGGTAAGTCTCGACACATACGTCGAAGATACAATACCATAAGACATCTGCTCTTAAGCTGCATAATTTCAATAGATTATGTCAAGTCGAAGGAAAACCTAACAGATCCACTTACTAAAGGTTTAGCTAGAGAGCAAGTTGAGAAGTCATCGAAGAGAATGAACTTGAAGCGTATAAATTAAGAACTTTCACAGTGGAAACCTAACCTAACTGACTGTAGATCCCAAGATCTAGGTTCAAAAGGGACAACTGAATCGTTGTACAATTCAAAACAAACATTGTAGAGTTCTATACTTTTTCCCATTCCTATAATGACGTAGAGTGATGTCTGTCAATGTTAGGATAAGCGAAGGCTTTTAATGATAAATATATTAGGAGAAGAGTCATAATAGGAGTAAAGATATAATACCTCTTTATAGTAGAGCATTTATTTCAAGTAAGAAGTGAGGCCTTTTCAATGAGGATTTTAAAAGGCTAGATTCTCTAAAGTACTTGATGAAGTCAGAACCGATGTTCATGGCCGAATTAAACAAAACCGTAGAATGGGAAATGGTCGAAGTGAAGTTGTGTGATGGCTATTGTCTTGGTTTACACTAACTGCAGAACATTTCAAGACTATAAGTCACTGGTTTGCCAAGTAAATCCGATAGTGATTCACTAGGAAAGGTTCAAGGCAAAATCTACCTATTCCGATGCAGTTTCATTTCAATGAAACTCTCTTAAGTATCTGCATTGGTATTTAGAAAATTGTGGGGGATTGTAGGAAATTTTCTAAATATAAGGTGTATAAATATATTAGGAATGAAATGATATAATCCTTAATGTGAAAAGACTAAACTCTTGGGTCTTTAATAGGAAAGAACATAACCTTTAAGGTTGAAATGACTCCTTGGAAGGGCCCTTAACGAATTATATTCATTGACATAAGAGTATCTTTTCAAAGGAAACCCTCCATATCTATAAAAATGAGTCATTGGGTTTATTTTTCAATCATCCAAAAAATTCATTCTAAGTTTCATTCATTGTTAAAGAGTCTAAGGTATACATAAAAATAGAGTTTCCATCATTATTTATAGTTCGAGTTCTTGAAGAAAGTAGTGTCATTTCTACAAGAAGCAACCAAGAATCCTGGGAGAACTTAGCCACAAGAAATCTGTAGTGTACCGAGACGGGACTAATAAGTTTTTAAGGGCTGAGAAAAAATTCGACTTCATTTGAGTTCATCATCTTCTACATTTACAGGTTTTTCTATCCCTATACATTAGTAGTTAATTTATTGTTACTTAATGAGTTTGATTGAATAATGCATATTATAAAATGATTAATAACACATCCGTACAACATAATATATTAATATTTACAATGAAATTTGTTAGGACCTTGCCTAAATAAATTTGTTATGACACCAACATAAATTTTAGGATGCTGCTGGATTCACAAGTTATTATCTCAGAGATGGTCTTCATGAAAATATACATGGATAATTGGTTGGGTCTTAAATTTGACTCAAAATTAAAGTTTCAAATCTAAAAAAAAAAAATCAATTTTTAAATGTATAATATGATTTTATAGTTTTTATCTTTTATCGGTAAAAATTTTATTTTAAGACCCTCTAAAATTTATGATAATTCAGGGCTGCCTATGATATCCATTACATACCTCCATTGATGCGGATGTTTGAGGCTTGAATAAGTAGTTGGTTGCGTGATTTATCTTACAGGAACAGCAACATGTTGTGGCTATGAATCTAGACAATTTTTTTTGCCTTTTTTTTTATTTGGTTTCGAAATTGATGACGGGTTCGGTATATGAGTTTAGTTACTACATATTTGTAATCGCTGTCTTCTATCTTTGTTTTGTCATTGTTTGAAACCTATGAGGTCGACATTCCTTCGGGCCAAACACCATCAGCTAGCTCTCGCATCCATGATTCATGAATGAATATTTATAACCTCAGAAAAACTTGTGTAGTATGCGTGTACGTGTTGGGATTTTTATGTCTTACAAATAAATATATTCAGAATATTATTAATTAATAAATTTATGATTTTATTTTATTTTATGTATATATTTTGATTTATTTTATAAAATTCATGATTATTTATTTAACTTTAAATTAAATATATGTATATGTAAAATGTCACATATATTCGTATATATGGATAGAATTTAAAGAGTAATAATCAAAATTTGTCCGTGACTATAATTTGAAGTTGAGAATCTTCAAATTTCAAAGTCATAAATATAATTCATTTCATTATGAATGGTACAGTTCTATCCAAATTGTAATATATGTAGACATAATAATGAATGTATTTTATATAATAAAATTATATTGGATATGATCAGATGAAATAAAAAAATTTTAATAATTTTCATGAAATTAAGAAAATCAATTTTATCATAAATATATATGGTCGTATGTGATGATCTGAATTCATTAAGTATTTAACAGACTCTTATATCATTTCAATTTATTCTTTAATTTGTTCGGTAAGATTTTGTATTTGTTACATATCGTAAACCTTGTATTTTGGGAATTAACATAATGAAAAACTGGAAATGCTAAACTTATATAATAGAATCCGTTTACGAGATTCCATTATTTGTTAGTTCAAGACTTGAATGATTAGCGCTAAAATTCATAAAACTTATGAATTAATTATTCACTTAGAATTAATGAAAGTCAATGATAAATATGTAATTGGAGAGGTTAACAGATTTAATACTTATCTCCTTTATGAATCATTTATGGAGGAGCAATGCATATATAATGACTATATCAATGAGCGAATACTTTGAGTAATTAATTATAGAGCGCAATTCTGGGTATTTAGTGGAGTTACTCCCAAATTAATAATTTTATCTAATTAATAAAAGAGTTTACAATTAATAAACAGAATTATTAGAGTTTAGAATTATAGGTCCATCGGTCATCTCGTCGTCTTTTGTCACTGTTCGAACGAAAATTATTGCGAAGAAAAAATAATTTGAATTATTTTTAACACTCTAATTATTCCATATAATTTTTATTGGAAATTATGACATAAGTTATCTTAATATATTTATCTAACAGATAATGTATCTGTTTATTAATTTATGAAAATGTTATAAACTAATATTTAATTAATTTGATTAATTAAATTTTATTTAATTAAGATAATATTTTCAAAAATTGAAAATTGAAAAATTATTTTTAAAAGAATGATCTTATTTGTTGATAATTGTAAATTAATATTTGATAATTTGATTAATCAAATATTAATGAGATAACATTTTTTTCTTTCAATTTTTGCTTAATTTCAAAAGTTGAAATTTTGATAAAACTCATAAAAGTATTTGAAATATAAAATATTAGAATTATCTCATTTTGATAAATTATTAGATATTTTTAAATGATTTTATTTTGATTTTTTGAAAATCAAAATTGATAATATCCTTTATGGATAAACTTGGCTTTGTTTTTGATAAAAAGAGGCAGAGGACTCCAAAACAAAAAGAGCATAAAAAAAGTGTGCTGAGAAATTTTTTTAAAAAAGTATTTTTTATGCTTTGTTTTGGGAAAACCAAAAAAAAAAAAAGAGCTAATAAGAATTCGTCTTATGTGTTGAGTATACGAATTCTTCAAAAAAATTAGAGTATTCTTCGTGATTAAATTCACCCAACATGTGTCATTGGAGATGAGGAGATAAGACGAGTAAAGATCATAGTTCAAAAGAATTTTGTGTTTCAAAGAGATGTTAGTTCTAGTTGTCGACTTACCCTACAAGAGGTATAATTTTGTCCGCATATAAATAATTGATATATTATTAATGTACTACAAAAATACGGATCCAGTTTCATTATTTTGAAAAAAAATTTGTGAACACGTTCTCGCTATACATGAACTCTGAAAACCATCAGTACGGATGCTGTAGTACGCATGTCCATTAATATTTTGACACACGTACATTGAATTCGATATTAACCTATAACAATGAAGAGATAAAATTATTTGTCAACACATGTCATGGATTTATTGATTGAGTGTATTTAATCTATCATATATATAATTTTCTTCAATAACCTTTATCCAAGCATGTCAAATGAATCTAGCCAGTTCGTAAAGTTGAGTTGTCTAAAAATGGCTAGAAAAAGGGTGTTTTGTTTGAAAAGTAATTACTGCACTAGCTAGGACTGTTCCTTTACTGTATCTCATAATCACTCCCAAACCAGCATCTTCATGTTCTCTGCTCGTTGATTCATCCCTCATCTGGAAGAGACTAGATGCTGCCATTGTTAGAGGCACTATTACCCTTGTTAATCTATACAAGCATCTTCAGGTTTTCAAAAGAACTACATGATGACTATGCTTTAGCCATAATGTGATTGAGCTCTCTTTTTGTGCCTTGATACAAAGCTTCATTTCGTGTTCCCCAATAAGACCACATCAAAGCTGTAAAACGGGTCATTTCTATCCTGGACAGGCTTTCAGAGGCAGTTTGAAACAAATCTCGAAGCCCTCATTTTTGCTTCTCTTAATGATGTCCCAAACTGTAGATTCCTTCTAGAAGTCTTTGAAGGCTTTACAGAAGAACAAAGCATGTGATATTGTCTCAACTTGCCCAACGTACACATGACCTTTGGCATATGCCGTTTGTTAATATCTCATTCTCATAGAGTCCTGACGCTAGCTGTAGGGATCATATGCCACAAGAAAATCTTATTCTTTTCTGGCACGCCCAAAGACCAAATTCCATTCCATTGGTATATGTTATTTGTTGAGCTGGAAGGCTTCTCTCCATTCTTACATGACATCGCTAGAATATATCTGCTCTTTACAATGAAAACCCTTCTTTTTTCAAAATGCCAAGGGCTACCTATGCATGGGATTTTAAGGATTTCCTCGATATCAATGTCTAGGAAATGTTTCTTTATGATATATTCACTCCATTTGTTATCTCCCGTCAATAGCTTCTTTACCTTGGCATTTTTAGGGAGAGATTGGGGAGATACTAGTTTAAAACTCTCTCGATAGCCAATTACTTTCATAGATTTCTACCCCAAAGGATATTCCTCCACACAAAAGAAGGATTGTAGCCAATGTTTGCATTAAGAAACTGACCATTCTTGAAATATCGTGCCTTATGAACTTTGGACACCAATGAGTTTGGGTACTTCATGATTCTCCACCCTTGTTTGACAAGTAACACTTCGTTGATGCCTTATAGGTCATGAAAACCTATGCCATTATCCCTCTTCGATTGACTTAACCTATTCTACCATGTCCAAAGAATTTTGTCTTTATCCGTCGATCCCCACCAATAAACAGAACCCTTCTTCTGAATTTCCTCACACAAACCTACTGAATCTTAAAAACACTCATAGAAGGAAGGGATGGCTTCGGCCATTGCCTTGATAAGTATTTCTTTCCCCATACTAAAGAAGAAGTTGCTTTGTCAATGCTTTAGCTTGACAAGAATTCTATGCTTAATATTTGAAAAGAGGATATTTTATTTTTGCTGATCATAGAAGGAAGGCCTAGGTTTTTCTCATGCGGGGAGGTCGTGTTTAATCTAAAAATTTCTTTGATAGCTGTTCAATTATTTTCTACTGTGTTTGGACTGAATATAAGAGCTAACATTCCATGGTTGAAAATTTGACCCGAGGCCTAAGCATATCAATCGAATATTTTCTTGAAGTAACTGAAATCATTAAGTTAGGCATGAGTGAACATCAAACTGTCATTTACAAAAAAAGGTGAGATGGGACAATATTGTTGTCGAAATTGAGCCCTACTAAACGCTTGTGCATCAAAGAAGAAAAAGCATAAGCATACTGAATGAACAAGTATAGTGATAATGAGCACCCATTCTTAACCCTAATTTGGGATGAAAATTCCTTGTGGCTTTCCTATTGATCAGCACCGAGAAGGTTAGGGTAGAGATACATATCATAATTCGGTCGCATCATTGAGGAGAGAACCCATCTTTTGCATCACTTTAATCACAAAGCTCCACTCCACTCTATCATAAGCCTTGCTAATATCAAATTCTAAGGTAACCGATCCCCTTTTTTCCTCGTCTATTGGAGACTCTCGTACCCTAAAATTATATTATTTGTGATAAGCTTGTGGGATATGAATGCATGATTTTCTGAAATCACACTCTCCAAAATTTTCTTTAAACAATAGTGGTAATAAAGTCCGGGTCTGGTGAAGCTCGGCTAGGAGACCTTTTTTAGGGCATAGGCATGAACCGGGCTCGGGTAAAAATACTTATTTTTTTAATGGAAGAAAACAATTGCTCCTACATGCCACCTAACCTATATCCCCATCATTTGTAACACATAATCCTTGCTCATTTAAGATACCCTTATTCGGTCTCCTATCTGAAGCCTTGGCATAAAATAACTTAGTATTTTTTACCCCCTCATTCATCTAGGACACTCGAGATCATTGCTTCCAGAAAATTTCTTCGTTTTGAAGAAATTTATCAATTTTTTGCTTCAACCTCATAAATCTCCCCCCTGAGTTTCCATTCAACAACTATTGCACTCCACTGCTTCAACTTTTCCTGAGATGTAGTCACTTTTTCCTTGAAGCTTATAACTAGATCATTAACCTGATAACTCTCCAAAGACTCCAGCATGCCTTTATTATATCTCCACATATTTGATAAAAACTCCACATATCCTCATAAAAGATCCATTTTTCCTTCCTATCCCATAAGATTCCTGGCAATGCTTTTTCCATAACTTCTGAGCTACACGCACTTAAATTCCTCACAGACAGAGCATAATTTAGATTTCTCCATTTTGAGTTTCCTAGAAACCTATCCAAACTCTTCTGAATCAAAGTACTTTCACTTTTGAATTTTCTATTAGACCTCGTGAAAGGAAGCCCCTTCCATCCCAGGTCTTCAAGGTCACATTCCAGAATAGAATTCCTGAAATCGACCATCAACTCAGGGCTCCACCCTCATTTTCCTCATTGAGCAACATTTCATTAAAATCTCCTTCGCAAATCCATGGAATGTTAATCATAGAAGCTAAGTCCACATGATGTCTACTACAAGACATAACATTGATATTGAACTCACTAGTCCACATCAAAGCCAACCCTCCACAGTGAAATTGTTTCTGTCAACCGTAAAATAATTTCCATAACCTATCCTAGTTTTTAAGCTTTCAATTTAATTTCCCAACATTTTTGTTTCACATAAGAACAAAATGTCAGGTTTTTATTTTGGAGAATCTCTTTTAAACCTCTGAATGCCGGGCTATTCCCTAATCTCTGGACATTCCAGCACATGATCTTCATTGTTCTCCACTGATATTTCATCAGTTAAAAGTTTCCCAAACTACATTTCTTTGCCTACATGGAGGTATTCTATTTTTGAATCTATGGATTCAAGAAAAACCATTACTTGACAATCGGATTACACTATTCCTTTTGACTCTCAACTCCTATTGTTTGAAACTTCAGCTTTGTCGTTTCATAGCTCTTTTGCTTCCAAAAACTCGTTCCAATGGTAATGTTAGAGTTTATGGACTTCTAGCAAAAGCTTTCCACTTCCTCATAATCCATTTCTTAGAGTATGATTGTGAAAAGAGTGTTGGGCTTTTGTTTTCCTTTCTAGCAAAAGCTCTCGATCCATTTGTTGTTCCTAAGATTTAGCCTTAGACATGGCCCCATTTAAAACTTTCCTCTGATTTCCCTCCTAAAAATTTATGCCTTCCTTTGATATCTCATTTCCCATTTTTTCCTCTATAATAATTCTTTCCACACTGGGGATTACCTTGGTTCCTGGGATGGCTGGTTGACTTGTATTATAATGAGATGCATTAAAATCCATCCTTTTCATTCAATAAACATAGGACCAGCAACCCTAGTTGCATCATCAACTGACTCATAACCTGGGTTTTGGTGATTGTTTGGGTTGTAATGTCATGTTTGGGGTTGACTATCTTTGGTAGGTAGTTTTGGTTTTAGTTTTCCAAAAGGCTTCCATGGGGTTTCTGGGTTGAATGTGGTTTTTTTGGTTTGTGGGTTTAAGCAGGATGTCTGTCTGTAGCTGATAAGTGTGATTTATATCCACTTATTCATACATTCTTAACTTATTATTTTGTTAGTTTCGTACCATTTTACGTATTTTTTAAGATTTTATTTTATGTTTTGTTGATATCAAGCATTAGAGCATGGATCTTAGAGCAAATGAGCATGTTTTGGGAGTTTAAAGATACAAAGGAAGCTAGCGAGGAAGGAAAAATATGCGAAACAAGTCATCCTGGCAGAGGAGCTAGCGTCGCGACGACCTAGACGATTTTCAGACTAGGAAATCATTTTTCTACATGCAGAATGACTCTAGAACTTCCCTATAAATACATAGTGCGTCCAATACCCTAAGGAGGACAATTAGAGAGCTGTAAACACGTAATTTAGAGAGATCCAATGAGGGGTTT